>JAIXND010000715.1:1800000-2289095 GCA_023646645.1 Varanus salvator macromaculatus | reverse complement strand
GGCAGGCTAAACATGAGTCAGCAGTGTGATGCGGTGGTCAAGAGGGCGAATGCCACCCTGGTTGCATAGCCAGAAGTGTGGCTTCTAGATCAAGAGAGGTATTACTTCCACTCTACATGACTCTGGTGCGCCCGCAACTGGAGTATTGTGTTCAGTTTTGGGCCCCTCATTACAGAAAGGGATATAGCCAGGTTGGAGTCAGTGCAGCGTAGGGCCACAAGGATGGTGGCTGGTTTGCAGGGATGGGGTATGAGGCGAGACTGAGGGAACTGGGTCTCTTCAGCCTGGAGAAGAGGAGACTCAGAGGGGATATGTTGGCAACATACAGGTATGTGAGGGGGTGTCACATGGAGATGGGGAGAGGCCTGTTCTCCCCTGCAGAGGAAGGCAGGACGCGCTCCAATGGAGCAAAGCTCAGGGAGCCAAGGTTCAATTTGGATGCCAGGAAGCATTTCCTGACAGTCAGGACCCCGAGGCGTGGAATGGGCTTCCATGGGAGGTCGTTGAGGCCCCATCGGTGAGGGTGTTCAAAGATAGGCTGGACATGCACATGGTGGGCATGTCATGAGCGGAGCCGGCTGGTGCCGGAGGTCAGACTAGATGGCCCGGGAGGCCCCTTCTGACTCGCTCTGTTTCTATGTTTCTATGTTTCTATGTTTCTATGTTTCTATGTTTCTTGCCTAGAGATTCCCAGGTAAGCCCTCCCTATTGATATTGGAGAATTCAGGCACTGTCTGCTGCTTAGAAGAACCTGTCCCTGCACATCTTTCAGTAGTGTAAAATGTACAATTCCTGGAAGGCAGAGCATTCTGTGCTCACAGCTGCCATGACCAGTGCAGTCAGAATTCAGGAAGGGATCCCTGTGTGGAGATTCTTTCTGGAAAACCCTCAGAGGACAATATGGTTGCAGCTGCTCCCTGCCTTCTGGGGCTCCCTTCTCACCTTCCCGGGCAGAGAAGGTCCTTTCTGGGCAGGGGGCACAGGCGTAGCAGCAGATGGGCTCTCCTTCCTGAACCTTCTTGACAGATCCTGGCCGACAGCTCTCCACACACCTGGAGTGGGGCAGGGGCTTAGCAGAAAGAAAACTGACTTTGAGAGCATCTCTTTGGGCCAAGTTAGGTAAGGGAATTACAAACCTGGAATTGTCACCCCTGGATGTCCTTCTGCAGATTTCACAAGGCCTTTTCACCCAGGGCATACCCCATCCAAGGTCTGAGAGCAAGTCCACAAGGATTGAGAGTGGGTTGGGGATGGGGGTCCTTTCTGAGTCATTATGAGAAAGGAAGTCTTGGTCCTTTCAGAACCTCAGCAACTTCCCAGGGCCTCCCCACCATCTCAAATCTTAAATACTGCTCCGTGGCCCTGCAGGAATGGGGGCTACAAGCTACCCATCCCTGCTCTGAAGGAGTTCTGATGGGAAGACTGAGGGAGGGCATAGTCTGTTCTGATGCATAGGAGATGCTGAGGAGAAAGAGGAAGTCCCCCCACCTTGTTGATCCGTTTGGGCCACTTAGCGGCATCCTCATTGATGGTGACTGTGAGGTCTCCCAATCCCCATCTTTCCAAGCTCCCAATTTTCCTTCTGAGCAGAGACCTATTTGGAAATACCACCCAGTGCACAATGTCCAAGTCAGTGACCAGCTCCCCGTTCCTGTCCCAATACGCCCCAGCGAGGAGGGAGGCTTTATAAAACTGGAGGTCCCTCAGGAAACAGTGGAGCTAAAAAGACAGAAGAAGCACCTTGCATTACTGTACAGCAAACTGATTTCAGCCCTCGGTTCACCCTCTTCTCTCCCAGGGCTGCTGGGATCTTCTCCAACTTCACCAGGTTACTAAGTGGAGTAAAATGGAAAAGCACTCCCAGTACATTAACTCGGTCCTTTCTGGCTGGCCCAGTGCTCAAAGATCTGATGTGAAAGGAGACCTCTCCTGTGAGCTGGCCATGAACCAGTGCATGCTCCTCACTGCACACTTTCTCACTGGTGTCGGGTAGACAGAAATTCAACCAAAGGGACACTCCCTGCTTACTAAGACTCCCAAAGATGAAAGGGGGACCTCGGGGGAGAGACCTGAGAAGAGTCCAGGGGAGGGGGAATGGATGAGCAGGCACTGCAGGTAGAGGGCTCCCTCCAGTGGGAGAACCTAAGAAATGACCCACTGGCAGAAATTCTGAGGACACAGGACTGAGCCAGCGACCAGTGGAAGGGGCAAGCAGGGAATCAGGACAGGGAGATTTGCCATGGGGGCAGGCTGAGCTTGGAGCCATGGGAAGGCTTTCACTTTAGAAGGCCTCACATATGAAACCTGGCTTCTTCAGGCATACAGAGAAGGTTCCTGGTCACTCAGCATAGCCAGATTAGGAGTTTCTCCTTCTTCTTCTTTTTGGCAGACATGTGTTCTGCTTTTGCACATCAATTAGTGCAATGAACAGATGTGCACAGGTGCACGAGAGTGCATCAGCACTCATGCAAATCAGGGCAAATGTCCCCTGAGAGAAAAAGCACTCTGCAAGTTCACTGAGTTCACATAACTCAGTGAAAGTTGGCCTTTTGCAGAATGTCCTGATGCAGAGAAATCTTCACTTCCTTGACTCAGAAAATGGGAGAGCTGGAAGGGATACAAGAGCCACCAGCTGCAGCCCTTGCTTACAGCAGTACTCCAAATCCCAGCATCCCTGGCAGAGGACTGTCCACCTGCCTCTTCAGTCACTCCAGGGCCAGAGAGTCCACGACCTCCCTTGGTCACTGGCTTCATTATTGAACTGCTCTAACAGGCAGGAAGGGTTTTCAGTTGTCCCACCAGGCTCTGGCATCCCAGTATTGGGGGCTGTGATTCCGCACCCTGCACTCTGAGATGGCTGAGCAGAGATGCTGCCCTCCTCTGCCTTGGAAATCTGCTGCAGGGTCTCAGCTGCAGGACCCTGCTCCTAATAATGTTTGAAGAATTTTGAGAACAGTTGTTCACCCCTTCAAAGGCAGTTGAAGACCTTGCCAAAAGGAACCAGAACATTAACACACAGCCCTTCTGTTGCTGCAGCACCCTGCCTTTCTCAGAGTCCCTGTCTAGGGTAGAAGAACTGAGTATAGGGTTCAGGAATGTGATCTGCAACACAAAGGGAATACCTGCCAGGGCTGCAGCCTCCAAGTGCCCAGCCTGTCTCCACCCTCCTGTCTCATCCTCCTGGATGTGGATGAAGAAGCAGCATCCAGGGCCCGGGCCATGGCCAGGATGCCGTTGTAAATGACGTGGCTGTCCAGAGACAGGATCTTCTCTGCCTCTTCTTGTGAAAGCGTATCCCAATCCTCCCTCTCCATGCATCTTTTCCGGCCATTCATGGTCAAGCCCTGCTTTGAAGAAGAGCACAGAAATGCTCCTCCCACGATCTGCTTTATTAACAAGGCAAAGCGCCAAAAGAAGTGATCAATGGCTTTCCCCTCGTTTTTCTGGATAAGGAAGAAAAAAATGCCATGGATGTTACGTGAAGGTACATGAGTCACCAGTTCCAAGGAGAAGTCCCATGCAGCGGTGGTGATTCACACTTTCCCTGTTTGGGGTGCTCTAAGGTACTCACTATATATTTGCATCTGATAGATGCCCTCTAAGAATGTACTTGTCTCTGCACAATAAACAAAAATGTTGGCTTTTCCTGATGACTGAAACAAGGTGCCATGGTGCAACTGAAAGCTTCTTTTCAGGCCTGAGATGTATTGTGTGAAAACAATACAAACTCCACTCCTGGTGAGCTCCACAGTCAAGGCCTTCATGCACCTCCCTCCGCTCTCGATGTCCGCAGCTGTCAGGCCCACCAGCGTCCACTGGAAATGCAGGAGCAGCCAGGCAATCCCCTCATACTGGGTCAGCTCTTTGGGGACCATCGGGTAGGAGAAGGGGAACTGGGTCTTATCATTCAGAGTGTGAGAAGCAAATGCGTGACTGACCTGGTGGGGAAAGAAGACAGCAGAGCTGTGTTTTGCCTCCGATAAGAGCTGACATCCTACTCAACCCCTTTTTAGGCCATCCAAATTAGGGCCCATTTCTTCAACTTGTGGTGGACAGTTCCAAAGTTTAAGCATCAGGTGTGTGCAAAAAGACTTTCCCATGGAAGGCCACTTCTGCAGTGGGATGGCTTGGAAATTATCCCTGTGCAGCCCTCCTTTTTTCCCTTGGAATGCAGTGAAGAAGCCTAAGGCTGTAACCTTAAGCACATTTGCACGATTGCAAACACTGAGGAGCTGCCTACACCTTTGCACCAGCCAAGGGCTGTTTGGAGAAGCAAAGGAATTTTCAGCCTCTCCCGAATGGCTGCAGCACCCACAAATTGCAGAGGCTCATGGCCACTTCTTCAGCTCCCTGAGACAACACAAAGTGCCCCATGACTTGGCCCCCAAATCCCAGCCCACTCCATCCTCACCTGGGGGATTTTGTAGATGCCCAGCATGGCTGCTATCTGGATGGAGATTTCTGAGTCGGCTCCCTCGAGAACAGCCAGAGGGAGAGTCTGCCTTCCACAGCTGTAGTTGGGCACATTCTCCTGCCCTGACGAAAGCAGGTCCAGCAGGGCATCCCAAGTCCACTTTGCATCAAGAAAGTTGTTGTGAATGCTGTAGCCCAGGGAGAGGTTGGGGAGGAGCCCGGGGCTCTGGTTGACCTCTCGAACAGCAAAGAGGTAGGACAAGACATTCCAATAGTTCATGTATCCACCACTGCAAACATATACCATGCAAGAATATATTCAGTTCTGAGTCTGTTCAGCTTAGAGTAAAAGTGATGGAGGGAAAGGTCATAAAACTAGAACTGAAAGGGCGTTTCAAGGCAACCCATCCGTGGGGGATTCAGGAGAGTGGACGCCATACTGCACACACAGAACCCACAAGCAGGACCCACAGGCCACTGCACCTCCTGCCCCAATTCCTGTTGACTGAGAGAGACAGGCACTCTGCTGTTACCACTAGAGGCTTGTCCTGGGGAATTAGCCATGCTAGCCATAAGTTTCCAGCCTGGTCAGACATGATTCTGCTTCCCAAAGGGACTCTGGCCAGCTGAAGCGCATGACATGGAAACCTTGGTGAAGATTTGAGCCAGCGATGGGCACCAGTCACCCACCCCAAGATCCCTGGATGTTTTTGGAGAAGTGTCACCACTTCATGACTTACTGGGAATGAAGCATCATGGTGGGACATGTGTTGAAAAGTTCCAAATCCCCAAAGCCCAGAATTCCTGCAGAGATGACACCACCGATAAGGGGGCCTCCCTGCCTGTGAAAGCAGGATGGGTCTTCTGTAACCCTGTCCAAGGTCAGGGGGCACGTGGCTGCCAGGCTCCCATGGGTTTCCTGGGACTGCAGCAGCAGGAGCAGCAGCAACTGCCAGGCCATCTGGGCTCCCTGGCTCGGCACCCCTCCTCCCCTCTGCAAGGTAGAAGCCCCTTTGGTTGCAGCCAAGACCCCAAGTGGACAGCCAAGTGGAGAAGGAGCCCAGCCAGGTCAAGCTTCTCTTTCTACAGCGAAGGAAATAGTGCAGCCCATCAGCAGGACCCCAACCCACACTGGGGCCTTCATATCATCACCCATCAGGCTCAAGTGCCCAGCTACTCCAGAATCCCTTGTTTTTGTCAACAGCCCTCAGGGGAAACCCCTTGAGTCCTGGCAACAGGAGGGAGAGGAAAACAGTAGAGTTGTGATACTTGTGGGGAACGAGGCTCTCCTCGGAAACCCCCTGCTGCCTCACCTGCTTCATGCCAGCCAGAGAAACGTGCTGGTCTGAATTCCTTCAAGGGGCTCCATCTATGGGGAGAACTGATGAGCTTTTTGAGGGAAGGTGCATTCAGAAAAGGTGACTCAGGAGACTCTTCAGGAGATGCACCTTCAGGGGTACAGGGGACGTGACTGCTGAGGGTTCAGGGGACCAGTCCCATGGTGAAGGTCCCTGAATGCCTAACAGTGAATTCCAAAAGCCTTGGCCTGCAGGTCCCATCATGCCCAGCCCATGAGGCTGCTGGCCCATCCGAAGAACTTGCAAAGCACCAGAATGGCTCACCTGCCCCCTCCCAGAGATCGTTCCCCTGTAGCTGCTGGGGCTGCCTCAGAGGGGGTGTTGCTTTCACCTAAACCAGGGTGGGCAACTCTGGGGGGCTTGGGGGGGGTAATCCACTGTGCCTTTTTTCATTTTCATCACACCATGCATTGCCATGGAGAGTTTTCTTGCCTGATTTCCTGCTCAGTCACCTCTAGACAATACTGTGGTGTAGCCCAATGGTGAAAAAACACAAGTGGACATCGTGGGTTTTTTGGTTGCACAATTACATGCCACATTTCCCCTGCTTTTATGGGGAACTGGATGTGTTGGTCTCCAAAGGGCCACATTTGTGATGAAAGACCATTTCATGGATTGGGAAAGGGAGGGATGCATTGTGCTGCTTGTGGGGTTCTCAGCTTCTCCTGGCTGGGCCTGGGCTTTTTGTTATGTGGCAGGCAAAGCTAGAACAGGTGAAATTCTCCCTGGCTGCTGCTTCCCCAGAGCAGGTGGCTCTGCGGGAAACAGCCTCCCCCACATGGTGGAAGAGCTCAGGCCAGGAACAGCTGCTGGAAGAGTGCTTGCCTGGACAGGGAGTCCTTCCCTGCCTGCACAGTGCAAGGTGTTGTATGAAACCCCAAGGCCAGTCAGCCCCCCCCCCCAAGTGGACTGCATGGCTGGAGGCAGAGGGGCTCTTTTTTTCTCCCTGCTCCACCTTGTCCAGAGTCCCAGGAGGGTCCTTGATGGCACAGCCTCCAGCCCCAAGAGTCCCTTCACTGCTTCAAGTGCCAAGCTCAAAGAACTTTGGGCAATGGGGACAGAGGCAAGTGCAGGTTGCTCTGCTCTCTGAAGGAACCTGGCCAGCTGCAGCTTGTGCAAGGGCTGGCTGCATGTGGGGGGACTTCCAGTGGAGGCAGCCCCCTGAGGGCATCCCCCAAGCAAGCACAAAGCAAGCTCACTGCCTGGAGCAGGTACACTAATGTCAGGCTGCCTCTATGGGAGCTGCGAGACAGGAAAACTGGGTTTTGCCCTGAAAGACTCCTTTTGCCTTGAGCCTCTGCAGTTTATTGAAAAGATCACTCAGTGCGAACAACATCACTGGCAGAGAGAGGCCAGAGCAACCACAAACTTCCAAAACATGTGCAGAGTATTTTATACCCTCCTAGTCACATATGCCGGTACAGAGCAGTTGATGACAGCCAAAGTTCCCTTGCAAGACTGAGGCTTCCCCAGATGAGTCCTGTGAGTTGCAGCCCTGCCTCAAAGGGTGCAACAAGCCTCAAACCCCCACAATCCTCCTCCCTCAGCCTTGGAAGCCCAGGAGAGATTCCTGTGCCTCTCCTTTCAGGCTCAGACGATGCCTCTCCTGTTGCTCCTGAGTTGCTTCTTCATGGTGAAGGCAGCCTGGGCAAACTCACAGGAGCCTTGACTACCAATGGGAGGAAGTTATCATGGTTTGGATCATGAGGCAGAGAGGCTGCATCCCTGCAGCCTTAGCTGTGTGGATTCATTTGGAGATGAAGGAAGATGAACAGCCTGCAAAAGCTCCCACCTATTCAGCAAGTGGAATTGAGATGCCTTGTGGGGCATCATCAGCTTCTGGCTCCTTGGACTGCTTTTCCTGAGACTGAAGCACCACTGATTCCAGGGAGAGCTGCAACACCAGAAGTTGCAGATAGTTTTCCAGATGGGCCAGTGGTTTGTGTAGTAGCATTCTGACTACATCTAGAGTGCAAGTAGTCCAATTCCTCAGCTCAGAAGATCTCCAGACCTTCTAATGGAGGAACCATGGAGCGGAAGAACAAAAGGATGTTATTAGCAACAGTACTTAAATATTTGGTGTGGATATGTTTATGTTGGCAACTTCCAAAAAGGTTACTGGATGTTGAAGAAGTCTGGCAAAGTCTCTCGAGATGCTGTGCTCAGTTCCAGCAGTCCTGAAGCCTATTGAACCCAGCCCAAACATGAATGCAAACATGAACCTGAGCCCATGCCCACGCCCCAGAATCAATACTTCTCATGGAGAAGTGGAAAAATGGGAGTGTTGACTCTCTAAGGGGCCCCCTCCACCTTCATGAGCTGCACAGATATGTAGAGGGGAGAGGCTTCCTTAGCTGCTCAATGGACCCCTGCCTGCAGTGCAGTTGTCGATGCCATGGAGAGCCCACCTTGCCCACACTGCTTTCCCTTGTCCCAGGCCACTCCCTGGCTCCTGCCTTTCACAGGGACTTCAAGGAGGCAGAGACACATAGGGAGGCCTGATGTCTCCAGGTGCCCAGCCAGGAAACCAGGAGTTAAAAAAGAGGGTGGTTGTTGCCCCACTCAGGGGGCCATGCAGGCAGAAGAGGCCCTTTTATGTGGAGAGTGACTCTGCCCCAGCCCCTGATGTAAGAGGAGCCAAAAAAGGCAAGAGGGCTCCCAAGGAATACTTGGCCATGGTGTGTGCAGAGTGCCAGGTCAGGTGGACCTTGGGCCTGATCCACCATGGATATCCACAGGTTCTTATGGACATAAGCTGAGACTTCCATGGCAGGGGACAGGGGCAGACGCATGCCAGAAAGAAGCAGTGGGGGAATAGGGCAGGAATGAGGAATTCTTATGCTCTGATGTCTGTTGGGGGACAAATTCTGCCAAGAGTGGCCCTGCAAGGGACTCCTACTTGTGTTGCTGATCATTTCCTTCAACAGAAACTTGAGAAAGGCACTAGAGGACCAGCCATCCATGACTGGATACTGTCTTAGTGGATCACGTGGCCATTATGGATAGGCTCAGGGGAAGCATTCAGATCATACTTGAATTCATGATCATAATCAAAGCAAAAGTGGAGTGCAGCCTTGGTTTCCAGAAAGTCAGTTTTAATGAGCACAGAAAAATGAAAAGTTGGGCCCCATGGCAGGCAAATATTTGAGAAAAGTGGTGGGAATTTTTAAAACTAGAACTCCAAAGGCACAATTAGGAACAATTGCATACGGAAGTGAGAGGAAGGTCAGACTAGAAAGTAGAGTAAAGGCAGGATCTGAAATTGCAGGGATGGAGTCAGGTAGGCTAAAGCTGTATGTGAGTGGAGGTTGTTGTGGGATGTGGTTGTCATGTGTGGTCAGATCATCTCTGAGTTTTGGGAGCCCTGTGAAGGACATGCCACCAGAATGCCTGACCTTTGACACACCTTCGTGGAGTCCCTGCTGAGAGTGAGAAAGTGAGAAAGGTCTGGGAAGAGAATTCAAAGAATTGCTGCTGCATCAGAGGCCCTGCTTTGTTCTTGCTGTTAGATGTTCCTTGGTATTCAGATGAGGCCGCAGTAGGATAATATAGCACTTGGGAAGGAAGTGCTACATTATCCCAGAAGCCCAGCACTGGATGCCAAGATAGAGAAGATCTGCACGGCCACCATGTACTTGCCCCTGGTGCTCAGGTAGGTGGGCATGAAGGACAGCCAGATGCTGCAGAAGACCAGCATGCTGAAGGCGGTCAGCTTCACCTCGTTGAAGGCCCCGGGGAGCTTCCTGGCCAGGAAGGCCACCGTGAAGTAGACGGTAGCCAGGAAGCCCATGTAACCGAGGGCAACGTAGAACATGACCACAGAGCCTTTGTTGCACTGCAGGATGATCTGCCCTGCCTGGGAGTGCATGCCTGCATCAGGGAATGGTGGAGAGGTGACCAGCCAGATGGTGAATGTGACAACTTGGATACTGGAACAGGAGAAGACAATGGAGGTGGCCAAGCTCTTCCCCAGCCATCCTCTGAACTTGTTGCCTGCTTGGTAGCCAGACAGGCCAGCACCGCAGTAATTGTTTTGGCCAACAGAGAAGAGACTGCTGCTGAGAAGATGATGCTGAAGGCAGTTTGTTGAAGGAGGCAGGTCACTTCCCTTGGCTGGCTAATGAAGAGGAGGGAAGACAAGAAGGAGAGCAGGAGGGAAACAAGGAGTGCATAGGAGAGGTCCCGGTTGTTGGCTTTGACGACTGGGGTTTCGAGGAATTTAATGAAGATTCCCAGCCCGAATCCTGTGGATAGCGATAAGAATATGGCAAAGCAAGTCATGATGATCCCCAGCGGTTCTTCGTAGCTGAGGGGGTGATGACCTTAGGGATGCATCCAACTTTGTCCTTGTTTGGGTGCTGACCTTCTGGGCATCTGCTGCACTGCTCTGCATCTGTAAGGATTGAAAGTGATCCTTCCCTGCTGGGCCCACAAGCTCCGCTTTGTGCAGGGAGGGCTCTGTGCTTGTGGGGCAGCAACTTGTTTTTGACCATGCTCATCTGGTGGTGTGGATAGAGCAGCTGACCAATCCCTGAGAAACCCAGCCAGATGGGTTTCTCCTGCGCCACCCCAAAAGCACCCACTGGGTTCACAACCTGCTGTCTTTCACCCGATCCTCGAGGGCAGCTGTGCAGTTCCTTCCGCACTGGCTCCTGGGGCTGAGATGGAGGGTGACTGAGCAGTCATAGCTTCTGGCTCTCTGGCAGTGTCCAGCAGCCACAGGATCAGGTCTTTCAGGTCAGATGGGCTGCTGATCATTCTGCCACTGCTGAGAGAGTTTTGGCTGCTTGAGAAGTGGATGGAGGGAACCTTCCCCTCATGGAGCACCTTTGTGAAGATGCATTTGGGTGGGAATCTCAGGTAGATAAATTTGACGACTGCCCTGTGCCATGAGTTTTTTAATTTACGTTACTTCATGTTGCTTTGAATCACCCAAGATTTTGGTACAGGGCAGCCAAGAAAGGTAGTGAATAGGATAAACCTTTCCCTAGTTGGCCCTGGCCTCATCAGAAATGCTGGCAATAGGAAAGCTTTCTGACCTTGTTTGGAGAAGGGCTCTCCTTTGACCCGCTCCTTCTCAGCCACTCTGCCTCCCTGCAGTGAATCATCTGTCCGGACATTTCCTGCTTTGCCCCTCCCTTTGATATCTGAAAACTCAGTCACCACCGCTGATTAGAAGGACCCGTCCCTGCAGATCTTTCAGCAGGGCATAATAGGCTTTTCCTGGGCAGCCAGAAGAGACCATGACCAGAGCTGCTTTAACCACTGCAGTCAGGGAGTCAGGAAGGGATCCCTGTATGGGGATGCAATGGGGAAAACCTCCTGGAGACAGTCTGTGTGGAGCTGATCCCTCCCACAGGGGCTCCCTTTTCACCTTTCTGGGCAGAGAAGCCCCTCTCAGGCAGGGAGCACAGGAGTAGCAGCAGACGGGCTCTCCTTCTTGAACCAGCTTGACGGATCCCAGGTGACAGCTCTCCACACAGCTGCAGTGGGGCAGGGGCCGAGCCAGAAAACAAGAATCTTCAAGACAATGCCTTAGGGCCAATTTGGCAATGAGAATTAGGCACATGGAAAGAACCCCCAGGATGCCCAGCCACAGATTTCTCAAGTGCTTTTCCCCAGTGCAGACCACTCCTGAAGTCTGAGACCAGGTCCACAAGGAGTGAGGGCTGCTGGGGATGGGGGTACTTTAGGAGGTTTCTCATTGTGCTGCATTTCCATAGAATGGTCATCAGAATCAGGAAGCAGAGGACGCCCCCTGCATCCTGCCCTCCATCTCCATACAGATCTCTGTGGCCCCTGCAGGAATGGATGCTGCATCTTACCCATCCTTGCTCTGAGGGAGTCTTTGTGGGCAGGCTGAGGGAGAGCAGAGTCTGGTCTGATGCTCGGGAGATGCTAAACACTATGAGAAGAAACAGGAGGTACCCCAAATTGTTGATCTGTTTGAGCCACTCAGTGGCATCCTTGTCAATGGTGACTGTGATGTCCCCGGATCCCTGTCTTTCCAAGATCCTAATTTTCTTTCTGAGCACAGAGAAATTGGGAAACACCACACACTGCACAATGTCCAAGTCAGCAGCCAGCTCCCCATTCCTGTCCCAGTACGCCCCATCGAGGAGGAAAGCTTTATAAAACTGGGGGTCCCTCAGGAAAGGGTAAAGCTAAAAGGGCAGAAGAAGCATATCCTTTTAGTAGACAGCAAACCTCATTCAGCCCTTGGCTCACCCTTGACTCTCCCTGACTCCCAGCTGTGTCAGAATCATGGGCCTGCCTGGATCTCCTCCACCTTCACAGGACCAGCACCAGATCACAAACTGGAGTCAAAGGAGAAAGAACTCCCAGTACACTAACCGGATCCATTCCAGCTGGCCTGATGCTAAAAGACCTCACGATATGAATGAAACCTTGTCCCATGAGCTGGCCATGAACCAGTGCAGACTCCATCACTGCAATCTCCATCACCACTGATGGGGGTTACCGAAGTTCAAGCAAAGGCCAAAACTTTACAGACCCTTGTACAAAGAGGGAACTGGCAGGGGTTCCTGAGTGGAAGTCTGGGGAAGGGGCAGGGTGTGGTGGCCACAGCAGGAGGGCACCCTCTAGTGTGAGACCAAAGAGCATGAGAACCTAAGAAAAGGCCCACTGGATCTGACCCAAGGCCCCGATCATGCAGACTCAGTGCACATACAACCTCCCTTGCCCAGCTCCTCAGCAAGTGCATATGTAGGCAGGTGGGCCAGGTTTGCTGGGGGCAGGTGAACCAGCAGAAGGGGCAAGAATAGGACACTCAGGGCTGCCATGCTCCTTCCTGGACCAGAGAAGGCATCCTCAGCCAGTGGCCCCAACAGGAGCGCCAGCCCCACTGAGAGGGTCCAGGGAGGCCCCATGGCTGCTGCTGCCCCTCAAGCGGAGGAAGAGCAAAGATGCTTCCATCCCAGAAGGGAAACTTTGGGGTCTGGAGATGGGAGGGGAAAGTGTCAAGGTCCAAGAGAGGGTGCACAAGAGCAGCAGTGATGGATGTTGTGGGAAGGTCAAAGGGGGAATGCGTATTCTGAGCAGGGAGGGGCACAGTTGGCCAGCTGGTCTGAAGAGATGAGGAGTAAGAAGCCTGGCAGCCTCATGGTCCCTTTCCAGCCCTGCCATCTTGTAGGCTGGTGAGAAGCCACATGATCTCCTGATGGCACTGCCTGGTTTGAGCCAAGTGTGGGCCCCACTTGGCCAGGGCCAAAGGCCCTCTAGGACTCAGTGGTGGAAGGATCCCCCAGGAGACCCCCAGCCCACCTGAGAGGCTTGTGGAAGGACCCATTGGTGTTTCTGCTGAACAGCCTCCCCAAGTGGCGGAAGAGCTCAGGTCAGGAACAGTTACTGGGGAGGGCGGCTTGCTCAGACAGGGAGGCCTTCCCTGCCTGCATGGTGCAAGGTACGGTATGGAACCCAGAGGTCAGGCAGCCGCCTTCCCCACATGGACTACATGACCATAGGCAGAGGGGCTCCTTTTTTCTGCCGTACTCCACTTGGTCAGAATCCCAGGAGGGACTTTGGCCTTTGAGGGGAACCTGGCTGGGGTTGCACCCCCACTCCCAGAGGACCTTTGCTTGTTGATGATGTTTCCCTTTCTATGCCACCCAAAGCTCAGTCTCTCTGCATGGGTCTCAGCAAACCATAAGCATGGGAGCAACACTCAAAAGGGATACAGTGAAAATGCAAACAGTATGAAATTAGTTTGATCTTTCATAGAATATGCTTGGTATCTGCACAATCTATGCATATGGAGACTGAAAATGCTCTACATTTGTTTTCTGGGAAAACATAGGCAGTGTGGTGTCCTCAGGATCAGTACTTTTCATCCTGCTATGAGGCTGATTTTGAGAATGGCCCATCAAGTCCTGCTGTGTTAAGGTGCACTCCTATCCCAGCATGGACTGAAATAGGTCCCTCGGCTCCCCAGGAGGAGTTGCAGAGGCATTGGACCCCCAAACCCATTGGACTGCCTGGATCCCCAGGCAGCAGAGCTATTCAAGCTATTCCAGAACTGAACAACTTGGAAGGGACTCCTGAGATGGAAGAGGAACTACCTGCCATGGCTTCAGCCTCTGAATTTATGACCTGCCTTGGCTCTCATCAGGGAATCCTGATTTTGCCACCTGTGAGAATGAATGCTTGGATCCAGAGAAGTCCTCTTCAGAGAACAAACTTGCAACAGCGCTGTTTTGGTGGGAAGGTAACAGCGTTCCACGCACAAAAGCATATCTCCATGCTGGCCCCATGACCATGGGAGCATCTTTGGACAACGATGGCCCTTCAGCTTGTAAACAGGGATGAGCACCCCGCCCTCAAGCTGGATCCAACTGGACTTAATGCCAAGGGAACCCTTTACATTTTGCCTATTAGTCATGTACACAGGAACAGGGGAGATGATGGGAAAGAATCCAAGAGGGACTTTGGCTTTTGAGGGGAACCTGGCTGGGGTCGCACCCTCTAGCATGCCGTTTGTTTCTTTGTACGTGTTTTTACAGGCTTTGTATATATAAGGTTGTCTAACTTTCTATGTCACCCAAAAGCCCAGTTTCTTCATGGATCTCTGCAAGCTATAAGCATGGGAGCAACACCTGATATGGATACAATAAGAATGCAAACCTTCTAAACTTAGTTTGATCTGTTGTAGAATGTACTCAGTAACCGCACAATCTATGCATATTGAGACAAAAAAATTTCTGCAATTGTTTTCCAAGTAAACATGGACAATGCAGGTCCTTGGGATGAATTAGTGTCATTTGCACATGAGATGAGCCTGATTTTGGAAATTGGGCCTTCCGGTCATGTTGAGTTACATTGGCCTCCTATCAATGCTTGGACTGAAATATGCCCCACAGATCCCCAGGTGGTGTTTTGGAGGAATTGCACCCCCAATCACAGCATTCCCAGGCAGCAGGGCTAGTCTGGCTATTCCAGACCTAGACAGCTGCCCATGTTCGGAAGGGACTTCTGAGATGGAAGGGGAATTACCTGCCATGGCTGCAATCTCTGAATGTCCGGCCTTGTCAGGGAATCCCGATTTTGTAGCCTCCAAGAATGAATGTTTGGAGCTACAGCACCCTTCTTCAGAGAACAAATGCTGGGCAAAGTTGGTACAGCGAGCCACTGAGGGTGGGATAGGGTCATGTTTTGGCCCAGAGTGTAGCAGGCCCTGCACCACCTGGAAAAGCTCAGCTGAACGGCACTGTTTAGATGCAATAGAAGAGGAGAAGAATTCCTTCTTTGCAGACTTCACCACCACAGAATAGGCTCGATGATAAGCTCTAAGAAGTGTTCAGTCAGAGTCGGCATGGGATTTCCTTCACCTACGCTCTAGTCGTGTACAGCCGACTTCATCGCCTGCAGCTCACATGAATATCCATGCACTGCGTGGGCTCTGCATGGCGGGATAGGATGCTTAGGAGTGGCTGTGTCAATTGCCCGGGTCATTTCCCCATGGCACACATCAACTGTGGGGTTAACAGGAGCTCCATTCCTATCAATCAAAGATTCCCCAAGAGCCCTGAGGAATCCATCAGGATCCACAAGACTCTGGGGGCAGATCATGTTAATAGGGTCTGCACCCTTCTGGAAGGGAAAGGTGGCCTCAAGCTCAAATCTCATGAGGACATGAGCTGAACATGTCAAGGAGTAATGTCAAATCCCTCACTTCCAGATGACCATCTACCTGCCCCATTGAAAAGACTAGGTCCAGAGTGTGACCTCTTTCATGGGTTGGGCAAGTGACATGTTGAGACAGCCCCATGGTTGTCATGGCAGCCATAAAGTCCTGAGCTGCCCTGGTCAGAAAAGCCTCCTCATGGAGGTTGAAATTCCCCAGGACCAATATCCTTGGGGTCCTCAACTCCAGGTCCAAGATGTTGGCTGGTGTTGGCTGGTGTAGGATGGTGGCTGGTTTGCAGGGGATGCCGTATGAGGCAAGACTGAGGGAACTGGGTCTCTTCAGCTTCGAGAAGAGGAGACTCAGAGGGGATATGTTGGCAACATACAGGTATGTGAGGGGGTGTCACATGGAGATGGGGAGAGGCCTGTTCTCCCCTGCAGAGGAAGGCAGGACGCGCTCCAATGGAGCAAAGCTCAGGGAGCCAAGGTTCAATTTGGATGCCAGGAAGCATTTCCTGACAGTTAGGACCCCGAGGGCGTGGAATGGGCTTCCACGGGAGGTCATTGAGGCCCCATCGGTGAGGGTGTTCAAAGACAGGCTGGACATGCACATGGTGGGCATGTCATGAGCGGAGCCGGCTGGTGCCGGAGGTCAGACTAGATGGCCCGGGAGACCCCTTCTGACTCACTCTGTTTCTATGTTCATTGTCAGGTCAAGCAGGGAGTCTGTTGAGCAGAAGGGTGCATAGTACACCAAAATAATGCCCAGTCTGTCTTTATCACACAACACCATGTACAGAAACTGAAGACCTGGTCTCGCAGGGGTAGGAAGCCCTGTGGGGGGGATTGAAGCTCTGTAATTTAGGCCCACATCTCCTCTCCTTCCCACTAGGTGGGGCTGGTGATGCATGAGATACCCAGGCAGGCACAGCTGGGCAACCCCCCCCCCCCAGGTTCTATCGCAAGTTTTCCATAATGCATGGCAGGTCAGCCCCCACACCCATGATTAAATCATCCATCTTGGATGAGAGATGTTTGATCAAATTCCTTTCTTTGGGTCCCCTGGCCTCCTCCTTCCTCCCATCTTCCCTGATACCAGCACCTTCTTTGTAGGTGTCCCACCAGCCCCTGCAGTACTTCTAACAGCCTGGACCCAAAACCCTCATCCTTTTGCCTCACTTGCTGCTGGATCATTTCCAAAAGACCTTTTCCCCATTCCTTGCCAGCAGTCCACTGG
The DNA here is from genome assembly GCA_023646645.1 of Varanus salvator macromaculatus. Taxonomy (NCBI): domain Eukaryota; kingdom Metazoa; phylum Chordata; class Lepidosauria; order Squamata; family Varanidae; genus Varanus; species Varanus salvator. The sequence goes on along the minus strand of JAIXND010000715.1, from coordinate 2,272,445 downwards.
CAACAACCTGGGTGCTGTGGTCAGGGAACCCAAAGTGTTCCTTCTGATACCAAGCACTGAACCAGTTGTTCACCTCTGCAACCCTCCTTTCCCTGGCTGGCCCGAATTCCTGAGTAGGCAAAAGAGGAGAAGGCCGCTTGGGCCTTTAGGCCCCTGAGATTCCTGCCTAGAGCTTCAATTCCTGCCCCAATTGAAGTCCGGGCCCAATTCAAGGTGCTGGTGTTGACCTATAAAGCCCTAAACGGCTTGGGACCCGGATACCTAATGGACTGCTTACGCCCCTACGAGCCCTCTCACCCCCTAAGATCTGCAACGGCGGCCCTCCTCCGGGAGCCTTCTGTGAAGGAGGTTAAGTGGGTGAGTACCCGGAGGAGGGCTTTCTCGGCGATGGCGCCCCAACTATGGAATGCGCTCCCTGGAGAGGTTCGCCTGGCGCCGTCGTTATATGCTTTTCGGCGCCAGGTGAAGACCTTTTTATTCAAGCCTTATTTTAATTGTTAATGCTGATTTTGTTTATAGTTTATTTGTGTTTAGTTATTTGTATATGATTTAATGTTTGTTGTATTTGGTTTATATGTGTCATATTTGGTTTATAAGTGGGTTTTGTTTTTCTTTTAATTTATTTGGGTTTGATTTGTATTTAAGTTAATTGTATTTTAAGTTGCCGAGATGCATCGAGGGGGGAGGGATAAATTAATATGATTTATTGTTTTATTGTATTTTTAATAATGCTGTAAGCTGCCCCAAGGCTTCGTTGCGATGGGGCAGCATATAAATGTTTTAATAAATAAATAAATAAATGTCCCGAGTGATCCTGACCACCCCTTGCCTGGTCATGTCGTTCATCCCCATGTAGATCACCAGAAGCAACTGGTGTCTCCTGAGGGAAGAAGAGGCTCTACTCTGTCCGGCCGGCAAGAGAGCTCCCTCACCTCAAGTTCAGGGTGGAAAACTGCCACCTCAGTGCACCTGAAGAGGGAGTCCCCGATGATGATCACTTGCCATCATCTCTTACAGGCAGTGGTAGTTGTCCATGCCTTGGCCCTCTCCTCTCCTGCAGTGGCCCCTAGGAATGGGCTTCCATGGGAGGTGGTGGGGGCCCCAATGTTGAGGGGGTTCCCAGAAAGGCTAGAAAACCACATGTTGGGGAGTGTATGAGCAGAACTCCCAGGAGCTGGCACTCAGACTAGATGGCCCAGAAGACCCTGCTGGCTCAGCATGTTTCTGTTTCCATAGTGTATCTTGACTTCAGCAAAGGCATTGACAAGGTGTTCCTAGGTGAGTGCATGTCAGAGTCAGGAAACGGTGGCGAGTGCCCCAGCCAGATGGTGCAGGTGACAACTTGGATACTGGAGTAGATGATGACAATGGAGGTGGCCAAGCTCTTCCCCAGCCATCCTCTGACTCTGTTGCCTGGCTTGGTGGCCAGGAAGGCCAGCACCACAGTAATCATTCTGGCCAAAAGAGAAGAGACTGCTGCTGAGAAGATGATGCTGAAGGCAGTTTGTCGGAGGAGGCAGCCCATTTCCCTTGGCTGGCCAATGAAGAGGAGGGAGGACAAGAAGGAGAGAATGAAGGAGATGAGGAGGATGTAGGAGAGGTCTCGGTTGTTGACTTTGATGACTGGGGTTTCGAGGAATTTAATGAAGATTCCCAGCACGACTCCTGTGGTTAGGAATAAGAGCAGGGCAAATCAAGCCAGAGTGGGCACCTGCTGCACTGCTCTGCATCTGCAAGGAATGGAAGTGACCCTTCCCTACTGGTCCCACAAGCTACACTTTGCACAGGGAGGGCTCTCTTCTTGTGGGGCAGCAACTTGTTTTTGACCATGCTCATCTGGTGGTGTGGACAGAGCAGCTGACCAATCCCTGAGAAACGCGGTCAGATGGGTTTCTCTTTGTTGTTGTTGTTGTTAGTCACAAAGTCGTGTCCGACCCATCGCGACCCCATGGACAACATTCCTCCAGGCCCTTCTGTCCTCCACCATCCCCCGGAGTCCACTCAAGCTCACACCAACCACCTCTGTGACTCCATCCAGCCACCTCATCCTCTGCTGTCCCCTTCTTCTTTTGCCATCTATTGTTCCCAGCATTAGGCTCTTCTCCAGGGAGTCCTTCCTTCTCATTAGGTGGCCAAAGTATTTGAGTTTCATCTTAACTATCTGGCCTTCTAAAGAGCAGTCAGGGTTGATCACCTCTAGGACTGACCAGTTTGATCGCCTTGCGGTCCAAGGGACTCGCAGGAGTCTTCTCCAGCACCACAACTCAAAGGCCTCAATCCTTTTGCGCTCAGCCTTCCTTATGGTCCAGCTTTCACAGCCATACATTGCAACTGGGAAAACCATAGCCTTGACTATACGCACTTTTGTTGGCAGGGTGATATCTCTGCTTTTTAGTATGCTGTCTAGATTTGCCATAGCTTTCCTCCCCAGGAGCAAGCGTCTTTTAATTTCTTGGCTGCAGTCCCCATCTGCATAGTTCATAGTTCTTCAGGCACTCTGTCTGTCAGATCTAATTCTTTAAATCTATTTGTCACCTCCACTGTATATTCATCAGGGATATGATTTAGGTCATACCTGAGTGGCCTAGTGCTTTTCCCTATTTTCTTCAACTTAAGCCTAAATTTTGCCACCAGAAGCTCATGATCGGTGCCACAGTCAGCTCCTGGTCTAGTTTTTACTGACTGTATAGAACTTCTCCATCTTTGGCTGCAGAGCACATAGTCAATCTGATTTCTGTGTTGACCGTCTGGTGATGTCCATGTGTAGAGTCATCTCTTGGGTTGTTGGAAAAGAGTGCCTGTTATTCCAGTTATCTTTTGGCTTCCTACCTTAGCATTCCAATCCCCTATGATGATAAGGACATCATTTTTTGGAGTTAATTCTAGAAGGTGTTGTAGGTCTTCATAGAACTGGTCAACTTCAGCCTCTTCAGCACCAGTGGTTGGGGCATAGACTTGGACTATTGTGATGTTGAATGGTTTGCCTTGGATTCGAACTGAGATCATTCTGTCATTTTGGAGATTGTATCCCAAATCAGCTGATCAGGTCTTCCAGGTGGGGTGCTGATCAGGCTGCCACTGCTGGGAGCTTTGGCTGCTGGTTGGGAGAGAAGTGGATGGAGGGAATCTTCCCCTCATTGAGCACCTTTGAGAAGATGCATTTGGGTGGGAATCTCAGCCACATAAATTTGTAGACTGCAGTTTGGCATGAGTTGCTTTTCCTTTACGTTGCTTTACGTTGCTGTGAACCACCCGAGAGCCTTGGCTACAGGGCAGCTGGAAAAGTTAGTGAATAAAAACCACTGTTTCCCAGCTGGATCTGGTCTCATCACAAAGTCTGTCTGGGTTGTCTTTGAGACGGGCTCTCGTTTGAAACTCCCCTTCTGAGCAGTTCTCTGTCCCCGCAATGAAGCGGCTGTGTTGATATTTCCTGGTGAGCCCTTCCCTCCGATATTGGAGAATTCAGCCATCACCGCTGGTTAGAAGGACCTGTCCCTGCACATCTTTCAGCAGGGCAAAATGTGCAATTCCTGGAGGGCCAGAACAGCACATGATCACAGCTACTGTTACCACTGCAGTCAGGGACTCAGGAAGGGATCTGCATGTGGAGATGCAATAGGGAAAGACCTCAGAGGAGGGTTTGGCTGGAGCTTTTTCATCCCTGCAGGGGCTGCCTTCTCACCTTCCCAGGCAGAGAAGGTTCCTTCTGGGCAAGGGGTGCAGGCACAGCAGCAGATGGGCTCCCCTTCCTGAACCTTCTTGACGGATCCCAAGTGACAGCTCTCCATGCACCTGGAGCAGGGCAGGGACTGAGCAGAAAGACACAAGGCTTTGAGACCATCTCTTGCTGCCACTTTAGCTATAGGAATTTGACCGCTGCAAAGGATCTCCTGGGATGTCCAGCTGCAGATTCCCAAGGCATTTTTCCCAGTGCTGATCCCTCCCAACATCTGAGTCCAGGTACACAATGGTTCAGGACAGGTGAGGATCATTTATGGCTGTTTCTGAGAAATTCGGGCCTTGGTCCTTTTGGAACATCAGCAGATTCCCAGGGTCACCCCTCTCCCATCTCAATTCTTAAATACTTCTCTGCTGCCCCTGCAGGCATGGGGATGGCAGGGTTCCCAACCTTGCCCTGAGGGAGTCCTGATGGCCATTCTGAGGGAGAAAGAGGCAGTCCCCCCACCTTGTTGATCCGTTTCAGCCACTCAGCAGCATCCTCATTGATGGTGACTGTGCGGTCTCCCAATCCCCATCTTTTCAAGCTCCCAATTTTTCTTCTGAGCAGAAACCTATTTGGAAATACCACCCAGTGCACAATGTCCAAGTCAGTGATCAGCTCCCTGTTCCTGTCCCAATACGCCCCAATGAGGAGGGAGGCATTATAAAACTGGGGATCCCTCAGGAAAGGGTGAACCTAGAAAGGCAGAAGAAGCACCTCGAGTTACTACACAGCAAACTGTGTTCAACCCCTCAGTTCAACCTCTTCTCTCCCTGACTCCCAGCTGTGTGAGACTTCCAGGGCTGCCTGGATCTTCTCCACCTTCACCAAGTCACCAAGTGGAGAAAATGGGAAAGCACTCCCAGTACATTAACCCAATCTTTTCTGGCTGGCCCAGTGCTCAAAGATCTCCTGATATAAATAGACCCCTGTCCTGTGAGCTGGCCACATACTCAAAGGGGGACCTTGGGTGAGAGGCCTGAGTGGTGCCCAGGGGAGGGGGCATGGATGAGCAGGAACAGCAGGTAGAGGGCTCCCTCCAGTGGGAGAACCTAAGAAATGACCCACTGGCAGAAATTCTGAGGACACAGGACTGAGCCAGCGACCAGTGGAAGGGGCAAGCAGGGAATCAGGACAGGGAGATTTGCCATGGGGGCAGGCTGAGCTCGGAGCCATGGGAAGGCTTACACTTTAGAAAGTCCCATTTATGAAACCTGGCTTCGTCAGGCATACAGAAATGTTCCTGGTCACTCAGCATAGCCAGATTAGGAGTTTCTTCTTTTTTTTTAGGAGACATGTGTTCTGGTTTGCACATCAATTAGTGAAATGAACAGATGTGCACAGGTGCACAAGGGTGCATCAGCACTCATGCAAATCGGAGCAAATGTCCCCTGAAAGAAAAAGCACTCTGCAAGATCACTAAATTCACATAACTCAGTGAAAGTTGGTCACAGAGAAATCTGCACTTGTTTGACTCAGAGAATCACAGAATGGGAGAGTTGGAAGGGACACGAGGGCCGCCAGCTGCAGCCCCTGCTCATGGCAGGACTCCAAGTCCCAGCATCCCTGGCAGAGGGCTGTCCACCTGCCTCTTCAGGCCCTCCAGGGAAGGAGAGTCCAAGGCATTCCTGGATCACTGGCTCCATTGTTGAACTGCACTAACAGGTGGGAAGGTTTTTTGCTTCTGCAGCCAGCATGTGGCATCCAGCATTTGAGCCTGCAATTCCGTGTTGTGCACTCTGGGATGCCTGAGCAAAGATGCTGCCCTCCTCTGCCTTAGTAATCTGCTGCAGGGTTTCTGCCTTCCCCTTCACTCAGCAGGATGAGGAAGAGCCCCTGCCTGAAACTGAGAGAGCTGGTGCAAGCTCGTGTTCCCAATGATAGTTTGAAGAGGCAGATGCTCTATTCTTCAAAGGCAGTTGCCAACCTTGCCAAATGGAACCGGAGCATTAACACACAGCCCTTCTCTGGCTGCAGCTCCCCGCCTTTCTCAGAGCCCCTGTCCAGGACAAACCTTACAGGGCAGAAGAACTGAGTGCTGGGTTCAGGAAGGAGTTCTGCGACACAAAGGGAATACCTGCCAGGGCTGCAGCCACCAAGTGCCCAGCCTGTCTCCACTCTCCTGCCTTCTCCTCTTGGATGTGGATGAAGCAGCAGCATCCAGGGCCCGAGCCATGGCAAGGATGCCATTGTAAATGACGTGGCTGTTCAGAGACAGGATCCTCTCTGCCTCCTCTTGTGAAAGCGCCCCCCATCCCTCCCTCTCCATGCATCTTTTCTGGCGTTTCATGGTCAAGTCCTGCTTTGAAGAAGAGCACAGAAAAGCTTCCCCCACAATCTGCTCTATAAACATGGCAAAATGCCAAAAGAAGTGAACAATGGCTTTCCTCTCATTTTTCTGGGCAAGGAAGGAAAATATGCCATGGATGTTCTCTGAAGGTATGTGAGTCACCAGTTCCAAGAAGAAGTTCCATGCAGCAGTGCTGATCCAGACTTTCTCTGTTTGGGGTTCTCTGAGGTAATCACTATATTTTTGTATCTTATACATGCCCTCTAGGAAGGCACTCATCTCCGCACAATACACAAAAATGTTGACTTTTCCTGATGAGTGGAACAAGGTGCCACAGTGCAACTTAAACCTTGTTTTCATGCCAGAGATATATTGTGTGAAAACCACACAAACTCCACTCCTGGTGAGCTCCGTGGTCAAGGCCCTCATGCAGCTCCCTCCACTCTTGGTATCTTCAGCATCCAGGCCCACCAGTGTCCACCGGAAATGCAGGAGCAGCCTGGTATTGGGTTCTTTCCTTGGGGGACCATTGAGTAGGAGAAGGGGAACTGGGTCTTATCACTCAGGGCATGAGAAGCAACCGCATGGCTGACCTGGGGAGGAAAGAAGACAGCAGAGCTCTGTTTTGCCTCCAATCAGGGTTGTTATCTTGCTCAACCTTATTTTAGGTGAACCAAATTAGGGGCATTTCTGCACCTTGTGGTGGAGAGTTCCATACATTCAGCAAGAGTTTTGTGAAAAAGTCCTTTCCCTTGGAAGGCCACTTCTGCTGTGGGATGACTGGGAAATTCTTCCAGTGCAGCCCTCCCTTTCCCCCTTGGAATGCAGTGAAGAAGCCAAAGGCTACAAACTTGCACAATTGCAAACACTGAGGAGCTGCTTACTCCTTTTCACCAGCCAAGGGCTTTCTGGAGAGGTGAAGGCATTCTGGAGAGGTGAAATGCCTGCAGCCACCTCAAAGTGCTGAGGCTCATGGCCACTTCTTCAGCTCCTCGAAACACTGCAAAATGTCCCATGACCTAGCCTTCAAATGCCCAGCCATCTTTATTCTTACCTGGGGTACTTTGTAGATGCCCAGCATGGCTGTAATCTGGGTGGAGATGTCCGAATTGGCTCCCTTGAGAACAGCCAGAGGGAGAGTCTGCCTTCCACAGCTGTAATTGGGCACATTCTCCTGTCCTGGAGAGAGCAGGTCCAGCAGGGTGTCCCAAGTCAACCTTGCATCAAGAAAGTTGTTGTGAATGCTGTAGCCCAGGGAGAGGTTGGGGAGGAGCCCGGGGCTCTGGTTGACCTCTCGAACAGCAAAGAGGTAGGACAAGACATTCCAATAGTTCATGTATCCTCCACTGCAAACATATACCATGCAAGAATATATTCAGTTCTGAGTCTGTTCAGCTTAAAGTAAAAGTGATGAAGGGAAAGGTCATAAAAGTAGAACTGAAATGGTGTTTCAAGGCAGCCCATCTGTGGGGGATTCAGGAGAGTGGATGCCAAACTACACACACAGAACCCACAAGCAGGACCCAGATACCATTGCATCTCCTCCCACAATTCCTGCTGTCTGAGAGAGACAGGCACACTGCTGCTGCTACCAGAGGCTTTTTCTGAGGAAGGAGCCATACCAGCCAGAAGCTTCATGCCTGGTTCCGCTTCCCAAAGGGACTCTCACCAGCTGCAACGCATGGCATGGAAATCTTGGCAAAGATTTGAGCCAGTGATGGGCTCCAGACACCCACTCAGATTCCTACCAATAACCCTGAGTGTTCGTAGCGACATGGACAGTTCCGTCACCACTTCATGGCTTACTGGAAAGGGAGTATCATGGGGGGATGTGTGTTGAAAAGTTCCAATTTCCAAGGAAAGACTGAGAAACACGCTGCAGAGACAGATACAACCTCAAAGGGCAACAGCTGCAGATGCCATGAAACCTGTGAGTTTGAAGAGGAATGACTTGGTAAGGTGACCCAACCATTTTCTTTCCTTCAGGAGGGCAGCCACATATTACTGGAAGATCCTCTCCTTCCTCTTTGCCATCCAGGAGGTCAACCAGAATCCCTGCCTCATGCCCAACATCACCCTGGGCTACAACATCTATGACACCTATCACGATGCTAGACTGACATCCAATGCAGCCATAGACCTGCTCTCGACCACTCAGGCCCATGTGCCCAACTACAAGTGTGGCAGGAAAAATCACCTGCTGGCTGTCCTTGAAGCACTGGACTCTGACAATTCCATGCAGCTTTCCAACATGCTGGGCATCTCCAATATTCCACAGGTGGGGGATTTGTGGAAGTAATTAAAGGTGCTGAGCAGAGAAAGCAAAAAAGTACTTCAGGATTAATCATATGATGAGAACCAAGGAGGGATTCCTTCTCTTTCACATGCACATAATTCAGATAGGAGAGCGCACCAGACCGGGTACGGACATCCCTAAAAAACTAATCTGCAATGACTTCAGGAATACTCAAGTGAAATATTGGGAACTGTGTTACAGAAGGGAAGCTCAAAAGTTGCTCAAAAGTTCAGGATGCCCTCCACACCCATTTTTCAGTGTTGCACACTTATGATGCTTAAGCAGTTTATTGTTCAGCTAAAGATAATAAATGATGCTGGACGTGGATAAATAAATGTCCGGTGGTTTAAGCTTTAGTGTTAAAATGAAATGATCCATCAGTCTCTTTCTTTCTTTCCCAGGTCACGTACGCTTTCACTTCTCAGGCTGTGAGTGGTAAAACTAAATCCCGTTTTTCCTACCGGATGGTCCCTGAAGAATGCATCCAGTACCCAGGAATCATCAAAGTGCTGCTGCATTTCAGGTGGATGATGGTTGGTCTGCTTTCTCAGGACACTGAGAATGGAGATAAGTTCATGAGAACCCTGAAACCGGAGCTCCTCAGATATGGCAGTTGTGTGATTTTTTCACACAGCTTCCCAGAACTGAAATCAGGTGATTTTAGGCTCCCTCAGGACTTAGTGATGAAGCTGTTTGAAACCAATGTCTATGTTTACTTTGAGGAGATGCATACCGTCTCCTATGTCATGCAGTTTGTACAAGCAGCAGCTGAAGATATGATGGAACCTTTTCCAGGGAAAATCTACATCACCACAATGCTGTGGGACTTCTCCTTTGAACTGGCTTTTGTTCCTCTTCTTTTTGACAAAGTCTATTTGTATTTCTCCTTCATTCTACAAACAACGCAAAGGACAAATCTTGGTAGCTTTCTGCCTTTTTTCCTGGCTATGCATCAATTTGTGAGCACAGCATTTGAGTGCACCTATTCAAAGCACATGCAGTCAGTGAAAGGGTGGAGAAGGTGCAGAGAGAAGGAGAAATAGGGGCCCAGCCCCAACTGGACATGGAGAAAAGCCTGTCTCTGGACAGCTTCTTCACTTACAGAACCATCCAGGCTGTGGCCCGTGCCTTGGATTCGACTTTTACCACCAGATTCAAGGGGCTGCAGATGGAAGGGGGACGCAGGCAGGACATGCAGAGGCTTCAGCCATGGCAGGTATTTCCTTCTCCTCCAAGATTCCTACTGGTCATGAAACATTCATTTCTGAAATTGTTTCCTTGAAAACTAATATGAGAAATGTACGTATCTCTGGGGAAGCTCCCTTTTTTGGCCCTCTTTTTCTCCCTCCAGCATGTAGTCCACTGCTCATGGCCCATGCAGTTGTTTCTAGCTGAAGATCCTCTAGTCCTTTCATTGATTCAGCTCAGGAACCAAAATAGCCCAGTCTAGTGCTTCTTAGATTTTTGTGGCTGCATCATGGCTTCTTGTTGAAACATTCATTATCCTTGTCCCACAGTCCAGGATAGATAACAAACCATGGTGCGCAAGCTTCTTCTTGGTGCACAGACGCTCTTGGTGCGCAAAAGCTGTTCTTTTCAACTCAGAATCAGATCATTGTTGTTCTTCATGGGATGTCTGTGGTCTTTGCATTTCTTCATGGTGGCTTGTGGTGATGATACCCAACTCTACCTCTCGTTTTCTACCAATCCAGGTGAGGCAGTGGCTGTACTGAACCGGTGCCTGGCTGAGGTAATGGGCTGGATGAGGGCCAATAAACTGAAGCTCAATCCAGACAAGACGGAGGTCCTGTTGGTTGGTGGATCGGGCTTAGGGGAAGGTGAATTGAACTTAGTCCTGAATGGGGTTGCACTCCCCCCTAGGGACAAAGTCCGCAGCTTGGGAGTGCTCCTCGACCCAGAGCTTTCTTTGGAAGCTCAGGTGACAGCAGTGGTGAGGAGCACTTTCTTTCAGCTTCGGCTGATCTATCAGCTGCGCCCTTACCTGGAGAATGACTGCCTAGCGACAGTGATACATGCGTTGGCGACTTCCCGACTTGACTTCTGTAACGCTCTCTACATGGGGCTGCCCTTGAACATGGTCCAGATACTTCAATTGGTTCAAAATAGAGCTGCCAGGTTGCTGATGGGGACTGGGCGTTATGCTCATATGACCCCAGTTCTCCGTCAGCTACACTGGCTTCCCATTGAAGTCCGGGCCCAATTCAAGGTATTGGTTATGACCTATAAAGCCCTGAACAGCTTGGGCCCTGTTTACCTGAATGAGCGCTTACATCCGTACTTGCCCGCCCACCCCTTGAGATCGGCGGGAGAGGCCCTTCTCCGAGAACCCTCCATGAAGGAAATTAGGAGGGTGATTACTCAGAGGAGGGCTTTCTCTGCGGTGGCGCCCAACCTATGGAATGCGCTCCCCATAGAGGTCCACCTGGCGCTGTCGTCATTTGTTTTTCTGCGCCAGGCAAAGACCTTTTTATTTATGCATTATTTTAATTGTTAGCATTATTTATTAGTTTTAATTTCAGGCCAGGACAACTCAAATTATATTTATTTGTATTGTATTATATATTATTTTATTTTATTTTATTTATTTTTGGATTTATATCCTGCCTTTTTCCTACAAAGGGCTCAAGGCAGCTTACATCATTCTCCTCCTCCATCTTATGCCCACAACAACAACCCTGTGAGGTAGGTTGGGCTGAGAGTCTGTGACTGGCCCAAAGTCACCCAGTTGGCTCCATGGCTGAGCGGGGACTCGAACCCAGGTCATCTGAGTCCTAGTCCCATGCTCTTAACCACTACACCACACTGGCTCTATGTATTTATATATCTATTTATGTATGTGAACCACCCTGAGGCTTTGGTGATAGGGCGGCATAGAAGTCTGCTAAATAAATAAATAAATCATATAAACAAACCAGTGCATGCTGTTGTGCCTGGCTTCTGATCACATGGCAGGTGATCAGAATCTCTGTATGGCTGATTCCAGAGAATATTCTGATTTCCAGTCAAGCAGAGCAGAGCAATTTGTCCCAGTTGATCTAGGACTGTCAACAAAAGCAAGCAAGTGCCCTTTGAGAACATTTGGACTAAAGGAAATGGAAAGGGAATGGAATGGAAGGCACATGGTCCTTGGTGTCTACTGTGGACCAACAAATCAAGAAGATGAGGGCGAAACTCTGGAAAAGCAAATTGCCCATCTTGCAAGAAGATGTGTTGGCAGTTTCTGCTCTATTGATCATTGATAGATATATGATATTTTTTCCTGCAATCTTTTTTCTTGTAATTAACTTGTCCAATTTTATTCCTGAAGAAAGAATTCTGATTTTCCTGAAGAGACCTAGCAAACAAAATGTATTCAGTGTATGGAAATGTTCTGAATGATTCAATCAAATCTCCTGTCACCCTCTTCAGGCACAAATGCAGTTGAGTGCCACTCAATGAATGCCCAGGAGGTTTGTGAAGGATTGAAGCCTCTGTTCCCTGGGAAGTTCCTGTCCTCCGCTTCCTTTGGCCGATGGGCTGGCCCAGATTCCAGATATTAGCATATACACAGAATGGCACCTCTTTCCAACAATCATAAAGCAGAGTGAGGGCATCCAGGGAGGAGATCAGAATCCTTCTCCCTATTGCAGAACAACAATCTGGAAGCCAAATGGGCAAACCTGGGGCATGGAATGTAGCTTCTTGTTTCCGCAATGCTTGTGCTTTCCCTGCTCTTCCAGCTCCACCCTTTCCTGAGGGACCCCCAGTTCCACAATCGCTCTATACAGAACATGGCCAGCCACAAGAACCTAAAAGCATCCCTAAGCCAAAAGGGCAAAACTGGGGCATGCCCTATGGTGTTGTGTTTCTGCAACACTTCTTGTTTCTCTCCTCATCCAGCTCCACCCTTTCCTGAGGGACCCCCAGTTCCACAATCGCTCTATTGATGGGGTGTATTTGGATGAGAATGGAGACCTGGCAGCTGACTTGGACCTTGTGAACTGGGTGAAGTTTCCCAACATGACTGCTGTGAGAGTGAAAGTTGGGAGTCTGGAAAGACGAGGGTTGTCTGGCCCCAAGTTCACCATTCACCGAGGTCCCGTTGTGTGGCCCAGATGGCAAGATCAGGTGAAGAAAACTCTCCCCTTCAACCCTTTGTATGTATTCCCCGTGTATTAAATATGAGATGGAACAGGTTTAGTCATGTGAGGAAATCAATACAGCTGGGTGATGATAGGAATCAGGTTTTGCTTTACAGGATCCTGTATGATATTATGGGATAACCTGAAATCTCGGAGGCTTTCTCCTCTCCACCCTTTCCAGCTTGTTCTCACCCATCCACAGCTTTATGAGCCCCAACCAATGTTCCTTGTGTGTCCTTCCTTCCATGTTCAGCCCAGACCCCAGGCCAGGTGTGTGGAGAGCTGTCACCCAGAATTCTTCAAGGTGGCCCAGGAGGGGAAGCCCATTTACTGCTATGACTGCACTCCCTGTGCAGATGGGACCATCTCTACACAGGAAGGTGGGTGAGTATGGAGGGAAAGACAGGGCCTGGAGGAGGGAGATGAGTCAACCATGTTATCAGGTTCATGCGCTTTGCTGGGAAGTACCTCATTTCCTAGCATCTGCTCCTGCTTCCCTGCTTCTCTAGCCCGTCTCTCCAGAAAATGTTACTTTTCCTTCAATGGGTGGTTTTTGTCATGGCACAATTATTTCCCTCTGCACTAAAAACACAAAACCCTGGGCTCTCCTGCCAAAACTGATCCAGCGGTCCTTTCCCTCCTTTTCCACAGGGAACTCATAATCCCTGTACTGTGCCCCCCAGGAACACCAGGGTGGGGTGTGCAAAGGGGAATTTCAGAGCAAGGGGGGCTTTTGGACCGTCTCTTGCCTCATCCTGAAGAATTGGAGAAAGACTTCTCCTCTTGAAGGCACAGCAGGGCTTCTCCATGGGGATGGTGCTTGGGTGGGTTGCTGGGTCCAGAGGAGAATACAAGCGGTTGTGCTCCTGCATCTCAGGGGCAGAGAGTTCAGGCTTGCCCAGAAGGTTTGTGAAGGGTACCTGGGGGTGGTTTCTCATCTGTGCATGCTGGGCTTTGGCTGATTCTGGATTGGGAGGAAGGTTCCATGCTTTCATATGCTCCTTGATGGGTGGGAGATTCCAGAATGGTATCTCCTTGGTGGCAGATGTAAACTAGGCATGAAGTGCAGAACGAGGATGGAGTCTTCCTCTATTCCTAGCATGGAGCACCTTGCTCATGAAGCATTTATTTCTTTATTTGGCTCATTTATATTTAACCCTTTCTCATTTCAAGGGACTCGAGGCAGCATACCTAGTTTTCCTTCCTGCCAGGTGAGATGGGCTGATGGTCTGTGGCTGGTCCAAAGCCACTCAGCCTGCTCAGTGGTTGAGTGGGGACCAGAACTGGAATAACCCAGGTCCAGTTCTTCAGGCATAAGCACTGCACTGGTTTGACTCCAAACCTGGAAGGCATTGCCCACTGCACAATTCCACCTCCCTCCCTAGGTGAGCTGAGCTGCACATGATGACACTGGTGTGGCCCTCATGTGCTGGACTCCACTTGTCACTGTGGGCTCTCTAAGCTCCTGTGTCTCTCGCATGGTTTGCAGGTAGCATGAAATATGCAATTAGAGCGCCTGGATCAACTGGGAGAGCACATTGCAGGAAGGCATCACTTTCACCTTCCTCAGCTGGGACAGCTGCACAGTGCACCAGACTTTCTTCAGAGAACAGAGTCTGCCTTCCCAGAGCACGGACCACCTGCCTTGCTAAAAGCCAAGGTGGCAAAAGGAAAGGGAGAGAAGAAAGCCGAATAATATGGAAGGGTGTGGTAGAAGCATCCCAAGCTTTTCTTTAATTTGCTTTTGTTGGACTTTGATCCCTGTGAGTTTCAGCAGTAAATATTCCTGGAAAACTTCTCCCATAATTGGTAGATAATGTCCAGAAACAGAAAAAAATAGTTGTCTTCAGATTGAGTGACAAAAGGAAGTAACTTTACCTGAACACACTTCAAGGAACACACATATCGCCACAGTGACACTCAATTACCTGGTGTGCCAACAAGACATGCCAAATTCTACAAGCCCTTCTTCGTAGAGATTCCCCATTCCCATGTTAGATGGAGGATCAGATGTGGATGCTCAAATTGATGGTCAATTTGAGGAGAGAGAAAAGGAGATGGAATGGAAAGAACAGGGACTGCTCAGGCTATAAGGGAGCTGTTTCTCTTTTCAGAAGCAGCACATTGCATGAAGTGTCCAGAAGAACAGCATCCAAACAAGGCCCGGGATCAGTGCATCCCCAAGGTCATCACCATCCTGTCCTATGCAGAATATTTGGGAATGTCCCTCACTTGCTTGGCTCTCCTTTTAGCCATAGCCACAGGAACCATACTGGGAATCTTCAGGAAATTCCAGGAAACCCCAGTCATCAAGGCCAACAACCAGGATCTCTCCTACACACTCCTAATATCCCTCCTGCTTTGCTTTACATGCTTTTTCCTGTTCATTGGCCAGCCAAGAAGAATCACCTGCCTCCTCCGACAAACTGCCTTCAGCATCATCTTCTCAGTGGCCATCTCTTCCCTGCTGGCCAAAACAATCACTGTGGCACTGGCCTTCCTGGCCACCAAGCCAGGAAACTGGGCAAGAAACTGGGTAGGGAAGGGTATAGCAAATTCCATTGTCACCTCATGCTCAAGTGTCCAATTTGTTCTCTCCATCATCTGGTTGGGGACCTCTCCCCCATTCCCTGACTCTGACATGAACTCCCAGGCAGGTCAGATCATCCTGCAGTGCAACGAAGGCTCTGTGACCATGTTCTACACTTCCCTCAGCTACATGGGCTTCCTGGCCACCATCTGCCTCACAGTGGCCTTCCTGGCCAGGAAGCTGCCCGGGGCCTTCAACGAGACCAAGCTGATCACCTTCAGCATGCTGGTCTTCTGCAGCGTCTGGGTCTCCTTTGTGCCCACCTACCTGAGCACCAGGGGCAAGTACATGGTGTCTGTGCAGGTCTTCTCCATTTTGGCCTCCAGCGCAGGGCTGCTAGGCTGCATCTTCCTCCCCAAATGCTACATTATTCTAGTGAAGCCTGACTTGAATACCAAGGAGCATCTCATGATGAAAAGCCAAGCATAATTTGTATCTGTGTTTTTCATCGAATATTCAAGAATTTTACAATTGTAAAACCCCCATAGGTCCAGTTTGGGTATATGGGCAGTATAGAAATTCAACAAACAAACAAATACATTTTTTTTAAATTTTTATTTGTTTTGCAATTTTCAGTACTGGGAATAAAGAGTCTCTGTATCAAAAATGGGGAAGCAGCAGGCAAGATCTCTTCCCTCTTTAGTGTAATTATCTAAGCTTTGTACTTTTTCTTTTCTTTTTTCCAGTAATGGTTTCTGTTTTCAGTCTTTGACATTTTCATGCCATCTTTCAAAGTTTTACAAGAGAAATCCCTTTTGAAAGGAAGTTGAGATGGACACAGGAGTGCAGTGTCTCATTTTTTAAACCATTTTTCTACCCAAGGAAAGTGTTTCCATAAGCAATGGAGGAGCCTAAATCTCCCTACCCAAATCTACTGAGATTTGAATTTAGGCCACAAAACCCTTGCAGATGTTCAACTAATTGCACTACTCTTTATAGTTTTTTTGCTTTGTTTTTCAAAATACAGCATCCACACGGTTAAACAAGAATGCATTTTCTTTTAATTTGTCAGGAGCTTAAATTAAGGAAACTGTCCATCCGCACATGGCTAGAAATGTACCAGGCTGCCCATCCACAAAACATTGCACATGGAGACAAATGGGGGAAGGCTGCAGGGCCCCCATTGAAGCACCTCCCCTGCTTGCAAGCAAACATGTTCAGCAGAATGCAAAACACTACAAGAAGTCCCTCCACTGCCAGAGCCCCTCCAGTCCAAGGGGGTCTTTCACCTCATGTTTCCCACTGTGGTCAGCTCTGCCTGCCATTCTTCTGCCATCTTCCTTTCCTTGAGAGCCGCCTCATCTGCAGCAGAGCAACACATGAAGAGAGGAGACCTTCCTCTGCCTCAGAGCAGAACACAGAATTGGTCCTGCATAAAAGCAGAGGAAACTTCTCAAGGGGATGGGGTACAGGACAAATTGCAATTTCCTAGAAAGTGTTCACTGGAACCCCCTCCTGAAACTTCCCACTTTTTCCACTCCACCTATACAGACCTCCCTGTTTGCAGACCTTTCCACTCCTGGACTCAGAACCCCTCTCCCAATTAAGAAGAGAAAGCTGGGCAGGGCAGGAAGGCTGGGAGGGAAAGACTTAAAGAGGGTAAGAAATGGGATTTTAATGACGTCTGACTAGTGCTGAGTATACGACAACTGCAACTTTTCTTGCTTTGTAAGTAAGACTTCTATTAAAGCATTACCCTATTCTAATGAGCTCTGACCTGAATACAAGGAGCAACTCAGGAGGAAATGCAAACCATAAATTGTAATTTTCTTGTTCACCAATACGTCAAGATTGTGACATTGTGAACTGCCCAGAGATCCAGTTTGGGTATATGGGCAGTATAGAAATTCAAGAAACATACAATTAAATAAAATTGTTTGCAATTTTCATTTCCTGGTAAAAAGGAGGCTCCTTATCAAACATGGGGAAGCAGCAAGTGAGAAATCTTCCCACTTGAATTTTATTAGCTAACCTTGATTTTGTCTTTTCTCGTTTTCAGTAAAGGTTTCTGCTTTCAGTCTTGGGGGTTTTCATCCATAGTTTGAGGTGACCTGTGACAAATCTTTTTGACAGGAAGTTGAGGGGGAAACAGCAGTGCAGTTTATCATTTCTTAAAAGTTTTTCTACCCCAGGTGTAATGTTGCCATGACAAATGAGAGGAGCTGAAATTTCCCTTTCCTGAAGTAGTTGGACTGGAATTCAGGGCACAGAACCCTTCCCAATGTTGAATCAATTTTACTTCTTCGTGTAATTTTGTTGTGAAGCTCAGCAGCCACAAGGTTAATCAATTTTTTGTTATGTGCTTAAATGAAGAAAACTGTTCATTTACTCAAGAAATGTGTGAGGCTGCCCATCCACAAAATGAGCTCCAGTTGCATCGGCTCCCTTGCTTGCGAGCAAGTACCTTCAAAGGACTACCAAACACTACAAGAAGCCCCTCCACTGCCAGATACTTTCCAGCCCAAATGGGTCTTTGGATGACGTTGCCAGCTGCAGTCGTCTCAGCCTGCATTTCTTCTGCTGGTTTCCTTGCATTGAGAACTGCCTCTTCTTCTGTGGAGCAGCAGAAGATGAAAGGATACCCTATCCTGCCACCAAGCAGAAAGAAGAAGGAGGGCAGCAGAAATGCGAAGGAAACAGTGGAAAAGTGAGGAAAGGAGGAGGATGGACAAAGTGCAATTTCCTAGACGGTGTTCACCAGATCCCCCTCTCAAATTTTTGGGCCTGTTATGATGGCACCATGAAGGACCCCCAACCGTTCTCCAAATGCAGAAGAGAAAGCTGGGCAGGCCAGGAAGGCTGGGAGGGAAAGACTTGAAGTGGGCAAGAATCTCATTTCTCCTCTGTTAGCCTGACTAGGAGGAATGGCAGGAGGGTGTCCAACCCTCCACATGAGGGAGTCCCATGGCCAACACTGCCTCCCACCTAACCTTTTAAAGGAAGACGTGCCTTTCGGGGCCACCACCAAATGTGGTTGGAGAAGTCTTTCCTAGCTGAACAAGATGGAGTAAACAGTGAAGTTGAATGTTCTGGAGCAGGCCCATGTACAAGCAGGCAGATGTATTTGGGAAATGAGTAGGCATGGTTCTCCAGCCATGGAAAGGCTTCCCTCAACGGGAGCCTGCACAGGATTCCAGCACATGCTTTCCCTTTCCTGTTCTGCAGTAAAAAATCTGGGGAACTCTTTTGAAGAGCTAAAAGTATTTCATCTGAATTTGGCCATTGCACTGGCTGTGTGCTCAGTTAAGTGTGACAGGATAACTTCTGTGCATGATTTGTGAATGCAAATCCACAGTTTAAAACCTTAGCCACCTTTCCTGTCAATCAGCAGCAGCAACAGCAACAAGAAATAATTTTCAGCATCCAAACAAAGAGAGGCTGTTTCAAAGCTTCTCCCGCGATGCTGGAGGTGTGGGCAGAACTCAGCCTGAGTTATGGTCCAACTCTGCGGGTCCTTTTCCTGCTTCTTCCTCTTTCTTGCCATGATTATATTAGAAAGGATGAGAGAAACAAAGGCAACCTGGAACATGAACAGCATGTCTTGAGAGGGTGAATGAAAATAAGCAGTGGAAGGAAAGGCATTTTCCAATATTGGAAAGACCCCATTTTATGTGACGTCTAGAGGAACTTCATGGAATAAAGTTCAGGTGTGGTACAGATGGGCCAGATGTCCTGGTTCTATCAGGAAAGGGGGCATGTTGTGCTGCCATTGCTCAGAGACAATTGCTCACCTATGAAGGCATTCTCATCTTGTCAAGGAAGGTTGGCAGCAGATAATCTGTGTGCGGAGAGCAATTCCCATATTTAATGAGATACAGTTTCCCCAACAATCTTGCTCCACCATCAGATCAAGAACTGGACCTGTGGAGAGTTAGTGCTCATCGGCACAATCTGAGAATATCCGCAAGAATCCCCTCAGCACAGTTGGGTATTCTGTCAAAAGCCATCTAGGAGTCAAACGTGGTAGAGAGCTTTGCTTTGCAGAAGTCCTGTTGAATTCTTTTCAGCATTGCTAGGCCTTCTATTCCTTTTTGATTGGCTGTTCATGAATTTTTTGGAAATATCTCTTTCAAAAGGGACTTGGTCATGTTTTTCCACCACTTTTTCCCCTTTTACTCCCAGAATAAGCAGCCTCCCAAACCCTGAAAGAAGCAGGGAACTCTGAAAGAGAAAGATACCAAAGTAGGGGAACTCTATTAACTGTCTTACCATTGAAATAAATGCTGTGTAAAAATGCTTTATTTATTCAATGAAATGGCAATATTTCCTCTCATTTGTATACATTTCATATCCTTCTGCTGGAAATTATGTCTCCCAACCTGTTATATGAAATTGTATCTCCTCCTTCTGTTGGGGAACTCCAGAATAAATCCTAGTAGAGAATGTTTACTCAGATATACCTTAGAGTTATAAAATCAAGCATTCACCCCTTTCTCAGAAAGCAGCAGAATTCCAAGCCAGGTTACAATTCTGCATTGCTATTGCTTTAAGAAGTGTGGGATTCTTAGCTGGACTGAGAAGCTGCAGTAGGTCAACCCTTTCAGTGGGGAAATACTGCTGTTCCCATCAGCATCAGAAAGCTGAGACGATGCTATACATTTGTTTCCTAATGGACCCATTTAATTCTCTAGTTCCACAGAGGAAAGTGCCTGCGCAATGTAGTTGTCAAAGCAGTTTTTCTGAATGGTTCCTCAAGCAGACACATTGACACACATGAACAAACATAGAGGCTGACCCAAACTTCAAAGAATTTATGGAAATGAAGTATCATTAAAGCTCTATCAGTAATATTTCCCATCATGTGGGGGGGGGGGTTCTTTCAACTTTCTCCCTTCATGGCACCCTCTGTTCCTCTTTTGCTACAGCCCCCAATGTCTCTGGCCATGGCTAGGTTCTTCATGAGAGATCAGCCTCCCAGAGGAAACTGTACTCAAGTCCAAGGTCAAAACAGCCCACTCTGCCTGGCTGCCTGTGCGGGTCATCATGTCGCTTCAGATGGGTCAGTGACTTCCTGAAGCAGTGTGCTAGGACAGACTGGTTGAAACTCCACATGTCCTGCAAAGATGCCCATACTACAAATGTGGTCTCCTGACCTGTAAGTGTTCGGGGAGTTGAATGGCAACCCTTTCCAAAATCCAGCAGCCTTTGGCCTGGGGCATCCCACTGGGGAGCACTGGGAGAAGGCACAGCTGGAGCAGCAGCCAAAGCAGAAACCTTCAGGTTATGTCTGCCGCAGCCTGCATCTTTCTCCTCTCAACCAAGAGGAGGAATGATTAGAAGGAGAGGAAGCCAAAGCCTCCTTGAAAAGGCAAGGCATCTGTGGCTTTCCACACCTGCATGGAGCTTCACATGATGAAGATGATGAAGGTCCCCTGTGCAGGCATCTCCTGACCTGCTCTGAGCTTCTTCCAATTCCTCAATGGCAGAGGAGGCACTTTGTGCTTTGGATTTTGCCCCTGGATGCAAGACAACACCTCGTGTTGCTCTTACATCTAACGTTGAAGCCAATGGACTCAAATGTGAATGTTTGTGGCAAAGAAGACCATGAGCTTTCTAAGAATACTAATCTGCTCCATTGACTGTCATATGGTGAGAAGCTGGAATATCTCTCAGTGGTTAGATGCATAGCTGCAAACTGGAGAGAGAAGTATGTTTGTGAGGAGCTTTGGTTGCTGCTCCTGACAAGGCACCAGGAGGTCTCCCTGAAGGCATCTTCTATGTGGGCAGCCATGAAAAGGCATCTGCCACATCCAATGTTTCCTAAATCCTCCCTGTTTGCCCAGCTTGGCAGTCAGGGGCCTCTCCTTGATACGGAAAGGCAGCCCATCAGAAAGGGATTCTGTTAAGTCTGCTGCTTCTGCTTCTTAGAGGCTCACTGAAGGCCACTGGTAAATTAATGCAATGGCCTTCTTTGTGAGGAAGAATGATGAGCCTCAGTCAACCCCCCTTGAGCTCCGGGCCAGTACAGGTCACCAGTCTGTTATGCAGCTCCAAAGGCAGGGAAGCCAGGAAGGCTAGGAGAAGGAACAGCCCCTGATCCTGGAACTGGCCTTTCCCAACTTCTGTCAGAATGAGGCCAGCTCCCTTCCCTGCCCTTCCCTGCCCTGCCCTGCCTTCTCATTGGTTCAATCACATTTGTGTCTTATATTGGGTGCTGAGGGACACCATTTAGAATTAAATTGAGGGTTGCCTCCCCCTTGCTCATTTCCAAGACCACCTCTCCTCAGGCAAAGTCAATTAGGACACCAAGAAGATGAATCTAAGTGAATGTGGGGGCACTAGGCCACTCAGGTATGACCTAAATCATATCCCTGATGAATATACAGTGGAGGTGACAAATAGATTTAAGGAATTAGATCTGATAGACAGAGTGCCTGAAGAACTATGGATGGAGGTTCGCAACATTGTACAAGAGGTAGCAACTAAAACCATCCCAAAGAAAAAGAAATGCAAGAAAGCAAAATGGCTGCCTGAGAAACCTATATGCGAGTCAAGAAGCAACAATGAGAACTGGACACGGAACCACTGATTGGTTCAAAATTGAGAAAGGAGTTCGGCAAGGCTGTATACTGTCACCCTGCCTATTTAACTTATATGCAGAGCACATCATGAGAAAGGCGGGGCTAGATGAATCACCAGTTGGAATTAAGATTGCTGGGAGAAATATCAACAACCTCAGATATGCAGATGATACCACTCTCATGGCAAAAAGTGAAGAGGAACTAAAGAGCCTCTTGATGCGGGTGAAGGAGGAGAGTGCAAAAGTTGGCCTGAAACTCAACATTAAGAAAACTAAGATCATGGCATCCGGTTCTCTCACTTCCTGGCAAATAGATGGGGAAGAAATGGAGGTAGTGACAGATTTTATTTTCCTGGGCTCCAAGATCACCGCAGACGGGGACTGCAGCCAAGAAATTAAAAGACGCTTGCTCCTGGGGAAGAGAGCTATGGCAAATCTAGACAGCATACTAAAAAGCAGTGACATCACCCTGCCAACAAAAGTGCGTATAGTCAAGGCTATGGTTTTCCCAGTTGCAATGTATGGCTGTGAAAGCTGGACCATAAGGAAGGCTGAGCGCCGAAGGATTGAGGCCTTTGAGTTGTGGTGCTGGAGGAGACTCCTGCGAGTCCCTTGGTCCGCAAGGCGACCAGTCAGTCCTAGAGGAGATCAACCCTGACTGCTCTTTAGAAGGCCAGATCCTGAAGATGAAACTCAAATACTTTGGCCACCTAATGGGAAGGAGGGACTCCCTGGAGAAGAGCCTAATGCTGGGAAGGATTGATGGCAAAAGAAGGAGGGGCGGCAGAGGATGAGGTGGCTGGATGGAGGCAGTTGGTGTGAGCTTGAGTGGACTCCGGGGGATGGTGGGGGACAGGAGGGCCTGGAGGAATGTTGTCCATGGGGTCACGGTGGGTCGGACATGACTTCGCGACTAACAACAACAACAACAAATTATTCCTATATTTCTTTGAAAGGGACAAGAACAACTGGAATGAAACTTCTCCTCCTCCTGCTGCTGCTCTCTGATGAAGCCTCTTGTAAGATGCGGCAGGCCAAATGCCCCTGGAGGTGGGAGCAGGATGAACTGCAGCCAAGGAATTATTACTGCTCAGGAGACTTCATCTTCAGTGCCACTGTCTCTGAGGGAGTGATCCATTTTACACCACACACATTCAACAAACCTGCCTCTCATGGAGAGCCTCAGTAAGTCATTGGTCTGGTTCACAGGATGCGATAGCATGCCATGGCCAGCCAGACAGCACAGCTTTTGGTAGCTTGCAAAGCTTGAGCAATTTCTCAAAATTGGCTTCTTTCCCAGGAACGTGCCACCCACAAATCCCCTGGCCACCAATTCTCAGGGACTGAGTAAGGGTGCCAGGTTAGAGAATGTGATCCACCTTCCCAGTGTCTCTACTATCCAGGCATTCATTCCACTTTCACCCTGAAAGAATTGCACTTTCTGGGATCCAGCTCTGGAATGCCCACCTGTGCTGTGTGTGTTACATAATGCAGAATGGATATTGACTTGGAAGGAAAATATGCCACCCATGCACAAAACTCCCAACCAGCAGTTCAATAAGAATTTGAACTTTGGCTTCTAGCATCAGGACAGGATCAACCTCAAAAGGCAACAGCTGAAGAAGCTCTTAAAAGCTGTGAGTTTCAAGTGGAATGGGATGGCACAGTGACAATCCATGTTTATTCTTTCAGGTTGGTAACCCCATTTCACTGGAAGATCCTACCCATCCTCTTTGCCATCCAAGAGATCAACGAAAATCCCAGCCTCTTGCCCAACATCACCCTGGGCTGTAACATCTATGATACGCATGATGATAATAGACTGACATCCGATGCAGCCGTAGACCTGCTCTCGACGAGACAGACTCATGTTCCCAACTACAAGTGTGCCAGGAAGAACCATCTTCTGGCTGTCCTTGAAGCACTGGACCCTGACAACTCCATGCAGCTTTCCAACATGCTGAGCATCTACAAAATCCCACAGGTGCTCACCACATCCATTTTTGAGTGTTGAAAACTTACGATGCTTAAACATTTTATTTCTCCATAAATATTAATGAATGTTGTTTCATATGGATAATTGCATTTTAAGTGGCTTAAGCTCATTGGATGTAGAACACGGTCTTGGTGCTGAAATGAAATGATCCATCAGTCTCTCCCTTTCTTTCCCAGGTCACGTATGCTTTCACTTCTCAGGTTGTGAGTGACAAAACTCAATCCTCCTTTCTCTACCGGATGGTCCCTGAAGAATGCATCCAGTACCCAGGGATTGTCAAACTGCTGCTGCATTTCAGATGGACGATGGTTGGTCTGCTGTCTCTGGACACTGAGAATGGAATTACCGTATTTTTTGCTCTATAAGACTCACTTTTTTCCCCCTCAAAAGTAAGGGGAAATGTCTGTGCGTGTTATAGAGCGAATATGTGTGTGCAGTAAGTCTGTCAGATGTGCAGCCCATGAGGAAGTGATGGGGAAAGTTCCTGTGATGATGTGCCCATTTGATTCAGAATATTTTTTTTCTTGTTTTCCTCCTCTAAAAACTAGGTGCGTCTTATGGTCAGGCGCGTCTTATAGAGCAAAGAATATGGCAAGTTCATGAGAACCTTGCAAGTGGAGCTCCTCAGGAATGGCATTTGTGCGATTTTTTCACGCAGCTTCTCGGGACTGAGATCTGGTATTATTTCCTTCCCTCATAAGGCAAGGATGAGGCTGGTAGAACCCAATGTGTATGTTTATTTTGCAGAGATGCATACCTTCTCTTTTGCCCTACAGATCATAGAGGCTGCAGCTAAAAGTTTGATTAAACCTTTTGCAGGGAAAATCTACATCACCACAATGCTGTGGGACTTTTCCACATACTTGACCTTTTTTCCTGTTCATTACGAGCATGTCTATATGTATTTCTCCTTCACTCTAGGAAAAACTCCAAGGACAGACTTTAATCATTTCATTGTTTTTTCTGCAATTATGAAGTTTCGTATGGGGAAAACATTCATGTGTGTATTCAAAGCAGAAGCAGTCAGTCAAAGTGTGGAGAAGGTGCAGAGAGAAGAAGAAATGGGAGGCCCTGTCCCAAGCAGACATGGTGACAGGCGTTTCTCTGGGCAGCTTCATCACTTACAGCACCATCCAGGCTGTGGCTAGCGCTTTGGATGCGGGTTTAGCCACCAGATTCAAGAGGCTGCAGAAAGAAAGGGGACACAGGCTGGGCATGAAAAGGCTGCAGGCATGGCAGGTATTCCCTTTTGCTTCCCAAATTGTGATCAGATTGCAGCTGATCATAAAATGTTCAGTTATGAAGTTGTTGCCTTGACATAAGACTCTGAGAAATGTACTTGTCTCTGGGAAAGCTCCCTCGACTAGACTCTCTTTTTAGCCCTCCTCCAGGCCTCTGGGAACCCTATTGTACTGGCCCCAGCTCTTGTTTCTAGGTCAAGTTCCTCCAGATCATGCCTTTTCATTGAAACATGGGTTATCTTATTCCCTCAGACCAACAGAACTCTCCATGGTGAGCAAGCTACATTTCACAACCCAGAATGAAATAATTGTTTTTCTTCATTTATTTCTTCATATATGTATTTATTTTATACCTTTCTAGACCATCCTTTACTGTGGTCTCTGGATGGTGTAACAGGAATGCAATATAAAATGAAAGAAAGCTGACCTTCCAAATGAAATTTCCAACCAACAATAAAACCCCAATTAAAACAATCAAATCTTCAATCATCAGGAGAAAACAAAGGTTTTAGCCTGGTGCGCAAAAGAATACAGAGATGATGCCAGGCAGACCTTTCTGGGGAGCATTTTCTACAGTCATTGCACCACCACTGAGCAGGCCCTTCTCTGGGTGGTCACCCACCTAATATCCTTCAGGGAGTGCTCCTGGAGAAGGCCTCTGCTCCAGATATTACGGGGCTGGCAGGCAAATATGGAAGGAGATGCTCCTTCCAGTAACCAGGTCCTAAGCCATTTGGGAATGTATAGGTCACCAGCAACGCCTTAAATTGGGCTGGAACTTCAACTGGTAGCCAGTTTAGGTGGAAAATGACTGGCGTTGTGTGTTCATACCTGGTAGTCCCTGTTAAAAAACTGGCAGCTCTACTCTTAATCTGTTGAAGTATCTGGACCGTCTTCAAGTGCAGCCCCATGGAGAGCACATTACAGTAGTCCAATCGGTGAGATTCCAGTGCATGCATCATCACTGCTGGGCACTGTCTGTCCAGATGGGATGCAGCTGATAAATCAGCCAAACCTGAAGGAAAGTGCTCCTTGCCACTGCCGCCAACTGGGATTCCAGGGACAGCCCCAGTTTGAGGAGCACTCCCAACTGCACACATTGTCCATTAGGAGAGTGCAACCCCATCCAGAAAAGGTTTGGAAACACTACCCAGGAGGCTAAAAAACCTACTAGCAGGATCTCCATTTTGTCTGGATTAAGCTTCAATTTATTGACCCTCATCCAACTCAACACCCTGGCTAGGCACCAGTTCAGGACCTCCACTGCCTCTCTTTGATTCAATGTAAAAGAGAGGTAGAGCTGGATGTCATCAGCATACTGATGACTCCACAGTCCATACTTCCAGATGACCTCTCCCAGCGGTTTCATGTAGATGTTTAAAAGCATGGAGGATAAAGAGGAACCCTGTGGAACTCCATGGCAAAGCTCCCATGATGCAGAGCCAGAATACCACAGCAGCACCTTCTAGAATCCGTCAGCCTACTAGGAGTGGAACCACTCCAGAGCAGTCCCTCCAACCCCCAACTCAGCCAGCCTATGCAGAGGATACCATGGTTGATGGGATCCAAAGCTGCTGGGAGCTCCAGGAGAAGCAACAAGGACACATGTCCCCATCCCTCTCCCTGCAAAGGCATCATGCATGGTGACAAAGCAGTTTCTTTTCCATAACCAGGCCTTAAGCCAGACTGAAACAAATCCAATGGGTCAATTTCCACCAAGAGAGTTTGGAATACTCCAGCCAGCATTTGCTTGAGCACCTTGCTCTAGAAGGCGTTGTTAACCACCGGTCTATACTTGGTGGCAAACACTGGGCCAAGGTTTGCTCTCTTTGGGTTGGGCCTAATCACTGTCTCCTTCAAGGGGGTGGGAACAAGACCCTCCCTCATGGAGACACTAACTGCCTCTTGGACACAGATGTGCATCCCATCCTGGGCTCTGATGAGCAGCCATGAAGGGCAGGGGTCGAGTAAACAGGTGATAGGCTGGACAAGTCCAAGCATTTTGTGAACATCCTCAGGCAGCAACACCTGAAACTCATCCAACAAAGATAGAGCAGGCGGCACTTTGGACACCTCCCGTACTGGTGCTACATTTGTGGAGCCCAGCTTGTGACCAATCTGAGTGATTTTATCCCTAAAATGAGGGGCAAAGTTGTCACAGCGAGCCAATGATGGTGCTACAAAGTTGTTTGGTTGTTTGTCATGAAGAAAGCAGGGCTTGCTATCCTGGCTGGCTCAGATCACATGGCAAAATGTGTTTAAACACCTACACCCCCCTGAGTGACAGCCTACCCTGGGTGCACACTTAGCTGTGAATCGACCTGGATTCCTGATTCCAGGATAGTATTATGATTCCCAGCCAGGCAGAGCAGAGGAAGTTGTTCCAGTTGATCTAGGACTGTCAACACAAGAAAGCAAGTGCCCCTCTGAGATCATCAGGATCAACTGGAAAGGAAAAGGAAATACAAGGAGCATTGCAGTTTCAGTTTTGGAAGACCATCAAGTCAAGAAGAAGATGAGGGTGAAACCATGGAAAAGAAAATTGGGTAAGATGTGATGACTGTGTACATTCCACTGAGCATTGATCGTGATATGGTAGTTTTCTGCCTCAATCTTATTCTTCCAATTCACTTGCCCAACTTGTTTCCTGAGGCAAGAATTCAGATTTTCTTAAAGACACCTTGCCTACAAAATGTTGTCAGTATTTTGAAATGTTTTCAATGATTGTATGATTCAATCAGACCTCCTGTGAGCCTGCTCAGGCACAAATCCAACTGAGTGCCACCCAGTGAACTCCCAGACAGGTTTGTGAAGGATGGCAGGCTCTGTTCCCCTGGAAGTGCTGGCCTTCCTTTCACTTGGCCTCCACCCTGGCCCAGATTCCAAACAGAAGTGTATGCACCTAGAAAGATCTCTTTCCTGCACTTGTAAAGGAGACTTAAGGCATCCAGGGAGCAAATCTGACTCCATCTCCAGAACCCAGAACTTGGCCAGACGCAAGAACCTGGAAGTATCCCTGAGCCAAAATGGCAAACGTGAGGCATGCCATGTGGCTTCTTGATTCCATGATGCTTGTGCTTTCTCTGCTCTTTCAGCTCCACCCTTTCCTGAGTGACACCCAGGTCCACAATCATTCTATTGAGGGGGTGTATTTGGATGACAATGGAGACTTTTCAGCTGATTTTGACCTTGTGAGCTGGGTGAGGTTTCCCAACAGGACAGTTGAAAGTGTGAAAGTTGGGAGTCTAGAAAGATGGGGATCACCTGGGCCCAAGTTCACCATGCACCAAGATCCCATTGCATGGCCCAGATGGCAAGATCAGGTGAACCCTTCCCTTCACACCTTCGTAATTACACATTTCTTAACTAACATGAGATGGAACTGGTTTATTTAACTGAGGTACTGTATATAGCTGGGAGAGAATGTCAAACAGATTTTTTTCTTTTTTTAATTTACTTTTCTATACTGTTCCATGCTTAGACATCTCAGGACATTTACAGCCATTTAATCCAAAAAACAGAAATAAGAATAAAAGTTTACCCTGCACCCAATGTAAAAATATACACCGACTAAAAAAAACAAGTTTACACTTAAGCTCCTGGGAGAATAAAAATGGCTTTACGTGACGCTGAAAGGAAAGAAGCATTGGCACAAGGTGGACCTCTCTGGGGAGGATGTTCCTCAATCGGGGTGCCACCACAGATAAGGCACTCCCCTGGGTACTCACAATCAGAATCCCTCTCAAGTACGGCTCCCAGAGGAGGGCCTCTTACTCAGAACTCAAGGCGTGCGAGGCTACATATGGGAGAAGGGACTTCTTCAAGGATCCAGGACCCAAGCCATTTAGGGCTTTATAGGACTTCTCCAGCAACTTAAATTGTGCTCGGACTTCAATGGGTAGCCAGTGTAGACGATAGAGGACCGGCACTATATGTGAACACTTCCCGGCACCCGTTAATGTTCTGGCATCCATGTTCTGAACCAACTGAAGCATCCAGATCATCTCCAAGGACAGCCCCTCGTAGAGTGCATTATAAGAATCCAGTTGGGAAGTTAGCATAACATGGGTCACTCTTACTAGGCAGTGATCGTCCAGGTCTTGTTACAGTTGGTGAACCAGCCAAAGCTGGAAAAGGCATTCCTTGCTACTGCTGCTACATGAGAGTCCAGGGACAGCTCTGGATTGAGGAGCACTCCCACACTGTGCATTGTATCCTTTAGGTGGAGTGCAACCCCATCTGGAGAAGGGCAGATGTCATTCACCAGTAGGGCTAAACTACCTAGCGACAGGACATCCATTTCATTTGGATTGAGCCTCAATATATTGGCCCTCACCCGACTCATTAATTGTCTAAGCACCAGTTAATATTGGCCACTGCCTCAGCTGGGCTGGATGTAAATTAGAGATCGAGCTACGTGTCATCCGCATCCAGGTGACTCTGCACCCTAAACCTCTAGATGACCTCTTCCAGTTGTTTCACGTAGAGGTTAAAGAGCATGCGGGATAAAAGGTGACACGAGTGCATGGAGTGCAGTCATAGCAGCAAATGGGCTGGCCTTCCTGAGCCACCTTGAAGAATCCCGGGTGGCAGCTCTCCACACACCTGGACTGCGGCAGGGGCTGAGCACAGAGGGAAGGAGCATCAAGGGAAATTGGTTAGGGCTGATACAGCTGTGTCGGGGGAGAAAGAGCTGGAAAAGGTGGAGAGGAACAGACCCACAGAATTGCAACTGATCCCATCAGTACAGCTAATTCTGCAAAGCTGAATGTGGTGCTGAGGGATTGGGGCTCTGCACCAGGGCACTTTGCCATAGAGTTCTGCAGGGTTCTATTTCATGTATGTATGTATGTATTTCGAAAACTTCTATGCCGCCCCATTCGCCGAAGCCTCGGGGCAGCTCACAGTCATAAATATAAAACAGTATAATTTAAAAATAATTTAAGTTGCCCTGGCCAAAAGATAAAATAAATAAATAACATTAACAATTAAAATAACGCTTGAATAAAAAGGTCTTCACCTGGCGCCAAAAAACAAATAACGACGGCGCCAGGCGGACCTCTCTGGGGAGCGCATTCCATAGATTGGGCGCCACCACAGAGAAAGACCTCCTCCGAGTATTTACCCTCCTAATTTCCTTCATGGAGGGTTCCCAGAGAAGGGCCTCTCCCGCTGATCTCAAGAGGTGGGCGGACATATATGGACGTAAGCGCTTCTTCAGGTAACCAGGACCCAAGTCATTCAGGGCTTTATAGGTCATAACCAACACCTTGAATTGGGTCCGGACTTCAATGGGAAGCCAGTGAAGCTGACGGAGAACTGGGGTGATATGAAAACCACGCCCAGTCCCCGTCAGCACCCTGGCAGCTCTGTTTTGCACCAATTGAAGTATCCGGACCATCTTCAAGGGCAGCCCCACGTAGAGCGTGTTACAGTAATCTAACCGGGAAGTCACCAGCGCATGTGTCACTGTCACCAGGCAGTTGAACTCCAGGAAGGGACGCAGCTGAGGGATCAGCCAAAGCTGTTGGAAAGCATTCCTCGCCACTGCTGACACTTGGGTTACCAAGGTCAGGTCCGGGTCGAGGGGCACTCCCAGGCTGCGGACCCTGTCTTTCAGAGGGAGTGCAACCCCATTCAAAACTAGGGTCAGGTCCCCCACTCCGAAGCCCGACCCACCCACCAACAGGACCTCCATCTTGTCTGGATTGAACCTCAGTTTATTGAGGCTCCTCATTAATGAGCTTCCTCATTAGAGGAAGACTAGCTGAAAGTGGACAGTGAAATCTCTGCATGCCCCACAGAGATGTCAACAGTAAGAAGGCAGTCTCCTTGCTTACAAGAATTTCATGGGTGAACGGCATCCCTTTCCCAGCTGAAGCGGCATTTGGCCTTGGATATCCCACAGGGGGCATCTGAAAGAAACAGCAACTGCAGCCAGAGAAGGATCCTTCCAGTTATGCCTGCCACAGCCTCCATCTTTCTCTTCCCATCAAACTGGAGGAATGACTAGCAGGAGAGGAAGCCAGAGCCTTCTTGAAAAATCCAGGCATCTGTGGCCTGTGAGGTCTGAAAAACAAGTTTTTCTCTCCCTGCTTGCAAAACATTCAGGAATTTTCATAGGGTTTCGACTTGGTAAACTTCTAATTATTCCAATCATCAAGTATTCTTGGCACTCTTGCTGAACCTCCTGGGATCTCCTTTCCCAAAATACTTCCTCGTATTCTAATGATGTAAGGAAGAAGTTGCAGAGAAGGTTGAGGTGTGACTTTCATCCAGACACCAAAGGGAAGGCACATAAATGCCTCCTCTTCTACTCAGTGCATTGCAGAAGCTTTTGGGCCAGGTAAGAGGTCCCTGTACAAGTGACTTTTCTTCATCACCCCCAGTGAACCAGTGACTGCTGAGTCATTTCTGTCTGGACAGCCAGAAAAACGGGCTCTTGCTGGGAGTATTGCATTCCTCTTCCTAACTATTCCCATAATTACTTGAAAGTGGCAAGAACAGCCAGAATGAGACTTCTCTTCCTCCTGATGCTACTCTCTGCAGAAGCCACCTGTGGAATGAGTCAGGTCAAATGCCCTTGGAGTTGGGAATGGGGTGAACTGCAGCCATGGAATTATTACCAACCAGGAGACTGCGCCTTCAGTGCCACCATCTCTGCAACAGAGGACTATTTTACACAGCACACATTCAAAAAACCTGCCTCAAATGGATGCTCTCAGTAAGTCACTGGCCTGGTTCACAAGATATGAAAAAGTGCCAAGGGCAGCAGTGCAACACAGCTTGCAGTGGCATGCAAAACCTCAGCATTTTCTCCCACCTGGTCTCCCTCTGATGAACATGCCAGCCACAAAATCACTGCCCAACAATGCTCAGGGACAGTGTCTAAGGTAATTTGAGTGGGCCAGGTTGGAGAAGATGATCCACTTTCCCATTGTCTCTCCTGTCCTCTCATTGATTTCTCCTTCAACATGAAATGCTTGCATGTACTAAACACCAGTTCTGGAATGCCCACCTATGCATGCCTGCCTACCCTCTCACAAAACATCAAACCTTCAGTTTTGTAGTGATTTGTACTTGTGCTTCTCGCATTTGGGAGGGATCAGTGTGAGCGAGTGGAAAGATGGAGAAACATGTGGCAGAGTCAGATACAACCTCAAAAGGCAACAGCTGAAGAAGCCACTAAAGCAGTGAGTTTGAAGAGGAATGGGAAGGCAGGGTGACCCATCCATTTTCTTTCTTCCAGGGTAAAATTTACAGATTACTGGAAGATCCTCTCCTTCCTGTTTGCCATCCAGGAAGTCAACCAGAATCCCAGGCTCTTGCCCAACACCACCCTGGGCTTCAACATCTATGACACCTATCAAGATGCTAGACTAACATCTGATGCAGCCGTAGACCTACTCTCGACCTCTCAGGCTCATGTTCCCAACTACAAGTGTGGCAGGCAAAATGATTTGCTGGCTGTACTTGAAGAATCGAACTCCAACAACTCCATGCAGCTTTCCAAAATTTAGAACATCAACAAAATCCCACAGGTGGGGGTTTTGGGGAAGCAATTATAGGTGCCATGGAGAGAAAGCAAAATCAATCTCTTACATGCATGATATTGTTCAAAGGAAATAGAAAAATCTAATCAACCCTAGGATGGAAAATGTAAAACCCTGTATGCCAAGCACCACAGATGCATCTGGGACTGTTATGACCATCCTCTCCATGGGGAGGGAACGTGGGGTACAAGTTAACTGTGTTAAGCCATCCCCAAACACTCATTATGCCCCGGTTCAAGAAAAGTGGGGGAAATGTTTGGGAAGCTTGTTCCAAGATGGAACCTCAGAGGATGCTCAAAAGTTCAATGTGCTCACCACATCCATTTTTCAGTTTTGTAAACTTACGATGCTTAAACATTTTATCTCACAGTAAATTTTGTTGAATTTTGTTGCATGCAAATAATTAAATGTTAAGTGTTTTAAGCTCAGGAGATATAGAACATGGAGTTGATGCTGAAACATAATCATCCATCAGTTTCTTCCTCCCTTTCCCAGGTCACTTATGCTGTCGCTTCTCAGGCTGTGAGTGACAAAGCTCAATCCTCGTTTCTCTACAAGATGGTCCCCGAAGAAGGCATCCAGTACCCAGGGATTGTCAAACTGCTGCTGCATTTCAGGTGGACGATAGTTGGTCTGCTATCCCTGGACAGTGAGAATGGAGATAAGTTCATGAGAACCTTGAAACCAGAGCTCCTCAGGAATGGCATTTGTGTGATTTTTTCACACAGCTTCCCAGAACTGAAATCAGGTACTCTAAGGCTCAGCAATGAGGGAAAGATGAAGCTGTTAGAAACCAATGTCTATATTTCTTTTTCAGAGATGTATGTCATCACCTATGCCACACAGATTGTAGAAGGAGCAATTGATAGATTGATGAAACCTTTTACATGGAAAATCTACATCACCACAACACTGTTTAACTTCTCCTTTGAATTGGCTTATCTTCCTGTTCATTTTGAAAATGTGTATATGTGGGAATCGCCGGGAGGAGGAGGAGGACAAGTGGACGCCCGTCACCACCACCCCACGTGCCTTCCACTGCACCGCAGCCGCTCGCTCGCTGCCGCACTGGCCCCGACATCCCTGCTCCGGTCCTGCCCCCTCGGCGTGAGTGGCAGATGCGCCGGGACAGGCGGGGCGCAGGAGGAGGGGCCCGGCGGCTTTTAACACGCCAGTGGCACCCAGGACAGCCCGGGAATTGCCAGGAGGAGGAGGAGGAGCGGACACCCGCCGCCACCACCCTGCCACGCCACGCGCCTTCCATCGTGCCACAGCCGCTTGCCCGCCGCCGCACCGGCCCCGACCCCGATGTCCCTGCTCTGGTCCTGCCCCCTTGGCGTGAGTGGCAGACGCACTGGGATGGGCGGGGCGTGGGAGGAGGGGCCCAGTGGCCTTTAACACGCCGGCGGAGCCCGGGGCCGGCGGCCGAAGGGCGACGGCCAAAGGGCGGTCACCGCCGTTTGTAGCCGTTCGTGGCTGGGCGTGGGCCGGGCAGGAAGAAAATTATTGTGGTGGGGAGAGGTGGATGGGGCAAATATTGTTTTAAGGTTTTAATGTTTTAACGTGTTTTAAGGAGTCGTCCCTGGCCACGGGTTGTTTTTTTTTTTTTTTACTACTTTTTATTAATCTTCAAAACAGTACTAAAACATCCATTATCACGAACATCAAAACTACTGAATCAGCCACTTACTACAGTTCTTTTAACATTTTATGATCATTTCAAATTCATTTAAAAAGAAAAAAAAATCTTTTTAGATCTAAGCCAAGTCCCGTTTCTCTGGCCAATAATAAACAAAAGTCCAAAATTTGATAGAAGTCGCTATCTTCTTTCTCCTTCTGTGATAGAATCAGTTCATCTCCAAGTTTTGTAAAGGTCGGTGTCTTTTTTCTTTTTTAATAAACATTTCAGCCCACCCAATTCTACACAGTTCCAAATCTTTCCATTTTTCTAATAATCAACAAAATAGACTTCTCCTTATAATAATTACAAATATGATCGAATATATTCTTTGCTTACAAATATTCTAATCTAATATCCACTAAAAAAGAAAGAAAAATAAAAGGAAGGTTCATATTCGCATGTCTGAAATCCATTCATCTTCTTTAAAGACATCTTATCTACCCAATTTAACAACAGCAATTTTCTATTATGTTCTTTAAACAGGTTTTCTTTAAGCTAATATAATAGAAAATAATGATTACAAATACAATCAAGTAAATTTTTTTTGCTTCCCAGTATTCCAATCTACTGTCTACCAAGAAATGAAAGTAAAATAGAAAGAAATCTCATGTTCACGCTTAGTTCTATTTAGCACAGTTCACCTTACTCTCATAATAGTCATTTATATTCTAACATTTCATAAACCGAAAAGTCATACAGCTTAGCTCTTAGTCATTCATCTAAGACAAGATAGGAAAGAGAGGGCAAAAAGACGAGACAGAAAAAAGCAGAGGAGAGGAGGAAAAGAATTCTTCATCTTCCCTTAAAACCTACATCCTTTCCTAATTCCACACATTTAAAAATAAGTGAACTTCACCCATTAAAATCATATATCTTAGTCACTCCATACCATAGTGAACATATCAGGCCATTGAAAATAAAAGGGAAGTTCATGTTCTTAGTTATTCATCTTTAAACTTTAAAGTGTGAAAGAGAAAGCAAAGGAAGAGACAAAAAAAGGAAAAAGAAGGGAGGAAAGGAATCCTTTTCCACAGATTTAAAAATGGATGTGCTTCCACCATTAAAATAATCTATCTTAGCCATTCCATACCACAATAAACCTATCAGGCCATTTATATCATTAAGACAAAGATTTCTTCTGTTTCACACCTCTGCCAGCCCATCTTAGATCCAGTAAAAGTGGCGTCTGTTGGAAAGCATTAATCATTCGCAATGGCTGCATTAATTGCAATAGGACCTTCACCTCTTTCTTCATCTTCTGCAGATCATTAATCATTCGTAGTGTCTGCATCTCTAGTAGTAAAATTCTCATTTTTTCAATCTCAAACTCCATTCTAGTTGCTTGAGATTTCAAATGTTGTTGCTCCTTCACCATAGCAAACAGGTTTGATGGGAGGTTATTTATTGATTCTGTTAATTTTGTTTCAGTATCTGCAGTCCCACATAGCTGTTGAGTCTCCTGCCTACTCTGTTCTGCTTTACTCATTCCCAGCCGCATGAAATAAATTCCCATTCTATCAAGCCTCTTTTGCTGATCATCTTGAAGAACTTGTATTTTATCCAAAAAAATTTCTTGCGAAGATTTTATAGCTGATAAGAGTTGATTAATTGTTGAAAGAGGTTCTTGTAAAGAAATCATAATTGTAATAGCACGGACAGACAAAGGATTGGCAGGCTGCCAGATATTTTGGCAATGGTCCCAGAAACGCAGACAAAGAAATGGAGATTCCTTCCTCCACCTCTCCCTTCCTCTTTTCTTCTTTTCAGTCAAAATTTTTGTACTTCATCAAGTTGCACATTATCTTTTCAATAAAGTTCAACCCCAGAGACACTCACAAAGAAGCTTAGATTTAACTTACGCTAAAATTCCAAAGTGTCTGTATTTTCATTCACTGCCTTGCTGATTAAAGGGGTTCTTCGGCTCTTCATGCCAAATACTGCTTTCCCATGGGTGATTGTTGCAGAGAAAAGATAGCCTGATAAAAATATTTACTCAGCAGTTCTGATGTTTATCCGGCTTATGAAGTTTTCTACACTAATCTAAAAAGATGCCGTGAACTTGCAGAGGCTAAAAAACCTCCTGTATTGTCCAGCTGAGACACCTGAATTGTTCTTGACTGATATAGGGTCGCCACCCCACATCCAGCCAAAACATACCCAGGTAATCTATCTTCACCCCTACAGGGTTTGATTAGGTCTCTCGACCCCACTGCTGGAAAAAATACCGGAGCAATTAGCAGAGATAGCTAATCACATCCGTTTCGTTCCGAAGCCATCTTGGCGTCGTCCCTGGCCACGTTGATGGATGAGCTACCTGGGGAGTGCATGGGCGCTGCCATTGGGGTTGTTACGGGCAAGGGACGTTACAGCGATGGGAGTCTAACGTGTCCGTATAGAAGAAGGAGGGAGAGATGACTGATACCTATCCCTTCTTCTGGTTTTACTCCCACCCAGAAGGTTCCAGGGAGTCTTGTCGACTGCCCCCCAGGCCTGACAGTGCAGTTGCTCAATGCCAGGTTGGTCCACAATAAATCTGCCCTCATCCATGACCTGATTGTGGATGAGGGGGCTGACCTGGTCTGCATAACGGAGACCTGGGTGGGAGAGGGAGGGGATGTTGCCCTTTCCCAAATGTGCCCACCTGGGTATCTGATCCAGCACCGCTCTCGCCTGGAGGGGAGGGGAGGGGGGTTGCTTTGGTTTACCGAGCCTCCATCTCCCTCGCGGGGCTTCCAGTACCTTCGAGGCTGGGGCTAGAGTGCCTCTACTTGGTGTTGGGCGATCGAGACAGATTGGGGATCCTGCTGGTGTACCGTGCACCCTTCTGCCCAACAGTCTCCCTACCTGAGCTGACGGAGGTCATCTCGGACCTGGTGTTGAAGACCCCCAGGATGTTGGTCCTGGGGGGACTTCAATCTCCATGCCGAGACTGATCTTACCGGGGCGGCTCAGGACTTCATGGCCTCCATGACAGCCATGGGACTGTCTCAACATGTCAGTGGCCTGACCCATGAATGTGGACACACTCTGGACCTGGTTTTCTCGACGGGGCAGGAAAAGAGTGGTCTGAGGCTGAGGAACTTATGTTTGAAACCCCTGTCATGGTCAGATCACTTCCTCGTGAGGTTTGTGCTCAAGAGAGGCCTCTCCCACTGTAAGGGTGCGGACCCGATTGTGTGGGTCCGCCCCCAGAGCTGGATGGATCCAGATGGATTCCTGAAGGCCTTGGGGGAGTTTCCGGCTGACAAGACTGGTGCTCCTGTCGAGGCTCTGGTCGAGCTATGGAATGGGGAAATGACCAGGGCTGTTGACACGATTGCTCCCAAGCGTCCTCTCCCGCCAGGCAGAGCCCACTTTTCCCCTTGGTATACATCTGAGTTGCGGGCGATGAAGCAGGCAGGGAGATGTCTAGAGAGTAGGTGGAGGAGATCACGGGATGAATCTGACTGAACACACTTAAGTGCCCATAATCAGGCCTATGCTGTGGCAGTGAAGGCGGCAAAAAAGAGATTCTTTTCCGCTTCCATTGCCTCCTCAAAATGCCGTCCGGTGGAGCTGTTTTGGGTGGTACATGGCCTGGTTTATCCTGGCCCGAAGAAAGATCTGATTCCACCCTTGAAGGCCCGCTGTGACAAGTTTGCCCAGCATTTCAGGGAGAAAATCGCTTAGATTTGTCTTGAGCTCGACCCCACTAATGATTCAGAGGCTTCTGGGGAGACACTAACGCTGCCGTCTGGTCCACAATTAATGGATGAAATTCAGTTATTGCGGCCTGATGATGTGGACAAGGTGCTTGGACGAGTACGTCCTACCACTTGCTTATTGGACCCTTGCCCATCTTGGCTAATTAACAACGCCAAGCACGAGATTGGGACCTGGATCTTGGAAGTGGTTAACGCTTCTCTGAGGTAGGGTTGGGTACCTAGTCTCTTGAAAGAGGCGGTAGTCCGACCGGTCCTGAAGAAGGCATCACTGGGTCCAGGGATGGCCTCTAATTATAGACCAGTGGCCAATATTCCGTTTCTGGGCAAGGTGTTGGAGCGGGTGGTGGCGGGACAACTCCAGGCACTCTTGGATGAAACATATTATCTGCACCCATTTCAGTCTGGCTTCAGACCCGGGTACGGTACTGAATCTGCCTTGGTCGCCCTGTATGATGACCTGTGCAGGGAGAGGGACAGGGGGAGTGCATCCCTGCTGGTTCTCCTGGACCTCTCGGCGGCTTTCGATACCATCGACTATGGTATCCTTCTGGAGAGGCTAGTGGGATTGGGAGTTGGGGGCACTGCTTTGCAGTGGTTCTGCTCCTATCTCAATGGTCGATTCCAGAAGGTGGTGCTGGGGGACTATGGCTCTGTGCCATGGCAGCTATGCCATGGAGTTCCACAGGGATCCATCTTGTCCCCTTTGCTGTTTTATATCTACATGAAACCACTGGGAGAGGTCATCAGGAGGTGTGGGCTGCGGAGTCATCAGTATGCTGATGATACCCAGCTCTACCTCTCGTTTTCTACCAATCCAGGTGAGGCAGTGGCTGTACTGAACCGGTGCCTGGCCGAGGTAATGGGCTGGATGAGGGCCAATAAACTGAAGCTCAATCCAGACAAGACGGAGGTCCTGTTGGTTGGTGGTTCGGGCTTCGGGGAAGGTGAATTGAACTTAGTCCTGAATGGGGTTGCACTCCCCCCTAGGGACAAAGTCCGCAGCTTGGGAGTGCTCCTCGACCCAGAGCTTTCTTTGGAAGCTCAGGTGACAGCAGTGGCGAGGAGCGCTTTCTTTCAGCTTCGGCTGATCTATCAGCTGCGCCCTTACCTGGAGAATGACTGCCTAGCAACAGTGATGCATGCGTTGGTGACTTCCCGACTTGACTTCTGCAACGCTCTCTTTGTGGGGCTGCCCTTGAAAATGGTCTGGATACTTCAATTGGTTCAAAATAGAGATGCCAGATTGCGGACGGGGCTGGGCGTTATGCTCATATGACCCCAGTTCTCCGTCAGCTACACTGGCTCCCCATTGAAGTCCGGGCCCAATTCAAGGTATTGGTTATGACCCATAAAGCCCTAAACGGCTTGGGCCCTGTTTACCTGAAGGAGCGCTTACATCTGTACTTGTCTGCCCGCCCCTTGAGATCAGCAGGAGAGGCCCTTCTCTGAGAACCCTCCGTGAAGGAAGTTAGGAGGGTGACTACTCAGAGGAGGGCTTTCTCTGCAGTGGGACCCAACCTATGGAACGCGCTCCCCAGAGAGGTCTACCTGGCGCCGTCGTTATTTGTTTTTCGGCGCCAGGCGAAGACCTTTTTATTCAAACG
Organism: Varanus salvator macromaculatus; assembly: GCA_023646645.1. NCBI lineage: Eukaryota > Metazoa > Chordata > Lepidosauria > Squamata > Varanidae > Varanus > Varanus salvator. The sequence continues at coordinate 2,233,107 of JAIXND010000715.1, read as the reverse complement.
CTATTTTAATTGTTAACTTTATGTATTAGTTTTAATTTCTGGCCAGGGCGACTCAAATTATTTTTATATTTATTAATATTGAATTATCTAATATGCAATTGTTAATTTTGAATTATTTTTTATGTATGTGAGCTGCCCTGAGGCTTCGGCGATGGGGCAGCATAGAAGTGTGCTAAATAAGTAAGTAAGTAAGTATATCTCCTTCATTTCTCAAATTGAAGGACAAACCTTGATGGGTTTTGGCCTTTTTATCTGGCAATGCAGCAATTTGTGAGTGCAGCATTCAAGTGTGACTATTCAAAGCATACAAAGTCACTGAAAGGGTGGAGAAGGTGCAGAGAGAAGGAGAAATGGGAGGCCCAGCCCCAACTGGATGTGGAGAGAGCCCTGTCTCTGGACAGCTTCTTCACTTACAGCACCATCCAGGCTGTGGCCTGTGCCTTGGATGTGGCTTTTACCATCAGATTCAAGAGGCTACAGAAGAAAGGGAGATGCAAGCTGGGCATGCAGAGGCTTCAGTCATGGCAGGTATTTCCTTCCTATTCTCCAAGATGTTCCTAGAAATAAGAATCTGAAAATTTTACACATCTCTGATGAAGCTGCATTGGCTGGCCATCTTTTTATCCCTCCTCCTGGCTTCCCAGGATGTAGTCTCCTGGTCATGGCCCTTGCAGTTGTTTCTAGCTGAGGTTCCTCCAACTCTTTCATTGATTCATTTCAGATAGCATAATAGCACAATCCCAGCACTTCTTGGATGTTTGTGGCTGAATCATGGCTTGTTGTTGAAACATGGATTATCCTTTTCCCTCAGTCCAGGGGAGTTAACAAACCATGGTGAGCAAGCTGCACTTCTCAAGTCCACCTGAAATCATTTTTTTTTCTGTATGGGTGGTTTGTGGGAAACAAAGCAGGGCTTGCTCTCTTCAGTGACTTCAGATCACATGACAGCTGAATGACAGTCGGCACTCCATGAACACTTACCCATTGATTCCATCTGGATTGTTGATTCCAGAAAATATTCTGGTTTCCAGCCAAGCAGAGCAAAGCAAATTGTACCAGTTGATCCAGGACTTGCAACACAAGCAAACAAGTGCCCTTTGAGAGAAAATGGAGTAACAGAAAAGGGAATGGAAGGAATGTGGGTTTTGGAGGCGATTTTTGACCACAAAGTAAAGAAGAAGATGAGGGTGAAACTTTGGAAAAGCAAATTGGCCAGGTTGCAAGATGTGATGCCACTTTCCGGTCCACTGATCATAGATAAAGATATGGTAGTTTTTTGCTGCAATCGTGTGCATTTTGATTCCTGAGGCAAGGATTCAAATTTTCTTAAAAACACCTTGCCTACAAAATGTTTTCAGTATTTTGAAATCTTTTCATTGATTGTATGATTCAATCAGACCTTCTGTGAGCCTGCTCAGGCACTAATCCATTTTAGTGCCCCTCAGTGACCTCCCAGACATGTTTGTGAAGGATGGTAGTCTCTGTTCACCTGGAAGTACAGGCGTCCTTTTCCCTTGGCCGAAGGGCCAGCCCAAAACCTAACATAAGTGTGTACAGCTAATGAAATCGCTTTCCAACATTCATAAAGCAGACAGAGGGCATCCAGGGAGAAAATCAGAATCCTTCCCCATAATACAGAACATGGGTGGCCTCAAGAACCTGGAAGCATCCCTGAGCCCAAAGGCCAAAAGAAGGGCATGCAATGCAGCTTCTTGTTTCTGCAGTGCTTGTGCTTTCTCTGCTCTTCCAGCTCCACTCTTTCCTGGGAGACCCCCAGTTCCACAATCATTCTATTGAGGGGGTATATTTGGATGAGAATGGAGACCTTTCAGCTGATTTGGACCTTGTGAACTGGGTGAGGTTTCCCAACAGGACAGTAATAAGACCAAAAGTTGGGAGTCTAGAACGTCGGGGGTTGCCTGGCCCGAAGTTCACCATTCATCGAGATCCCATTGTGTGGCCCAGGTGGCAAGATCAGGTAAAGAAATTAATCTCTTAGTATTTATTTCCCATTTCTTGACTAAGATGAGATGGAACAGGGATCAAGTGAAGTTATGGAATCAGCTGAAATCCTGGAAGTCATCTTCTGCCCCCCACCACCTCTTTCCAGCATGTTCTAAATGGCCCACAGCTTTATCAGCCCCAACCAATTTTCCTTGCTGGTCCTTTTTTCGTGTTCAGCCCCTACCCTGGTCCAGTTGTGTGGAGAGCTGCCGCCCGGGATTCTTCAAGGTGGCTCGGGAAGGAGAGCCCGATTGCTGCTATGACTGCATTCCATGTCCCGAAGGGACCATATCAAGTCAGGAAGGTGGGTGATTGTGGAGGAAACAGCAGTGTGTGGAATGAGGGGAAATATCTGATCATGTTATGAGGTACATTTTCACTTAATCCCGGATGGCTTGGTTCTTTCTGGAGCATCAGAGCAGAAAATCATAGTCAGTCTTGGAGGTTTTGGATGGGCCAGATTCCATGTGGTGCTCTCTGCATCCTTAAGCCGCACATTCTCCCATGGCTTTTGTGGCAGCCAGTTTTTCTTGTGGCCCGCTTGTCACCAGAGGTGTGTTCTCCCTTCATGGGCTTTTCTGGGAAGTGCCCTCTTACCCAGAAACTGCCCCTCTTTCCTGCTCATTCCCCTCATGACATTTTTGGAACTCCAGCCCAAACTGATCCAGTGGCCCTTTTCCTCCTGGTCCAGGGGAACTCACAGCTCCCTGGACTGCTCCCCACAGGAACACTGTGTCTGAGCAAGGGGGGCTTTTGGAACTTCTCCTTCATCTTCTAGAAGAGTTGAGAAAGGACTTCTCTTCTTGAAGGCACTTCAGGGCTTCTCCATAGAGATGGTGCTCAGGTGGGTTGCTGGGTCCAGCGGAGAATGTGAGCAATGGTGCACCTGCATCTGAGGGGTGGGGAATCAGGAATGTGCAGGAGGTTTGTGAAAGGGGGCATGGGGGTGGTTTCCTCAGCTGCCAATGCAGGGCTTCCTCAGATTCGGGATTGGGAGGGAGGCTTCCATGCTTTCACGTGCTCCTTGATGGGTGGGGGATTCCATGATGGTATCTGCTTCACTCACTGGTGGAAACTAGGCATGAAAGGAAAAACACAGAATAGGTCTTCTTCTATACCAAGTATTGAGCACCTTGTTCTTGAAGCATTCATTCATTTATTTATTTAATTGCTCCATTTATATTTAGTCCCTTTTCCTTTCAAGGGACTCAGAGCAGCTCACCTCATTTTCCTTTCTGTGAGGTGAGTTGGGCTGACAGTCTGTGTGTGGTGCAAAGTCATCCAGTGAGCTTTCTGGCTGTGTGAGGACCAGAATTCAATCGCCCAGGTTCAGTCTCATGGGCTTGAGCAATGCTGAGGTGGACTCCAAGCCTGGAGGGCATTGCCCACTGCAGAATTCCACGGCCATCCCTAGGGGAGCTGAACTGCACAGGATGACCCTAGTGTGGCTACTGTGTAGCCACCTTGAATGTCTCAGCTCTCCAAGTCACTGCATCTGTCGCAGGATTGTAGGTAGCATGTTGTACGAAAGCAGAGAGCCTGACTTGACCTGGGAGAACATGTTGCAGGAAGGGATTCTCTTCACCTTCTACAGCTAGTGCATCTACTCAGTCCACCATGCACAGTTTCAAAACAGTTCTGCTTGGCAAGCTGGAGATGAGGCTCTTCACAGGCAGATGATTCCACCTGGTTTCATCATGAGGAGTTCACCTCTCCTCTCTCAGAAATGAGGTGCAGAAGGTATGGAACTCCTGTCATGGCTTGGTTTCCTTTGGAAGGAGATGAGAGGAACTTCTTTGGCATTTTCCAGTGTTTCTGTTTATTCTTTCATGCAGAGGACATGTGTTCTGGTCAGGTCTTGAAGCCGACCATGTTGTTGTCTGTCACTATCACTTTTACTAGCATATTCTATACTTCCAGTTTGCAGCTTCAGTCTATGCTGAATCTATGGACTTTCCGAGGCATCTTAGCTTCAGCTGCTCACAGGCTCCATTCCCTGTTGTTCCATTTGTTAAGCAAAAATAGAATTACATGAAATAATATTTATTGTATACTTCCAATGTTGTATCTTAAATTAAATACCACCATGTATAGGTAAAGGTAAAGGTAAAGTTTTCCCCTTGACATTAAGTCCAGTCATGCCTGACTCTAGGGGGCAGTGCTCATCTCCGTTTCCTAGCCGAGGGAGCCAGCGCTTGTCCACAGACAGTCTCCGTGGTCATGTGGCCGGCATGACTAAACACTGAAGTGCACGGAACGCTGTTACCTGCCCACTGAAGTGGTACCTTTTTATCTACTTGCATTTGCATGCTTTCAAACTGCAAGGTTGGCAGGAGCTGAGACAGAGCAACGGAAACTCACCCTGTTGTGCAGATTTGAACCGGTGACCTTTCACTCAACCAGCCCAGCAGCACAGCGGTTTAAACCACCGTGCCACATGTATATGGCTAATTAAAAGAGCTGGGGTTTGGTGCCATTCTGCGTCCCCTGCCCACCTGCAGATTTTCAGAGCTTCCTATAGCCTGCTCAGTTTGGAACACTTCCCTGCTACATCTGCAGAGCCGCCCTTACAACGGGGAACCCATCCACAATCATGTCCCTGGGACATGATTCTACACCTGTCATCCTCATTCAAAATTAGTGTGGTTTCCCAATGCTATGAGCCACTGGCTGGGTGCCCCACTGGAATCCCCAGTAAAATATCCAGGATAACAGTGGGGAATCCCCCACAAGAAAGCACAGCAACAGCCTGCAGAAAAAAAAAGAAAAGACCTACTGAGCAGAGATTTCACTACACCCAGGTTAGACTGAGGATCAAATGTGGATATTGAAAAGCGCAATGTGCTGAGAAACAAATCATAGTGAGGATAATGAGGGTGCAATACAAGGAACAGCGACTGCTCACACTATGATGGATATGTTTCTCTTTTCAGATGCAGAACATTGCATGAAGTGTCCAGAAAACCAGCATCCAAACAAGGCCCGTGATCAGTGCATCCCCAAGGTTATCACTTTCCTGTCCTATGCAGAATATCTGGAGATCTTCCTCACTTGCTTGGCTCTCCTTTTAGCCATAGCCACAGGAACCATACTGGGAATCTTCAGGAAATTCCAAGAAACCCCAGTCATCAAGGCCAACAACCAGGACCTCTCCCACATACTCCTTATCTCCCTCCTGCTTTGCTCTTTATGCTCTTTCCTCTTCATTGGCCAGCCAAGACGCATCACATGCCCCCTCCAACAAACAGCATTCAGCATCATCTTTTCAGTGCCCATCTCTTCCCTGCTGGCAAAAACTGTCACTGTGGTGCTTGCCTTCCTGGCCACCAAGCCAGGCAACAGGGCAAGGAACTGGTTGGGGAAAGGTTTGCCTAACAGCATCGTGACCTCCTGCTCCACTGTCCAAGTTGTTCTTTCCATTATCTGGCTTGGGACCTCTCCCCCATTCCCTGACTCTGACGTGCACTCCCAGACTGGTCAGATCATCCTGCAGTGCAACGAAGGCTCTGTGGCCATGTTCTACGCTGCCCTTAGCTACATGGGCTTCCTGGCTGCCATCTGCTTCACAGTGGCCTTCCTGGCCAGGAAGCTGCCTGGGGCCTTCAACGAGGCCAAGCTCATCACCTTCAGCATGCTGGTCTTCTGCAGTGTCTGGGTCTCCTTCGTGCCCACCTACCTGAGCACCAGGGGCAAGTATATGGTGGCCATGCAGGTCTTCTCCATCTTGGCCTCCAGCGCTGGGCTGCTAGTCTGTATCTTCCTCCCCAAGTGCTACATCATTCTAGTGAGGCCTGACTTGAATACCAAGGAGCATCTCATGCTTAAAAGCAATCCTTAAATTGTAGTCTCCTTTTTAACCAACAGCTCCAGATTCTGACAATTGTGAACTGCCCAGAGATTCACTATGGGTATAAAGAAGTATAGAAATTCAAGAAACACACAGTTCAATAAAATTATTTTGTTATTTTCAGTTTCTGGTAAAGTGGAGGTTCGTTTTCTAACATGGAGAAGCAGCAGGAAAGATCTCTTCCCCACTTTAATTGCACTAGCTAAACTTCATTTTTTCTGTTCTTTTTTCCACTAAGGTATTATTTTTTCAGTGTTTGAGATTTTCATCCATAGTTTGAGGTGTTCCCTGGCAGATCTTTTGGCAGGACATTGAGGGGGAAACAGGAATGTCCTTTCCCATTTCTTAAAAACTTTTTTCTACCCTGGGGTGATGTTGCCATGAGCAATGTGAGGAGCTCAAATATCCCTTCCCAAATCTACTTGCAGTTTTATTCAGGTCACAACACCCTTCCCAATGTTAAATTAATTGTACTTCTTTTTATAATTTGGTTGTGAAGAGGAGCATCCACATGGTTAGTCAAGGACATCCCCCCCCCCCCCTTTGGCCATATACTTAAATGAAGAAAACTGTTTATTCACTCAAGAAATGTACCTGGCTGCCCATCCACAAAACGCGGCTCATGGAGTCCAATGGGGGAGGGTTGCGGTGTTGAAAGGCTTCCCTTGCTTGCTAGCCAACACCTTCAAAGGACTGCAAAGCCCTTCAGGAAGCAGTTACATTGCCAGAGCCCCCACCTGCTCAAGCAGGTCTTTTACCTCCTGCTGCCCACTGCAGTCACCTCAGCCTGCCTTTCTCCTCCCTGCTTCCTTGTCTTGAAAGCCACCTCATTTTCAGCAAAGCAGCAATTGAAGAGAGGAGACCTTCCTGGGAGATTCCAAGATGGCGTCGGAATGAGACGGACGTGATTAGCTATCTCTGCTAACACACCGGTATTACTCAGTAGTGAGTCGTGGGAGACTCAGCTAAGCCTTGTCGGGGTGAAGACAGATTACCTGGGCATGTTTTTGGCTGGATATGGGATGGCGATTCCATATCAGCTAGGAACAATTCAGGTGTTCGCAACTGAGTAACACAGGAGGTGTTTAGCCTCTGCCAGTTCTTGGCATCTTCAAGATTAGCATAGAATTTTTATAAGCCATATAAGCATCGGAACTGCTGAGTAAATATTTTTTATTTTATCATTCTTCTGCAACAATACCCGTGGGAAAGCTCGGTTTGTTTATCATTTGACACGAAGCAATAGAAAACCCTCTGGATCGTTAGGCAGCGGCTGAGATCAGAGAGAGTTTGTGCCTCTTGTGTAAGTTGAAATTATTTATTTATTTATTTATTTATTTTTATTTATTAACAAATTTATATGCCACCCCTTGCCACAAGCCTCGGGGCGGCTTACAACATCTCAGAAAACATACACAATATTAAAAACATACACAATATTAAAAACTGGCCAATCTCAAGGTCCAAATTAAAACATACAATACAACATAAAAATAACTAATCAAAACTTTAAACCTAAAATAATTTAACACTTAAAATATTGCTTGAATAAAAAGGTCTTCGCCTGGCGCCGAAAAGCAAATAAACACAGCGCCAGGTGAGCCTCTCTGGGGAGCACATTCCATAGATGGGGCGCCACCGCAGAGAAAGCCCTCCTCTGGGTACTCACCCTCCTTATTTCTCTCACGGAGGGTTCCCGGAGGAGAGCATCAGCTGCAGATCGTAAGGGGCGGGAGGGCATATATGGTCGCAGACGCTCCTTTATGTAACCAGGACCCAAGCCGTTAAGGGCTTTATAGGTAAGAACCAACACCTTGAATTGGGTCCGGACTTCAATGGGAAGCCAGTGAAGCTGACGGAGAACTGGGGTGATATGAAAACCATGCCCAGTCCCCGTCAGCACCCTGGCAGCTCTGTTTTGCACCAATTGAAGTATCCGGACCATCTTCAAGGGCAGCCCCACGTAGAGCGTGTTACAGTAATCTAACCGGGAAGACACCAACGCATGTGTCACCGTCGCCAGACAGTCGGACTCCAGGAAGGGACGCAGCTGATGGATCAGCCGAAGCTGATGGAAAGCGCTCCTCGCCACTGCTGACACTTGGGCTACCAAGGTCAGCTCCGGGTCGAGGAGCACTCCCAAGCTGCGGACCCTGTCTTTCAGAGGGAGTGCAACCCCATTCAAGACTAGGGTCAGGTCCCCCACTCTGAAGCCTGACCCACCCACCAACAGGACCTCTGTCTTGTCAGGATTGAGCCTCAGTTTATTGGCCCTCATCCAGCCCATTACCTCGGCCAGGCACTGGTTCAGCACAGCCACTGCCTCACCTGGATCGGTGGAAAACAAGAGGTAGAGCTGGGTATCATCAGCATACTGATGATTACGCAGTCCACACCTCCTGATGACCTCTCCCAGCAGTTTCATGTAGATGTTGAAAAGCAAAGGGGACAAAATGGAACCCTGCGGAACTCCATGGCATAGCTGCCATGGCGCAGAGCCATAGTCCCCCAGCACCACCTTCTGGAATTGGCCATTGAGATAGGAGTGGAACCACTGCAAAGCAGGGCCTCCAACCCCCAGTCCCGCCAGCCTCTCCAGAAGGATACCATGGTCGATGGTATTGAAAGCCGCCGAGAGGTCCAGGAGAACCAACAGGGACGCACTCCCCCTGTCCCTCTCCCTGCACAGGTCATCATACAGTGCAACGAAGGCACATTCAGTGCCAAAACCGGGTCTGAAGCCAGACTGAAATGGGTCCAGATAATCAGTTTCATCCAAGAGTGCTTGGAGTTGTCCCGCCACCACCCGCTCCAGCACCTTACCCAGAAATGGGATGTTGCCCACCGGTCTATAATTGGCGACCACCTCTGGATCCAGGGAAGCCTTCCTTAGGACTGGCCGGACTACCGCCTCCTTTAAAGGGGCAGGCACCCGGCCGTCTCTCAAAGAGGCGTTGACCACCTCCAAGATCCAAGGCCCAATCCCGTCCTTGGTGCTCTTTAATAACCAAGATGGGCACGGGTCCAGTAAACAGGTGGTTGAGCGTACCGATCCAAGCACCTTGTCCACATCATCAGGCCGCAAAAACTGAAATTCATCCATTAATGAGAGACAAGCACGCATGGTTGGTCCCTCCCCAGAAGAGTCTGTATCAAGAGTGGAGTCCAGCTTGTGATGAATCAAAGAAACTTTCTCCCTGAAATGCGTGGCGAAATCGTCACAGCAGGCTTTCGAGGATGGCACTAGACCTTTGTCGGGGCCAGATTTTATCAGCCCCTGAACCACCCGAAAAATCTCCGCTGGACGGGATTGCGAGGAGGCAATGGACGCGGAGAAGAATCGCTTCTTTGCCGCCCTCACCGCCACAGCATAGGCTCGATAGTGTGCTCTAAGATGTGTTCGATCGGATTCGTCCTGTGATTTCCTCCACCTAAGCTCTAGCCGTCTCCCAACCCACTTCATCACCCGTAATTCCGGCATATACCAGGGAGACAAACGGGCTCTGCCTGGTTGGAGAGGGCACTTAGGAGCGATCGTGTCGATAGCCCTGGTCATCTCCCCATTCCATATATCGACCAGGGCATCAACAGGAGCACCAGCCTTGTCAGTTGGAAAATCCCCCAGAGCCCTCAGGAATCCATCCGAATCCATCCGACTCCGGGGGCGGACCATCACAATCTGGTCCACACCCTTACAGAGGGAGAAGCCACTCTCGAGCTCAAACCTCACGAGGAAGTGATCTGACCATGACAAGGGCGTCAAACATAAATTCTTCACCCTCAGATCACCCTCTTCCTCCCCCGTCGAGAAAACCAGGTCCAGAGTGTGTCCATGTTCATGGGTCGGGCCGCTGACATGTTGAGACTCTTAAAATTAAGCTCTTTCATGAACGTCTCTAGGGTTTAATTTTATCAAATCTATACAGTGCAACTAGATAGAAGCACAAAACTTTGATCGAGTAGAAGAAGGGGAAGGGAGAGGTGGAGGAAGGAATCTTCATTTTCTCTCCTGCATTTTTGGGACCACTGCCAAAGTATCTGGCAACTTGCCAACTCTTTGTCAGCTTGTGTTATTTGGATTATTTGGACTGACTATGGCATCTATACAAGAATCTTTATTAACAATTATTCAATTGATATCAGATATAAAATCATCTCAAGAAATGTTTTTGAGAAAAGAAGGAACCTTTTTAACTGAACAGAAAAAGAGTTTTGATAAAACTGATACTTCTTTCATGCTGGAGGGAAAAATTACTGTTCCAATTGAAACAGAACAGAGTATGCAGGAAATACAACAGCTATGTGGAAAGCTTAAAAGGTTTGAAATTGCAGATAATGAAACAAATTTAACAAAGCCAATAAATAACCTACCATCGAACCTGTTTGTTATGGAGAAAGGGCAGCAACTCCGGTTTTTAAAGGAACGAGTTCTTGTTTGTTTTGATAGATGGATGGACTCTGAAGCAATTAGAATCGACTCCGGAGAAGAAGTGAAGGTTTTACAGCAAGAAATACAGCCATTAAGAATGATTAATGTCTTGCAGCAGACGCCACGATTACTGGATTCGAAATGGGCTGGTAGAGGTGCGAAACAGAAACAGAAATGCCTGTCTTAATGATATAAATGGCCTGATATGTTTATTGTGGTATGGAATGGCTAAGATATATGATTTTAATTGTGGAGGCTCTTTTATTTTTAGGTGTGTGGAACTATGAAGCGATGTAGGTTTTAAGGGAAGATGAAGGATTCTTTTCCTCCCCTCTTTTTCTTTTTTTTGTCTCTTCTTTTGCTTTCTCTTTCTTATTTTGCCTTAAAGTTTAAAGATGAATGACCAACTGCATGGCTTTTCGGTTTGTGAATTGTTATAATATAAAACGACTATTATGGGAGTAAGACGAGCTGTGTTAAACAGAGTCAAGTGTGAACATGAGATTTCTTTCTATTTCACTTTCTTTTTTAGTAGACATTAGATTGGAATACTGGTAAGCAAAATATCTATTTGATTGTATCTGTAATTATTATTTCCTATTAAATTAGTTTAAAGAAAATTTGTTTAAAGAACATAATAGATAATTGCTGTTGTTAAATTGGCTAGATAAGGTGTCCTTAAAGATGATGAGTGGATGTTAGACATGTGAACATGAACCTCCCTTTTATTTCTCTTTCCTTTTTAGTAGATATTAGATTAGAATACTTGTAAGCAAAAAGTGTATTTGATCCTATTTGCAATTATTATAAGGAGGAGTCTATTTGTTCAATACTAGAAAAATGAAAAGATTTGGAACTGTGTAGAGTTGGTCAGGCTGAAACTTTTATTAAAAGAGAAAGAAGATACTGACTTTTACAAAACTTGGAGAGTCTTTCTTCTAATATGAAAAACAGGACTTTGTAAGAAATGGATGAACTGATCCTATCGCAGAAGGGGAAAGAAGATAGTGACTTCTATCAAATTTTGGACTTTTGTTTATTAATGGCTGGAGAAATGGGACATGGCTTAGATCCAAAAAGGTTTTTTTTTTTTTTTAGACTTTTTAAATGGATTTGAAATGATCACAGAATGTTAAAAGATGTGTAATAAGTGGCTGACTCAGTAGTTTCAATGTTTGTGATAATGGATGTTTTAGTATTGTTTTGAACGTTAATAAAAAGTTGTACATAAAAAAAAAGAGAATGAGGAGACCTTCCTCTTCCACAGAGTAGAAAATGGAAGGGGAATTGTTTACAATTCTTCTCATTCATGGGCACAGAACCCCCTCCCCAAATGCAGGAGTGAAAGCCGGGCAGGGTTGGGGGCTGAGAGGGGAGGACTTGAAGAGGGCAAGGAATGAATTTCTCCTATGTAAGCCTGACTGAGAGAACTGGCAAGAGGGTGTCCAACCCTCCACATGGGGGAGTCCCACAGGGCTCCCTCTTTGTCTTTCAAACAGACATTCGGGAGAACTTTTGATCGCAACACCAAATGTGGTTGGAGAAGCCTTTCCTTGCTGAGTGCATTGGAGGAAATGCTGAAGCTCAATCATTCTGGAACACACCCAGGTACCAGTGGGCAGATACATGCGGAGAAATGAGTAGGTATGTCCCCCCAGGCATGGAACTTCTTCAAAAATCTAAAACTATTTTCTGCAAATTTGTCCATTGCACTTGCTGTGTACTAAGTATTAGTGCAGCCGGATTTCTTCTACGCATGATTTGTGAAGTTTCTCCTTACAAATCCATGTTTTACAATTGTGGTCCCCCACTTACTGTCAAATTAGGGAGGAGGAGGAGGAGGAGGGATTACTAGCATCAGGAGGAAGACTGACTGTGGTGAGAAGCTTGTATGTTCCTCTGTGTTACAAAATCAAGTCTGTGACCCTTTCACAGAAAGCAACAGAATTCCAAGCCAGGTTTCAGTTTAGCACTTTCATGTTTAAACAAACACAGAGACTGATCCAAACTGCTACGAATCCACTGAACTGACACATCAGTAAAGCTCAATCAGAAATATTTTCCATCTCATTGTTACTCATCTTTCTGATTGGTTTAGACCATTGTTTCCTCTATGCAGACATCAAGTTACAATTGTACTAGACCTATTTGGAACCTTAACACTCTGTATTGGTGTGTATGACTAGCAGGTTGTAAAAGTGGCTGTGCTTTTGTACTTGAGTTTGTCTTTTGCACCTGGAAGTGCTGTGTCATTAGTGATTTCAGGACCTGGGGCACCATTTCAATATAGATGCAGAAGTTCAAGACATTAAGATCTTCCCCATGAGTCCAAATGTTCATTTCTCAGAAATGGAAAACAAAGATTCTGTCACAGGCATGGGGCTCTCCACTGGAGAGGAGGCTGTGCTGATTTGCTTGTCAACTGCCCCAAAATATTTCCTTTTCCACACTTGTAGGTGGGCAAATTTACCTGCCCAGCAGAGAGAAGGTCCACAAATGCATCAGTGTGCTTCCTGTCATTAAAGCAGTCCTGGGTGATGCTGGGCAAGAGCTTGAAGTGCTGGTTGAGCTCCTGAAGAGCAAGGAGGAAGAACAGTTTCCTCCAATATTCCATGCTTCATTCCCTGGGGTAAAGCATGCCACGGTCAAATCATACCTGTGATGGCATTAAAATATCTTGGTTCTGTTTCAGTTGTCACCATTTGTGCCCATTTATATTGCTGGGATGGTCTCAGACTCCTCACACTGTTCCTAATCTGACTCCAGAAGGAAACCTGCTATTTCCAAATGAAAAACTTGTTAGGAGTATTTTTGGGCAGGGCAGAAAAATCACATTTCAGCATCAACTACCCATTTGGAAACAAACCCTATACAAAATTACTTTCCGTGCCTGGATTTTCCACCATTTGAACTGAGAGCTAAACTAGAGATAGAACATTAGACAATAAAGATGGGCCCCTGAATTGTGGGATGTTACTACCACTTCCTCCCTCCATGGCACCCTCCATTCCTCTTCAGCTACAACTCCCAACAGTTTGGACCAGCTGCATTCTTAATGAGAAATAAGCTGCCCAGAGGAACCTGTACAGGCATTGCAGGTCAAAACAGCTCACCCTTCCTGTCCGCCATGTAAATTGGTTCGGTAACTTACTCAAGCAGTGTGCTAGAGGCAGAGGATTAATTAGTACAGAATGTGCAGTGTCCTGCCCTTCTGCCTAGCAAAACAACTTGATCCAATGGGCAGGCTTTGGCAGCAGAAGGGTGACCTATAGGTGCAGGTCAAGGCAGTGCAATAAACGTCTGTCTCTGAAGTCTCCTTGGCAGTCATTCTTCAGATCACACAGAGAGTTGCTCTACCAGTGCAAGCCTCACCTGCTTTGCTGACAGGCAAGGTGGCAAAAGGAAAGGGATAGGACGGAAGCAAGATGGCGTCGGAACGAGACGGATGTTATTAGCTATCTCTGCTAATCACTCCGGTGTTATCCAAGCAGTGGAGTCGGAAGACTCAATCAAATCCTGTAGGGGTGAAGATAGATTACCTGGGCATGTTTTGGCTGGATGTGGGGTGGTGATCCCATATCGGCTAAGAACAATTCAGGTGTCTCAGCTGGATGATACAAGAGGTTTTTTAGCCTCTGCAAGTTCACGGCATCTTATTAGTTTAGCGTGGAATTTTTACAAGCTGGATAAACATCGGAACTGCTGAGTAAATATTTTCTTAGGTTATCTTTTTCTGCAATTATGCCCGTGGGAAAGCCTAGCACAAGGATTGAAGAAGAACCCTCCAAATGGCTAAGTGGCGATGGAGATTAAGAGATTTACGTGAGATTAAGAGACTTGTGTGAGTTGAATTGAAACTTTTTTGTAAACATCTCTAGGGTTTAATTTTATTAAATATATATGGTGCAACTAGACAGAAGTACGAGGACTTGATTTGAGAAGAAGGGAAGGGAGAGGTGAAGGAAGGAATCTATTTTCTCTCCTGCACTTTTGGGACCACTGCCAAAGCACTTGGTAACCTGCCAACCCTTTGTCTGCTTGTGTTATTGAGATCATGGCTTCGCTCCAGGAATCTCTCCTAAGAATTAACCAGTTAATGTTAAATTTGAAATTTTCTCAAGAAATATTTTTGATTAAAATCGAGGCTTTTTTCATGTGGGAGGAAAAAACTATTGCTCAAACTGAAACAGAACAGAGTATCCAGCAACAGCTATGTGAAAAAGCCGAAATGGTAGATAAAGAAACAAAATCAGCAAAACCAATAAATAACCTGTTATCAAGTTTGTCTGATGAACAGCAATTTCGGCAGGAAGGTGTGTTTACTTTTTCTGATGGCTGGATGAACTTTGTAGTAACTATAATTGGCTCAGAGAAGGGAGTGAAGATTTTACAGCAAGAAACAAAGTCATTGCGAATGATTAATGTTTTGCAACAGATGATACGAGCTCCGGATTTCAAATGGCGACTGGATTTGAAATGGGCTGGTAGAGGTGCGAAACAGAAACAGAAATGCCTGTCTTAATGATATAAATGGCCTGATATGTTTATTGTGGTATGGAATGGCTAAGATATATGATTTTAATGGTGGAAGCTCATTTATTTTTAAGTGTGTGGAACTATGAAGCGATGTAGGTCTTAAGGGAAGATAAAGGATTCTTTTCCTCCCCTCTTTTTCTTCTTTCTGTCGCTTCTTTTACTTTCTCTATCTTATTTTGCCTTAAAGTTTAAATATGAATGACTAAGAGCCAAACTGCATGGCTTTTCGGTTTGTGAATTGTTAGACTATAAAATGACTATTACAGGAGTAAGACGAGCTGTGCTAAACAGAGTCAAGCGTGAACATGAGATTTCTTTCTATTTCACTTTCTTTTTTAGTAGACATTAGATTGGAATACTGGTAAGCAAAATTGCTGTTGTTAAATTGGGTAGATAAAATGTCCTTAAAGATGATGAATGGATGTTAGACATGTGAACGTGAACCTCCCTTTTATTTCTCTTTCCTTTTTAGTAGATATTAGATTAGAATACTTGTAAGCAAAAAGTGTATTTGATCCTATTTGTAATTATTATAAGGAGGAGCCTATTTGTTTAATACTAGAAAAATGAAAAGATTTGGAACTGTGTAGAGTTGGTCAGGCTGAAACTTTTATTAAAAGAGAAAGAAGATACTGACTTTTACAAAACTTGGAGAGTCTTTCTTCTAATATGAAGAACAGGACTTTGTAAGAAATGGATGAACTGATCCTATCGCAGAAGGGGAAAGAAGATAGTGACTTCTATCAAATTTTGGACTTTTGTTTATTATTGGCTGGAGAAATGGGACCTGGCTTAGATCCAAAAAGTTTTTTGGGTTTTTTTTAGACTTTTTAAATGGATTTGAAATGATCACAGAATGTTAAAAGATGTGTAATAAGTGGCTGACTCAGCAGTTTTGATGTTTGTGATAATGGATGTTTAGTACTATTCTGAAAATTAATTTAAAAAGTTGGATTAAAAAAAAAGGAAAGGGATAGGAGAAAGCCAAATATGGTGCAAGACTGTAGCAGACACATCCCATGCTTTGCCAGGCAGGCTTTGGATGGAATTCGATCCCCGTGAGGAGCAGCAGGAGATATTCTTTGCAACTCTTGTCCCATGATTGGTAGACAATGCCCAGAATCCAGGACAAAATAGCTGTTCTGGAACTGAGTGACAAAGGAAAGTATATTTGCTTGAAAAACCCCTTCAGGGAAGTTGTAGATTCCTCAAGTTGCATGCTTGCCCAAACTGAACCACCTTGGAAGAAGCAGTGACTAAGGGATCATGTGAGATGACTATCATGATGGAAACCCACCAGTTCTAGAGAGATTGTGGGAGCCCAGTCATATTCCACAAAGGCTAAATTTACTTGGGTCATTCCTAAAGGGGGATCCATTCTATGTAAGTTATTTCACCTGGAAACATAAACCCTCATGGTGGAGCATCATGCCCCTTAATGTTGCAGGAGAGGTAGTGGAGTGGGCAGGGATCAGCACCACAAGTCTGCATGGTCTTTCTGCACTTCACAGGCAGTCCTCTGGGCTTCGTGGTGATGAGAGAAGGCAGCTGCTAAAGGGCACCTCATCAATCGCTTAGTTTAGTCAGTCTATGCTATCACATTCCATCAGCTGGCACAAAGAGCAGGAATAAGACTCTCAAGTTATAGGAATCTTGTGGGGAAACCTCCACTCTTATGTCTTGTGACGTGCTAATGAAGATAGGAAATTCATTTGTTATGTAGTCCAGTGATGGGAACCTGCATATAGTATACCTTTCAGCTTACTAAGGAGTAAACAAGTAGTTTCACACTGTTTAGGAACTGCACCTGTGCAACAGCCAGCCTCTTTCTTATGAGTAGCCTATGCAAGCTGGCCATTGTGTGCTCTTCAGACCAAGACTTCTGAGGGGGCTTCACTGACCATCCGTTCCAGCTGACTGATGCCAATAGCCCAATATTAGAAGTGACTTGCTTGGAAAACTCTTTGAAAAGCTAGCTAGTAATTTGCTGGTTGCAGCAAAATACAATGGTGGACCACCTTAAGAGTAGATCTGTAGTGGCTCAACCCATGTCAGAACAATTTGAGCCAGTACTATTGGAATTTGCAGCTATTGACAACGGTTCTCTCCCACTGGACCATGGAGAAGCAAAGGTGAAGCACACTGTTTTTCTCCTTCCAAGGTGCAAAGGAAGCCCAGTGACCTCTGGTGCTTCCTCTAGAATGGAATTATCAGAATGACAGTAATTCCAGAAGGCTACCCTGGGGGTTTCCAGCCAGCCAGGAACACAGAAAACCTGTGCTAAGAGAAATAGGCCCTCTGGTTTTCCACAGGGCTGGGATGGTTTGTGGTCACTTGGCACTGGTTATTCCTGGCCACGGTTTCGTTCCTCTGCTAGGCCCTGTGCAGTCATCACTCTGGATGCTCTTTGAATGCTGACAGAGAACTGAAGGTCTCTTTCTGCTGGTGATGTACTGGCCACTGCTGCTGCTCCTTTGGCTCCTGCCACAGGCTACCCAAAGGGCTCTGAGTACCAAGTGGTTCTTGAGGGCCACTTTTAAATGGGAGGAGTATTGCAGGCAGGGAGACCTCATCATCGGTGGGAATTTACCACTTGGCACTTATTATTACAGAGAGACAGAAGGCTTTCAGCGATCAGCTCCAATGCAGGTCAACATCATTCCAGTGTAGGTTTCCACAAGAGGGATCTGGAAAGGTGTTCATCAGCTTTGCTTGCATATTGGAGGGTGTCTTCCAGGAAGATGCACCAGGGAAGCTGCTGACATTATGTCCAGATTTAATGGAAGAATCTGAAAGAAGGTTCAATTTTTAGCTGCAACCCAGGATGATAGAGTCTAGGAGATCTTCTCTGGATTCATTCTGAGGGGTTTTGTGCAAGGAGCAGAGGCAGCCAATACTTTGGTTTCATGTCGATCATCTGGGACTGTTGAAAAGATGTCCTGTGTAGGAGCAGAAAGTGTTCAGGCTTTGAGCATTTTCTAATCAACTAGGGCTGGTGGGGAAGGTAACCATGTGTCTGTGCTGAGAAGGCTATCAGTGCATATCTTTGAGAAGACTCAGGACACAGTCAATCACATGTAACTGTGATGCTGTAGTCTGTGTCTATTTTAGCTCACATTGTGTTTTGACCCAAGAGGAATTCTGTGTCTGTCATAAATGAACATCTAAGCGACCGTATGTGATAGGTGGAATTCCTCAATGTACACGTGATTCTTGTAGTCTTCATTCCATAATAACTAAATAGTCTCTTTCTTTCTGTATTACCTAAGCATGCTATATAAGCAAGGAAATGAGACTGTCAGGGGTGTCTCCTGCTTTTGCGGAGCACTCTTACACCCTCAATTTCCCCCCAGTACATGCTTTGTAGATGAACAGAAACAATTTCTTCAGTGCAGCACTCCACTTCCCATCAATTGCATTGGTGTCCTCACTCACCTCCAGATGTCCTTCTGGCCATTTCAGGACCATAGTTAAGAACTACCAGCACATTTTGACCTTTGTGTTTGCCATCACTGAGCTCAACAAGAATCCAACTCTCCTTCCGAACACAACACTTGGCTTCCACATACAAGAGAACAAGGACATTGTGAGAAAGGTGCATGAGAACAACCTTGCTCTGCTTTCCACCAGGGGGAGAATATTTCCTAATTATAAGTGTGATCGGAAAGATGACCTGTTCTCTGTTATTGGGGGTCTTGATTCCCATTCCTCAAGGGAAATTGCATCCTTAATGGGCATCTACAAGGTGCCACAGGTAAGGGGATACCTCTGGGGAAAACTGTGCAGACATGCAGGGATCCTGAATGCTTGAATGGGCGGGCCTGTCTCTGAAAATGGATTATCCCATGCAGCGTGTGTGTTGCCTGCATCCTGGTTGACAGGAGTGGGGAATCTTTGCACTTTGCTTAATCTGCCATGGGATAACTTTGCTGGGAGACAGGAAGTCCAGGTGGCTGCTGCATGGCTCATGTAATTCAGCAATGGGTCCTTTGTCTAGGAAAAGTGGCTGTATTGTGAGGACTAAGAGGAGGTCTTTTGACACCTTAAAGTCATAGAGAGGAGTGATGTATTCAAGACCATGCTATATCCTTGCTGCAAGCAACTGACAGAGGTAAGTGCAGGAAGGTCTTCCCAAACAGTTGATCATTGGTCACACACACAAAGTATAATCAAGGGCAATACCCCCATGGGAAGTGGGACAAGGATGGGGACACAAGAGTCTTTTGAAAACTTCATGCATGGTGTAGGTGAAGTAAAGAGGGAGTCCTTTCAAACTGGAGTAACCCCATGAAGCTGTTTGATGGGAGTGTTT
Source organism: Varanus salvator macromaculatus (assembly GCA_023646645.1). Taxonomy (NCBI): domain Eukaryota; kingdom Metazoa; phylum Chordata; class Lepidosauria; order Squamata; family Varanidae; genus Varanus; species Varanus salvator. The sequence continues at coordinate 2,213,979 of JAIXND010000715.1, read as the reverse complement.
GGACAAGGAAGGGAAGCTCTTCTGCACACAATGCATAGATGAACTGTGGAATTGACTGCCAGGGGAATGGGTGGTGGCCACCAAATTGGACGGCTTCAGTATTCATAAAGGAGGAGGGTATCCATGGTTCCTAGCCTTGCTGGCTGTGAGTCACATCCATCACCAGAGGCAGTACATTATTTATTTATTTACTTATATTTATTTATTTATTTTTATTTGACAAATTTCTATGCCGCCCCCTTGCAAACTAGCCTCGGGGTGGCTCACAACACAGGAAAACAATATATAAACAATGCGCAATCTAAAACAATACACAATCTAAAATACACAATTTATTTATTTATTTTATTTAGCACATTTCTATGCCGCCCCATTGCCAAAGCCTCGGGGTGGCTCACATACATACATAAAAAATAATAATTCAAATTAACAATAAATAATTCAATATTAATAAATATAAAAATAATCTGAGTCGCCCTGGTCAGAAATTAAAGCTAATAAATAATGTCAACCATTAAAATAGCGTTTGAATAAAAAGGTCTTCACCTGGCTCCAAAAACCAAATAACGACGGTGCCAGGCGGACCTCTCTGGGGAGCGCATTCCATAGGTTGGGTGCCACCACAGAGAAAGTCCTCCTCCGAGTAGTCACCCTCCTAATTTCCTTCACGGAGGGTTCTCGAAGAAGGGCCTCTCCTGCCTATCTCAAGGGGCGGGCGGGCAAGTACGGACGTAAGCGCTCCTTCAGGTAAACAGGGCCCAAGCTGTTTAGGGCTTTATAGGTCATAACTATACAACTGCATACACCCATTGTTGAGGAGCTTAGACAGATAGGACCCTTGTCCCCGTCCTGCTTGAGGGATCCATTGAGCAGCTGGTTTGTTGCCATGTGAATCGAGTGCTGGCAGGTATGGACTATGGGCCTGATCCTGCAGGGCTTTTCTCATGTTCCAATGGCTGTTCTTCCTGATAGCTGCAGCAGCCTCTAGTTGTGTGGCTACACATAACACTTAGTATGGAATATCACCCAGTGGGTGCTGCTGCATTCATGCCTACCCTGGGAGTTTCTATGGCTGGTTGGTCACTGTGTGAACAGGATCCTGGAATTGATGGACAATTGATTTGATGTAGCAGGGCTCTTCTTTCTACACATGGCCTACGTTCAGTCATAAGTGTCAGGTAAGGCACAAATGTCTTTTTGGGAGGGGGATCTATGTTTCTGGGCTGGTCTTACATCATGGATCTGTTTTAAGCCCTACTATCAGTGTAACAGGGACTGCAGGTGGAGCAGTGGTTTAAACAGCTGAGCTGCTGGGCTGGTTGATCGAAAGGTCGCCGGTTCGAATCTGCACACGGGGTGAGCTCCTGTGCTCCGTCCCAGCTCCTGCCAACCTTGCAGTTCGAAAGCATGCAAATGCAAGTAGATAAAAAGGTACCACTTCGGTGGGCAGGTAACAGCGTCCCATGCACTGCGGTGTTTAGTCATGCCGGCCACATGACCACGGAGACTGTCTGCGGACAAACGCTGGCTCCCTCGGCCAGGAAACGGAGATGAGCACCGCCCCCTAGAGTCAGGCATGACTGGACGTAATGTCAAGGGGAAACCTTTACCTTTAACCTTTACCTATCAGTGTAACACTTTTCAGTTTGTGTACCCTAATGTATGGCCACACTAGCAGGGCTCAGTCTGACAAAATTATCGAATTAGGATTGGAGTGCTCATAGCATCACATTTCTTGAATATGGATACAACAGCATACTCATTGCAATCTTCAGAAACTATGTCTGAGCTCCCAGCATGGCCGCCCTTGACTTCTTGTGGACAAATCTTAAGGACATTGCTGCATTTAAGGGAAAATGGAGATATTCATTCCTTAAAAACATATCTTAATTCTTAAGCCATGATTTGCGTTAGAGCTGGTGACATGTAAATCTGATCTTTTAAATCTAAAGCAGGATTCCTGAAACATACTGGCTGAAACTCTTTCCTCCAGCTTGGCTATGGTGTGTTCCACATGGTTCCAGGATGCAGAAATGCCTTCCCTTCCTTCATCCGGATGGATAGCAGTGACATGCCTCAGTATGTTGGCTTGGTCCAGCTTCTCCTGCACTTCCACTAGAACTGGATTGGGCTGATTGCTCACAAAGATGACATGGGGGGAAAATTCTTCCAAACACTGACCCCCATGCTTAGGCAGAAGGACATCTGTGTGGCCTTCACTGAAATTTTCGACCCCCTGAGCACAGTCAATCAGCTCCAAGTGGAAACTGGCTCTGTTCCCCTCTCTTGGTTTGAAGCCCAGGTGATTATTGTCTTTGCAGACTTCAATGTTATGGGCCGAATAACACTAATGTTGTCTTTCTATGAAGACAACACCAGGACCTCTTTTAAGAAGGTTTGGATCATGACCTTCATTTGGGAAACTGCTGTAATACAATCTGAAGTAGGATCTCCAATGAATGCTCATTTTAAAAACACAACGCACGGTGCTTTGCACTTCAGAATCAAAAAAGGAGACATTCCAGAGTTCAAGCATTTTCTCCAGGATTTAGATCCACTCCAACCTCAAGGAGACGTATTTCTCCAATCCTGGTGGGAGTGGGCCTTTTTATGCAGATTTTTGAACTCAAACAAGCCCTATCACTTTGGAGATGCCCCCTGTACTGGGAAAGAGAACATAGAAGAACTGCCAGCCTCCTTGTTCCAGATGAGCATGACCAGACACAGCTACAATGTCTACAATGGTGTTTACTCTCTGTCACACACATTGCATGCGATATCTGGATCCAAGCATGGAATGGCACGGGGAAGCCGGAGACACCTGAATATTGAGCCATGGGAGGTAAAGATCTTCTTCACACTTGGCAAGCGTATAAAGGCCATATTGATGATTTACCAGTGGTCTGATACTAGAATCTGAGGGAAATGTTACTCCATTTTGAAGCTCCTTGGATATTCTCCATGGATATTTCTTCAAGTCTGATAGTTTGGTTAAAATGAAGACATGAGCAAAATGTAGGAGATATTTATAGGGGTCTGGAAAAATGATGCATTTACTACAATGGACATTGACTAGGGAGGAATCAGGCAACTTGTCCCAAACAGGTAGTTTTAGCCTATCAAGTAGGGTTGAGGCTCTCACCATTCTCTGCTCCTTTTTGGCATTCCATATTGGCATCCTTGTTGCTACAAGGAAATCCTCTCCAATTCTTGCTCAGATAGGTGAGGGTGTGTTGTCACTAGAACACCCAAACCATGAAGTGAATGCATTTCAGTAGGAGGTGTCCAAAGAAAAGGCATTTTTAAAACTACACCAGGAAGAGAGTTTGTATATTTGTGGGTCTCCCATAGTGAGGGCAGACCCCGCCTGTTCGAAGACACCAGAAGCAGAGTATTTAGTCCGCTTTCTAAGTCTCTTTTCTCTTTCAGATTCTGGCCACTTTGAGGAGCATTCAGTTTAACAACAGTGCTGGAGATGAAGTCTCTTTCACGGATGATGGGAAGAGATACAACATCCTCAACTGGATCTCCTTCCCCAACGGATCTTTCCATCCAGTGAAAGTTGGAGGAATGAACTTAAGGGCTCCCCCAGGCCAAGACTTCACCATTCAGGCAGATTCAATCACATGGCCTACAAAGGTGGGACTTAAATGCATGGAATGAGGGAAAAAAAGCAATGTTTTAGTTCTGTCCCTTTAGGACTGAAGCAGTCTTCCTAGGGAGAGCTAGAGGACTATGGTGGGCAGGAAGGGGTCCCTGCCCAGCGCCAAAGCAGCATGCTTGCATGCAAGTGTCCCAGAATGCACTGCCAGTGTTCCCAGGTAGTTTTGGGAAAAGATCCCTGGAGAGGTGTGGGCAGTCAGGGCAAAGCACACAGAACTTTTTGGCTCTGGCCTCTTGGCAGAGCAGCAGAGGCACAGGCTGGGAGAGAGTGCTGAGTGGCCAGAGGACTGGTGAAGGCAAGGTAGGAGCTGGGGCAGGGGAGCACAGGGCCAGGAGCAGCAGAGAGGAAGGGAGTGAGGCCAGAGAGGCTAGAGCAGCCAGGAGGAAGCAGACAGGCGTGGCCACCGGCCTGAGGGACTCATAAGGCATTGTCACTTGTCTGCGTCCCTTAGCTGCGGTCCGGGCAGTCCAGAGACTCCCCTTGCTGAGACACAGAGGTTTGTTTGTTTGTTTTGTTTGTGCTTTGCTGTGCTGTGCTTTTCTTTGCTTTGCTTTGCTTTGCTTTTCTTCCAATTTAAATTTAAGCTTATTTTATCCTTGTGTGTGTGTGCGAGTGGGTTTTTGTCTGGGAGAACTGGGCGAGTGAGAGGAACTGCAGGACTAACAAGGCAGGGGATCAAGGTAAGGTCTCGGCAGGGATACCGATGGCAGACCAGGAGATGGCCTTGGCGGGAGTCACTGGTGTTGCTGTCCGCTGCGAGAGCTGCGATATGTTCGCCCTTCTTCCCCAGGAGAGGCAGGGATACACTTGCCCTCGGTGCAAGATGGTGACCCTGCTAGAAGAGGAGGTGAGGTGCCTGAGGGCCGAGAGAGCTCTCCAGGCCCCCTGGGAGCAGCCCCACTCTGGACAGAGGGCTGAGGGAGAGGCCACGGGAGGAGCAGCTGCGGAGACATGGAGGTATGTCACCCACAGGAGGAGGAGGCCAGCACGGCCTCCTCCTTCTCCTGGCACCAATCTGGAGCTGGGGAACAGGTTCTCTCCACTTGGGGAGGCTGCGGCTGATGAGGCCTCGGGGGACCAGCAGAACCCTCAGCCTGGGACATCAGGCAGCAAGGGGGCCACTGCAGGAGAGGCGAGAGCCAGGGCACAGCTGCCTACCCGCACCAGGAAGGTACGGCGGCGGGTGATTGTTGTTGGAGACTCCCTGCTGAGGGGCACTGAGGTGGCAGTGTGCCACCCCAGCCTGGAGACAAGGGAGGTTTGCTGCCTGCTGGGCGCATGTATCCTGCATGTGAAGGACAGAGTGGAGTGTCTTGTTCACTCCAGGAGTCACCAGCCGCTCCTGGTGATCCATGTGGGCACAAATGACTTGGCCAGGCAGGGTGTGGTCGGGATCACCAGGGACTTTGAGACCTTGGGGAAGAAGCTTGGGGAGCTGAAGGCCCAAGTGGCCTTCTCGTCAATCTTACCTGTTCGGGGATTTGGGCCAGGCAGGGACAGGAGGGCCTCTGAGGTGAACGACTGGCTTAGGGTGTGGTGCCAGAAGGAACGCTTCAGGTTCCTCGACCATGGCACTCGTTTTCTTGCTAAAGGACTTCTGGCAAGGGACGGGTTATACCTCACGAGGATGGGGAAAAGGTCCTTTGGAGATGCTCTAGCGAGCTTCATCCGCAAGACTTTAAACTGAGCCAGTGGGGGGTGGGTTCAGGCCCCCCAGTAACGTGTCTGCACTGGACAAGTGTGGGGGGAGGATCGGGGCTCTGGGAGCAGGGCTTTAGAGATACTGCAGGGACTGACAGGACTTCTACAGAGAGGGGCCAGGTACCAGGGAGGATGGGAGGAAGGAGGATGCTGGGCACTCCAAGGAAAGGAAGTGGTGGGAAGGAGTTGAGGTGCATGTACACCAATGCTAGGAGCATGGGTAATAAGCAGGAAGAGCTTGGAGCTCTTCTGGGAATAGGAGGATACGATCTGGTGGGAATCACAGAAACTTGGTGGGATGAAAGGCAAGTCTGGAATGTGAACATAGAAGGGTATCACCTTTTTAGAAAGGACAGGAAGGGAAAGAGAGGTGGGAGCGTGGCTTTATACGTCAGGGAAGGAATAGGATGCAGTGAGATAGAATGCAGCACAGATGGGGATTCGGTAGAGGCTGTCTGGGTGAAACTTAGGGGTTTTGACAGGGAAAGAGACCTGACAGTGGGGGTATGTTATCGCCCTCCAGGTCAACTTGAGACCCTGGATGATGTCCTGACAGGCCAGATTCAAAGGATATCTCGGGGGAGAGACACAGTAATTATGGAAGATTTCAATCTCCCAGATATTACTTGGAAGACTCACTCGGCGGTGACAGCCAGGTCATGTCGCTTCCTAGAAGCTCTAGAGGGAGGGTTTTTCACACAGAGGGTCCGAGAGGTGACGAGGGGGGGAAACATCCTTGACTTGGTCTTGACCAATAGGGAGGAGCTGATAGATGAAGTACAGATTAGGGGAGCTCTGGATGCGCGTGATCACTCCATCCTTTGCTTTGAGATCAGGGAACTGGGGACGTGCAGCAGGGCGAGCACTAGAAGCTGGGACTTCAAGAGGGCCAACTGAAGGCCGGACTGGGGAAAGTCTCCTGGGATAGGTTACTGGAAGGTAAGTGAGTTGAGGAGGGGTGGATGGCACTCAAAAGGGAGGTTTTGGAGGCGCAAGCCTTGACGATACCTCTAGTCAGTAAGGTGGGGAGGCGTAGGAGGGTGTTGCCATGGATGCCAAAGGAGGTTGTTAGAGGGATTAGACGAAAGAGGAGCCTCCGTAGGAAATGGATACTGGGGGAAATAGACAAAAGGGTATACCGGGAGGAGGAGGCCCGTTGCAGAAGGATTCTTCGCAAGGCTAAGGCTGATTATGAGCTGAGACTTGCCAAGAATATCAAGAGCAACAAAAAGGGCTTCTTTCAGCATGTAAATAGGAAAAGGAAGGGGAGACAAGTGGTGGGACCACTAAATAAGGAGGAAGGAGATCCAGTGAATGATATGAGGGAACAGGCACAGATGCTAAATGACTATTTTGCCTCTGTGTTCTCCCCAAAGCAGGACGGGGGATATCCGTATAGGAGATTAGATGAGGCTGGGGACTTAGGGGCAGAGATTAGAGTCACCCCTCTTGAAGTCGAGGGGCTCCTCAGGGCAGTGGACATTACAAAGGCGCCAGGCCCTGACGGGTTACACCCGAGAGTACTAAGAGAGTTGGCAGGGGTTCTCTCACTCCCGCTGGCCTCCATTTTTGAGACCTCGTGGAGAACGGGTGAAGTTCCAGAGGACTGGAGGGTGGCATCGGTGGTCCCAATTTTCAAAAAGGGTAGTAGGAAGGACATGGGGAATTATAGACCGGTTAGCCTTACGTCCATTGTAGGAAAAACAATGGAAAGGCTCATAATAGAGAGAGATTTAGTGATGCTAGATAGGGAAGGGAGGCTGACAGCCACACAACACAGCTTCTGCAAAAAGGTTTTCTACTTGCCCTGCCATGAGGCTAAGCCAATGTGGTCAATGGGCAGGAATTCTCAGAGCTCTACGCCAAAACATCTTGAGGTTTCCAGTTTGGGGAAGCCTTAGACCAAATTATTAGCTAAAGAATGTTTAGCAAATGTATCTTGTACATGTCCTTGTTCTTTAAGAATAATACACATTTTTGCTGACATTATTTGAGACATCTTGCTAAACAACTCAAAGTTACCTTCCCCATCATTCAAGCATGAACAGTGAAAACCTATTTGAACCTTTCACTGTTAAAATATGTCTAGCCCAATCTAAAGATGAGTGACTTCCCTATGTAATGAAGCAAGTGGTCCCACAATATGCCATCCAGTACATGGAAATACTTGTCCTTCCGTGACATGTCCCTGGTCATGAGAGACCCAACAGCATACTTGCCATGAACAGAAGGGAGTAATTTTAGACCTTGAGCCTAGAGTTCAGGTTTACTGAGGGAGGGAGCTACAAAATTTATCTATTTATTTTAAAAAATTAGACCATTCCTTACCGTGGTCTTGGGATGGTTTAACAATAAGACAAAATAGAATAAAAGACTGCATCCTAATAAAAATTCCCAATCAGCAGTAAAAACTCCTATTAAACCAATCAACCCTTAAAACATTGGGAAAATAAAAAGGTTTTAGCCTGGTGTCAAAAAGAATTAAGTGACGGCACCAGGCGGACCTCTCTGGGGAGTGAATTCCACAATCGAGGTGTCATTGCAAAGAAGGTCCTTCTCCGGATAGTCACCCTCCTAATCTCCTTCAAGAAAGGCATCTGCCCCAGATCTTAAGGGTGGGAAGGCACATATGGAAGGAGATGCTCCTTCAGATACCCAGGCCCTACCTGTTGCCATGCACTAGAGCCCAAAACTGAACACAATACTCCAGCTGTGGGTGCACCAGAGTCATATAGAGTGGCAGTAATACCTCTCTTGATCTAGAAGCCACACATCTGACTATGCATCCACCCCATTTTAGCATCATCTACAAATTTTAGCAGCAGACTTCTCACCCCCTCCTCCAGGTCATTAGTGAAAAGATTGAACAGGGATGGTTCCAGGACTGAGCACTGGGGGACCCCGGTTGTCACCGTCCACCATCCCGATGATTCCCCACTTAATAGTAACCCTCTGCTTACAGTCTGTCAGTCAAGCTTAAATCTTTCCTTTTCCAAGTGGAGTAAACATTTCAGAACAAGCATAATACGACCGAATTATGGGCGATGAAGCAGGTTGGGAGATGTCTAGAGCGTAGGTGGAGGAGATCACGAGCTGTATCTGACCAAACACACTTAAGAGCACATTATCAGGCCTATGCTGTGGTGGTGAGGATGGCAAACAAGAAATTCTTCTCCGTTTCCATTGCCTCCTCACAATGCTGTCCGGCGGAGCTTTTTTGAGTGGTGCAGGGGCTAATACATCCAGGCCCAAAGAAAGATCTGGTGCCACCCTCGAAGGCCCACTGTGACGAGTTTGCCGAGCATTTCAGGGAGAAAATCGCTCAGATACGCCATGAGCTTGACTCTACTTTCAGATTCTGGTGGGGAGTTGCCATCGACGCCGTCTGGTCCACAATTAATGGATGAATTTCAGTTGTTGCGGCCTGACGATGTGGAAAAGGTGCTTGGACAAGTACGCCCTACCACTTGTTTACTAGACCCATGCCCTTCTTGGCTACTTAAGAAAGCCAAGGATGGGATTGGAACCTGGATCCTGGAGGTGGTCAACACCTCTTTAAGAGACGGCCAGGTACCTGCCCCTTTAAAGGAGGCGGTAGTCCGGCCAGTCCTAAAGAAGGCATCCCTGGATCCAGAGGTGGCTGCCAATTATAGACCGGTGGCCAACATCCCATTCCTGGGCAAGGTACTAGAGCGGGTGGTGGCGGGACAACTCCAAGCACTCTTGGATGAGACAGATTATCTGGACCCATTTCAGTCCGGCTTCAGACCCGGGTACGGCACTGAATCTGCCTTGGTCGCCCTGTACGATGACCTATGCAGGGAGAGAGACAGGGGAAGTGTGTCCCTGTTGGTTCTCCTGGACCTCTCAGCGGCTTTCGATACCATTATCCATGGCATCCTTCTGGATAGGCTAGCGGGATTGGGAGTCGCAGGCACCGCCTGGCGGTGGTTCCACTCCTATCTCAATGGCTGATTTCAGAAGGTGGTGCTGGGAGACTATGGCTCTGCGCCATGGCAGCTATGCCATGGAGTTCCGCAGGGGTCCATTTTGTCCCCCTTGCTGTTTAACATCTACATAAAACAGCTGGGAGAGGTCATCAGGAGATGTGGGCTGCAAAATTTATATAAAATGTTCTATAGATGGTATTTGTCGCCAAATCGATTAGCTAAGATGTTTCCAAATATATCAAACAAATGCTGGAAATGTAAACATGGTGTGGGTACATTTTATCATATGTGCTGCACCTGTGAATTTGTGAAAAAGTATTGCATTAAAATACATAAATGGCTTGAGGAAATGCTACAAAAATCTTTAGCCTTTACACCTGAAGTTTTCTTGTTAGTCATTGTACCGGAAAATATTAGTAAACAAGAAATGTATTTGATACTACATTTAATCACAGTGGCGAGGATCACGCTTGCTCAATACTGGAAGAGTGAGGAACTACCCACTGAGGAACTGATTTTGAAAAAAGATTCTGGATTGTGCAGAAATGGATAGACTGACTCTATCACTGAAGGAGAAGGACGACACTGACTTTTACCAAATCTGGGATTTTTTCTACGACTGGCTAGAGAAACGGGACTTGGCTTAGATTTAAAGATGTCTTTAAACTTTTATAAATTGATTTGATTATGATCGCAGAATGCTAGAAGATATGTTATAGGGGGCTGCCCCAGCTTGTCTGATGTATTTGATGATTGATGTTTTTAATTTGTAGTTTAAAATCTTAATAAAAATCTTATTTTAAAAAAAGGAGGTGTGGGCTGCAGAACCATCAGTATGCTGATGATACCCAGCTCTACCTCTTGTTCTCCACCGATCCAGGTGAGGCGGTGGCTGTGCTGAACCGGTGCCTGGCCGAGGTAATGAGCTGGATGAGGGCCAATAAACTGAGGCTCAATCCAGACAAGATGGAGGTCCTGTTGGTGGGTGGCTTGGGCCTTGGAACGGGGGACTTGGTCCTGGTCCTGGATGGGGTTGCACTCCCTCTAAAGGACAGGGTCCACAGCTTGGGAGTGCTCCTCGACCCAGAGCTGTTGTTACATGCTCAGGTGACGGCGGCGGCGAGGAGCGCCTTCCTACAGCTCCGGCTTGAAATCCGGATACTTCAATTGGTGCAGAATAGAGCTGCCAGGTTGCTGACGGGGACTGGGCGTTGTTCTCATATAACTCCAGTTCTCCGTCAGCTCCACTGGCTTCCGATTGAAGTCCGGGCCCAATTCAAGGTCCTGGTGTTGACCTATAAAGCCCTAAACGGCCTGGGACCTGGATACCTGAAGGAGCGCTTGCGCCTATATATGCCCTCCCACCTCTTGAGATCAGCGACAGAGGCCCTCCTCCGGGAACCCTCTGTGAATGAGATTAGGAGGGTAAGTACCCGGAGGAGGGCTTTCTCTGCGGTGGCGCCCAATCTATGGAATGCGCTCCCCAGAGAGGTCCGCCTGGCGCCGTCGTTATTTGTTTTTTGGCGCCAGACCAAGACCTTTTTATTTAAAACGTATTTTAACTGTTAATGTCTCTTGTATTTGTTGGATTTTAAAGGTTTTTAGCTGAGATGCACCAGGGGGGGAGGTTTAAATGAATTTTTTATAATATTAATGCTGTTATAAGCCGCCCCAGGGCTTTATTGCGATGGGGCAGCATAAAAATGTTTTAAATAAATAAATAAAATAATTTGTTGAAATCATTAACAGGAGGAGGCAGGTGGACGCATGAGTGATTAAAAAAAGACCCTTGGAAATTAGAGTAGAAAAAAGCGAAAGCTGCTGCACAGTTGGCAAGGATCATCAGAAATTAGCTGTACAACTTGAAATCCATGGCCAATACTGGAAGGGTCACCTGCTCCTCCTCTGGAGTTGTAGAGAGTACTGATCAAAAGGAGAACTGGATGTGTGTGTCCTTTGAGATACTCCAATGGCTGTTGCTCATTCCAGATGCAGCTCACTGTGTTCAGTGCCCAGAACACCAACATCCAAATGAGAACCAGGATAGGTGCATCCCCAAGAAGATCCACTTCCTTTCCTACAAAGGGACACTGGGAGTTGCTTTACCTTCTCTTAGGCTCTTCTTGTCACTGATCACACCCCTAGTTCTTTCAACTTTCAACAAATATTGTGAGACACCTATTGTCATAGCCAACAATCACAGTCTCACCTACATCCTCCTTGGTTCCCTCCTCCTTTGTTTCCTCAGCTCCTTTCACTTCATCAGGAGGTCTATGAAGAACACCTGTCTTCTCCAACTGGTGACTTTTGGTGTGATCTTGTCTGTTGCCATTGCCTCCATTTAGACTCGAGGGTCTAAGGCTATTAACAGGGTTCCTCTTGCCTTCTCCCATCAAATCTCACTTCATACGGTGACTCAGGTAGTTTCCAAAGAAACCAAGAAGAAGACCAAAGAGGAGCTGGAGGGCCTCCATCAAGGAAGGTGCTGCCCTGAGGTGACAAGAACTGACCAGGGTGGAGAAGGACTGGAGGTTAAGGAGGCGAAGCAGTCATGATGTGGCCAGAAGTCTGAGGTGACTTGACTGCACACGAGAACAGGAACAATCAAGAGGATGCATCTCTTCAGGGGCTGGAAAAACAGGAGTCCCTGAAATGGTAACAGCCCAGTCTGCAGTGAGCATTTCGCTTAAAGCTACTTGCATTCAACCTTTCCAGACAAGCCATCCTGAGCACAAGTGGGAAATGATGGAAACATCTCATCATCTCCCAGTGCAAAAATCAACCAACACACCCAGCTCATGGGAGTGTTTCCTGTCTCATTTTTAACATGGTTCCCCCATTAGGGTAAGTTGGCAGGCACAAACAAAGGAAACCACAAGTGCTGGTGCACTCTATCTGACACTGCTCTTTTGCTGGAGTTTCAGGAGTCTCCGTCCTCCATTTGCATATATGGAGAAGCGAGTGGAGAGAAAATCTAGACATGGGCATTCAGAGAGAGGGATATATGGATTGGGCTGCATCAAACTGACCACTTCGCAAAGAAACGGTAGGAGACTGTATCTCCGAAGGCAGCCATCCAGACATGGACAAGTTCAGCAAAGAGCCAGATGAACGACACTGATCATCAGTCAGTGATCCAGATTTTTTAGGTGGGCAATCCTAAAGGTCAAGGAGGTTGAATGGCCTTCAGTCTTCACAGCCATTCCATGCAGTGGTGTCCCTGCACTGCTAGAACCTGGAGCCACCCCTCCCTTTCTGAGCCAACAATGTTGCTAACAACTTTGGCCCAAGCCTGGTCTCCTTCCTGGCTGGTGGGCTTGGATTTCCACAGTTTGGGGGGCAGAAAGGGACAGTCCATTCCCAAAGGTCCACACAGAAAGTAAGAGTGATGCAAACCTGTTATTCTGCCTCCAGGCCTCTTGGGCACTGCATAGTTCCCTACCCTAGAATTACGGAAAGTTCTGAAGGAATCCCACATGGGTTTCCATCCAGCGAGTCAATAACAAAGAAATCCCCGAGAAAGCAAAGTGAATATGAATATGCTCTGAGCTCTTTGTTTTGGGGCTGCAGCTGCAACTGAAATCCGGGTGCCTGCACATCTCTTCCCGAGATTCGCTCCTCCTGGGGAGACTGCAAAGACAACTCTTCCCCTGCTTCTGACAAACCAAGGAGGGTCAGCCCCCCCCCCCCTTCCACTGATTATTATCCTACTCTCACTGCTGCTTTGGCACCTGCCTCCAGCCACCCAGAGGATGCCGAGGGCCATGTGTCCTTTGCACCCACTGTTTGTGCAGCCAAGTGACTATTACTGGCGGGGAGACCTGACTGTTGGTGGGAATTTACTACTTGGCAGATATTCCTGTACAGGTCAAGAAGAGTTTCATTTACGACCACGAAGCAGACTCCTTGCTGATAAATAGTAGGTTTTGCTCAAAGGGATCTGGGGTGTGTGTGTGTGTGGCTGCTTTCACTTCAGGGGCTCACTCCAGGAAGGGGTGTCAGGGATGCTGCTCAGGAGGAAATTTTGAGTGTGCGAGTCTCAGAGCATCACTGGAAGGGCCCCCGACCACAGGGGAGAGCCAGAATTGGGGTTTCTTCATGGGCCTCATCCCAAGGGTGCTGGGCAAGCAGCAGAGTGAGAGGGAACCAGCGGTTTATTCTTGTGTTGACAGTCCCTGTAAGAGGAAAGGCTGCCCTGTCATCCATATCCCAAGCAGACGCCATCTGAGACAGGGATGGGAAGGTGGGATTCTGCTCTATGATTTACAGGCAGATCACGTGAGCTCCAAAAGTGACTCAGCAAGCATTTCTGACAAGCTGCTCCATCAAAATAGCACCAAAATGCACTCCCTCCCACCCTGAAGTACGCACCTTAAAAGAAGGAATCTCCTGAGTTAAACTGACCTCTGAGCTGTTTGACTTTCATGCTCTTCAGAGCAGAGACTGAGCACTTTCTGTTTCTGTTAATGTTTTCTATTTTGAATGCCCTGTGCCCTGGACACAGAATGGAAGCATTTTGGCCAAGTACTGTCTCTGGAGAGATGTCCTAAAGCCAAAGCTCTGCATATGCATACAGGGCGGTGCAACCTGGATTGTGAATAGCTCAATGATTTTGGAAAGGGCAGTACTTCTGTTAAGGATTGGTCCATATCATTCCTGACTTTTGTAGCCATGTCCTTGCTAGAGGTGTGAACATGTTTGAGTGTGAGAGTGTAAGTGCAAGGTGATGGGCCAGGGATCACTGCAGAGATGTTCTTGATGCTTAGATATCAATTTTCAAAGATGGATGACTTCCTTCTGGATGATACTTCATGCCTTCTGAAATCATCAAGAGTGATTGTGGAAGATTCTTCCACAAAAATCATCCTTGCTTTCACAGTGCCACCAAAATAGGGTTTCTTTGACTAGCAGGGCAATCCTAGCTTCTGCATGAATCCTACTTGCTCCACTGGATTCACAGAATCATGGACGCACATGAGTTGGAAGGGGCCAGAAGGCCATCCGTCCAATTTCCTGCTTTTGCATGCCACTACAATAAGCCATCCATTTGCATGACTGTCCAATCTCTTAATGATTATCTCAAGTGAGGTAGATTCCACAACTTCCCCAATTAATATGTTCCATTGTTTAACTGCTCTGATAGTCAGGAAGTTCTTCCTGGTGTCTAATCTAAATCTAATCTATTTTCTTTTAACCTGAGCCAATTACTCCATGTCCTACCATCTGGAAGGGATGAGAAAAGGTTTTGTGCTTCTTTCTGACAGCCTTTCAGCTACTTGGAGATTGCTATCATATCACCCCTTAGTCTTCTCTACTGGGGGCTGAACATGCCCGGTTCTTTCATTTGTTTTTCTTACAGTGATTTATTTCCCATCCTTTGATCATCCTTGTTGTCCTCCTCTGAACCATTTCCAGTTCTGCATCTTTTTAGAACTTCACTGCCCAGAACTTAACAAAGGACTCCAGGTGAGGTCTGACTGGTGCTGAGTGTAGAGGAACTAGTACTTCATGTGGTTGGGAGGGGATACTTCTGCTAATGTAGCCCAAAAGACCATTTGTCCATTCGGCAGCTGCATCATATCGTTGGCACATATTTAGTTTGTGATCTACAACCATCCCAGGATCCTTCTCCTTTCCAGTAATCTTGAGCCAAGTCTTCTCCATTTTGGAAAGGTGCATTTGCTTTATTGTCCCTAACTCGAGGAATCAGCATTTGCCCCTCCTGAATTTCATTCTGTTGATCTCTGCCCAGCGTTCTGTGCTATTGTGACCACCCTGTATCTTACCTCTACTTCCATTCCATTCCATTCGTTCTTTCACATAGCTTTGTGTCATCTGCATATTTAATTTTCTTTCCTTGTACTCACTCATCTGACTCATTACTAAAAATGTTGAAGAGTTTCAGTCCTGGGTGAAAACCCTACAGCACCTCACTTGTCACCTCTCACAGTCTGAGAATGTTCCACCGATGAGTACTCCTTCAGGAGAATCTTTCAGCAAATTATGGAACCAGGTAATAGTATTGAGGATGTGATGGGGCACTTTGTCAAAGGGTTTCCTAAAGTCTAGATAAATTATATCCACAACATTCCCACAGTCTATTTTGGAAAGTTACCCAGTCAAAAAGTGAAATCAGTTTTGTCTGGCAAAATTTGACATGGAGTCATTTGTGTTGGCTTCTAGTAACCACTGCATTGCTTTCAAGTTTTTTGCAGACTGAAGCTTTATAATATATCCAAGAATTTTTGTAGGGATTGAAGGCAAACTGACTGGTCTGCAACTCCCTGGTTCTTCTTGTTTTTCTTCCATGAAGGTAGGAATGGCATTAGTCCCTCTCCAGCCATCTAGAAATTCCGCTGCTCTCCCTGATTTCTCAAAGATAATAAATAGTGGTTCTGAAAGTTCTTATGCCAGCTGCTTTACAATGCTAGGATGAAGTTCACCAGGACCTGAAGATTTGGATTCATTCAACGCATGTAGATGATCCATGATCATTTGCCTGTCAAACCTGGGTAGCCACCCGGGCCCTTCAGCTTCTATTTCCCTACATCAGGAAGGTCTTCTTCTGGAGAAGACTGAACCAAAGTTGGAATTGGACATTTCTCCCTTTTTGAAATCTTTCGCGCACGTGCGCGCGCACGTGTGTGTGTTTGGTCATATATTATAATTTTACCATCCATATCGAGTAATTGAACCCCATTTCTTTTCTCTGTCATTTACTTTGGGTAGTTCTGAAGAAGATTTTTTGTTGTTGCTTTAGCAGCCCTTGCTAGCCTCAGTGCATTTTTATCTTATCCTTCACAAGGCCCTCCCAGCAATTTTGTGCGACCTGCCTGCATTTGTCCTGTGCAGCCTGGCCATCCTTCCACTTCCTGTCCATTTGCTTTTCTGTTTTCAGGTAATCTCTTAGCTATATGTGAAGCCACATGTGCTTCCTGTATTGTCTTCTAGACCTTCTTCATGTTGAAATTGTTTAAACATGTCCCTGAAGAATTTCTTTTTTGGTTTTTTAAATGATATCCCACTCTTCTTGGGGCCCTTATCCCTTAAGAAGGGGATGTGATTATTGCCCTGGATTGGTTAAAGTTGGCTTTTTAGAAATCCAGGCTATACGTTTGGCTACCTTTAGTTTTAACTTCCTTATTCTAGACCAGTAGGATTGGACAGAAGCTGCCTTACATCATCTCAGGGTGTTGGTGTATTTGAAATCACAGTGCCTCCACTGAGAAGGAGATGCAGTCCAGGAGCTTGTGGGAGGGTCTTCCCAAGAATTCCCTGGAAATCCTGGCACCCCATGTATGGGAAGCAGGAGCTTCACATGGTCCTTCCCTTGATGAGGTCTGGATCATTCAGCAAAAGCTGACTCTGCAGCACAGAGAGTTTAGAGATGCAGTGATGAAACCTTGATTTAAATTAGCTTAGGAAACATAGAAACAGAGTGAGTCAGAAAGGGTCTCCTGGGCCATCTAGTCTGACCCCCAGCTCCAGCCGGCTCCGCTCATGACATGCCCACCATGTGCATGTCCAGCCTGTCTTTGAACGCCCTCACCGATGGGGCCTCAACAACTTCTCGTGGAAGCCCATTCCACACCCTTGGGGTCCTAACTGTCAGGAAGTGCTTCCTGGCATCTAAATGGAACCTTGGTTCCTTGAGCTTTGCTCCATTGGAGTGCGTCCAGCCTTCCTCTGTAGGAGAGAAGAGGTCTCTACCCATCTCCATGTTACATCCCCTCACATACCTGTATGTTGCCAACATATCCCCTCTGAGTCTCCTCTTCTCCAGGCTGAGGAGACCCAGTTCCCTCAGTCTCACCTCATGCGGCATCCCCTGCAAACCGTCCACCAACCTTGTGGCCCTACGCTGCACTGACTCGAACCTGGCTATATCCTTTGTGTAATGAGGGGCCCAAAACTGAGCACTATATCCAGTTGTGGGCGCACCAGAGTCACATAGAGTGGCAGTAATACCTCTCCCGATCTAGAAGCCACACTTCAGGCTATGCAACCAAGGGTGGCGTTCGCCCTCTTAACCACCGCATCACAGTGCTGACTCATGTTTAGCCTGCAGGCAACCAGTACCCCGAAAGGCTCCAATGAATTCCTGAAGGACAGAAGGGGGCTCTCCAGCCTGATCCCTACAGAGAGGTTCCATTCTAGACCTCCATCTAGGTAAATGGGGATGGAGGAGAGGAAGGGAGGCTCTTGTGTTCACCTCTTCCTTGTGGGGTGTGCTGTAATCACTTTGACTGACCAAGGGAGATATCCATTACTGTCCTGGATGGAAACAATGTCCTCTGTCATCTTTTTTCACATCTGTTTTCCTTTGAAAAATTATTGAAGGAGGTAAGTTCAACAAAGGCTGTTCAGCCAGAGATATCCTTGGTACGTCACCCGGGGGGAAAGGATCCTGGCACATTTTTCATGAAGAAAACAATCACGTGTTCTGTGTTTTCCTTCATATCCTGATATTGCTCCCGCCATGACAGCTCAATCATTAGGAACTACCAGCACATCCAGGCTTTGGTGTTTGCCATCACTGAGCTCAACAAAGATTCCGGCCTCCTTCCCAACACATCGCTCGGCTTCTCCATCTATGAGCATGGGGACATGGTCAGAATAATGCATGAGAACAACATCGACCTGCTATCTACATGGGGGAGAAGTATTCCCAATTATAAAAGTGACATGCAGGAGCAACTAATCTCTGTCATACAGGATATTGACTTCACATCCTCATCAGACTTTGCAGCCTTAATGGGCATCTTCAAGATCCCAGAGGTAAATGGGCTTATCTGGAGATAGGCGAGAGTGAAGTGCGGGGATAACGGCCAACTCTTAAGAACACATTCTTCCCTACAATGAGTGTTTTTCTTTGCTCTGGATGGCAGGGCAAAAGATCTTCTCACCTGGCCAGGCTGCATTGAGTCCACCTTCCAGGCGGCCAGGAATGAATTGTAGAATCAGAGTTGCAAGGACCCATGAAGGATCTTGGTAGAACCTTGGGTGACAAATACCAGCTAGCAATGGGTCTGTCTTACTGAGATAACCAACTGAGAGAATGATCAGGTATTCCTGTGATACCTGATCAAGCCAGAAAAAAAATAGGGTGCTACAAAATTCTTGGAGTTCTTCCTGGCATCAGCGAATGAGATGCCTCACAGGGATGGTTACAGGCCAGAATGCCATGCAGCATCTCAAAATGGGTTGTCCTAGGCCATCAAAGGCTGCATGTCCTCAAGAGAGCCAGGGTTGTGTTGTTGTTAAGAGTGTTAGGAAGGTGGGACTGGGACTCTGGTACTCGGGGTTCTCGCCCCACTCGGACCTGAATTTCTCTGTGTGACTTTCATCTGGCACCAACTCTCAGCCAAACCTACTTTGCAAGGTAGCTGTTGGGAAGATGAGATTTGGAGGAGGAGGACAATTATATAAGTTGCCTTGAGTACCTGGGCTGGAAAAAAGGGATGTAAATGCAAGATTTAATTTAAAAATGGTCCGAGGTTACCTCTGGCAGAATCAAAATTGCAATGCTGAAGGAGAGCACTCCTCTGGCACAAGTGCTCTGGCAGATGCCCTCCACATGGGCTTGATGTGGGCAGTTAGTTGGCCTGTGTGTAAAACGATCCTCAGTGGACCTGAGACTTCTCCTACAGCACTCATTGCAAGTAATTTTTTCCATTCCCGTTTCAGCCACTGTCATGAGGTGGTCTCACATTTCAATTAACTCACACAGCAGGCTGTATATCAGCTATAAACTTTTATTGCTACTTTCTACAAGATTTACAATGTAACTGATAAGCTGTCCTAACGAGCTTCCTGCCCGTTGCAGTTGTTCCTTTTCCTGAGTTCACTACGAAAGCAGCATGTGGTATCAAACCTTCCTGTCTCGTCTTTCCACCCGAGGGCATGACAGAGCATTGTCCCTTCATTGTAATTGGCTCTGTCTCATCAAGGCTCTTCTGTCCCAGGCGGATGCTAATTCTTTTGCTGAACCCTGTTCAGCAGCTTCAGGGTCTGGAGCCGGGGGTGCATCTTTCTCAGGCAGTCCAGAGCTAGAATCAGAGGATGCTACTGTCTCAGACACTTCCCCCTCGGTCTGCGGGAGGGTTGTGTGCTCAGGGGCCAAGGGATGAGGTGGAGGAGAGGTTTCTTGCTCAGCAGCCAGAGAGTCAGGCTGTGTCTGGGCCGTCTGAGCATTGGTTCTCAAATATAAGTCTCCTTGGTCAAATGCCAAACTCTCACTGCCAGCTCCTGTCTCTTCCTCGCAAGTAGACGTCTCGGCCGAGGTGTCAGGCACAACACTACCCCCCTTCACGATCTCCCCTCCCCTGGCGTTGTAAATGCCGTGCACCACCTGGTTTGTGGGGGAAACGAAGGTGGAATCATTGGAGGAGGATGGGTGTGTGAATGTGAGCAAGGGGTTCCCAACTACGTTCCTCGGGGGGGGGGTAGCCCTTCCAGTGTACAAGATATTGGAGCTGGCCCCTTCGAAATCTAGAGTCAAGTATCTCTTCGATCTCAAATTCTTCTTCTCCATCCACCAATATGGGTGGGGGTGGTGTGATTGGGAGGCAGAGGAGAGTAGCGCCCGGTGGAACACAGGGTGTATTCTCATCGAGGGAGGTAAAGCCAAGCGAAAGGTTACAGGGTTGATCTGGGCAACAATTCGAAAAGGTCCCACCCGCTTGTGGGCCAATTTGCGGGAGGGCACTGAAAGGGGGAGGAATTCGGTGGATAGCCATACCCAGTCATCTACGTGGAGAGGACCCCCAGGCTGTCTAGAGCGGTCTGCAACATCTTTGTAAGCTGCTTTGGCACAGTCCAACTGCTCTTTGAGCACAGCCAGTATGGAGGATAAGTCCTGTAGGAAATCGCCGGCAGTAGGAATGGAAGTGGCCGGCAGGGCAGAGGGAAATGCATGTGGGTGGTATCCTAGGTTTGCAAAAAAAGGAGTTTGATGAGTCGAGGCATGTATGGAATTGTTGTAAGTGAACTCCACCAGCAGAAGAAAAGCGGACCAATCGTCTTGTTGGTAGTTCACATAGCAGCAGAGGTACTGTTCAAGGGTCCCATTCAAATGCTCTGTTTGTCCATCGGTTTGAGGGTGATGTGCTGAGGAGAGGCATAGGTTGACTTTGAGCAATGAAAGGAGTTCCCGCCAGAAACGGGAAGTGAATTGACTGCCGCGATCTGTAATTAATGCAAGGGGCCACCCATGTGATCTATAAATGTGACACACAAATAGGGTCGCGGTGGTTTTGGCAGAAGGAAGGCCGATACAGGGAATGAAGTGCGCCATCTTAGTGAACAAGTCCGTGACGACCAATATGGTGGAGTAGTTTCTGGATGGCGGAAGATCTGTGATGAAGTCCATGGAAACAGTATGCCAGGGTCCTGGGGGGGTCTCCAAAGGTTGGAGGAGACCCGGGGGATTGCCGGGTTGATGCTTGGCCCTTTGGCATGTGGGGCAGGATAAGACATACGATTTGACGTCATAGCTTAAACGGGGCCACCAAAAATCCCTGGAAATCGTATGTAAAGTCTTATAAACCCCAAAGTGGCCCGCGGAGGGGGAATTGTGATATTGCTGCAATACACGTTCTCTTAGCGGCAGCGGTACATATGCAGCTCAGTTGTACAACAAGATATTGTTATCGGAGCAGAAAGTAGTGAGAAGGACACCTGCCGCCTCTTGTTCCCTCTTGGATTTGATGAAAGGGTCAGACTGTTGGGCTTGGAGGAGGTCGGTGTGCCAGGAGGTGGAAGTGGCAGTCGATGCAATAATTTCGGGTTGTAAAGAGATTCAAGATGGCATCGGAACGAGAAGGACGTGATTAATAGGGGCTCCTATTATCACGCCGGTAATGCTCGATAGTGAGTTGTGGGAGACTTAACTAAGCTCTGTCGGGGCGAAGACAGATTGCCTGGCATTATCTCTTCTGGTTGATGTAGGACGGCAATCCTATATCTTACTGGAAGAGGCTCAGGCATTTCTCAATCGGGCTACACAGGGGGTTTTCTAGAGTCTGCCAATTCTCGGCATCAGATGGATTAATTAGCTTACTTTAGCCAGCTATGCATCAGATGGCTGGTAAGCATTCTTATTTCTTATTTCTTATCGCAATATTACCCATGGAAAAGCTGCTGTCTATAATTTGATCCAAAGAAGATAGGGAAAGCCCATTCGAAGCCCTTTTAAGCAGCGAATGACATATGAGAGATGGTGAAGACTTTTATCTGGATTGAAGCCGAGGAAAAAGATTTTTCTTCCAATCTCTCTATGGGCAAAGGCGAAGATTAATTACTATGAAATAATTAGAGGACAGTGAAGCTAGAAGTTAAAGAGAACACGTTGGATATCAGTTTGGATCTCTGCCAAGACTAAGTGGATTCTTGCCAGGGGAATTTTTACTATTACTACGTGGTGTTTCCTCTCTACTGTGATGTTTTGCTGATGAGCACTTTTGTTTTCTTTATTTACCCCTTTTTTTGCAATATTATTTGTGAAAAGACTATATTTTGTTGTTAATTGGCATATAGAAGAAGAAAAAGCCCCTAACTTGCTGGTGGTCATTTTTTTTTTCCTTGTTACTTTTTTTCTTCTTTGTTCTCCCTGGCTGGCTTCCATTTTTCCTGGCTTGCTGCCAAAGACTGGTTTACTTTCTATTTTGTTTTTTAAATAGAATTTTGCTGCCACCCAGTGGTGACTGAAATTATTGCAAGTTACTCTTTTTTTTCTTTTTTTTCTTTTTTTTCATTTCTCTTTTTTTCTCTCCTCTTTCTCTTTTTTCTTTAATATCTTATTCATCTTATATCTTTCTCCCCGACTTTTTGTTGTTGATATACTGAAATTTCTTCGGTGAAAAACCTTCATCATGAGGAAAACTCAGCCATCCTCAGCACTCTCCTCTGTGGGTCAAAGTCCAATACATCACCCCAAGACAGAAGATCTTGCAAAAACCTTAATGGCGATACAGGCGACTCTGACAACCTTGCAAACATCTCAAGAGGCAATGACAATACGGCTGGAAAGTCTAGCAAATAAACAGCAGGAGCGACTTGATAAATTGGAAAACTTGTTTGAAGAAATGTCAACTCAACTATCGGAAGTCTGACTTAAAGCAGAACAGAACACAAAAAAAATACAACAAGTATCTGAAAAATTGGAGCTAGTAGATAAATCAACATGGGATTCAATGGCCGTATTAGAGATGGAAAAGGCATCGTATTATCTAAGATTCCAGAACATAATGGAAAAAAAAGATGAAGACCTGCGAGAGATTATAACTGCTATGCTGGCGGAGCTTTTGGAAATAGAGAATGAAGCCATGGCCATGGGAATCGATCTTGTTTATAGGGTCAGTTCCTCTTATACCAGAAAAAATAAAGTCCTGGGAAAAGTTCATGTCAAGTTTGCTTTAAGATCTATAAGAGACAAAGTCTTGAAGGCCGTACGGGAGAAGTCGTTAAAGAGAGATGATCATAAGGAGGCGACGGTCCTGAAACAAATTCTATGGAGGATTAGAGAGGGAAGAAAGAAATACCAATTCCTTACTACAAAATTGATCAAGAAAAAGATCATCTTTAAATGGCTAACACCAGAAGGAATATTTCTTCCATGGAATTCTGTAAGATATAAATTGGATTCAATTCTTAAAGCACAAGAGTTCTATGAAAAATTTAGAGCTGAGTTGGAAAAGGAGGACCCTGTCGTATCTGAGGAAAGAGAAAAAGGTGCTGAGGCAATGGAAATACTAGTGTACCAATCTGAAGAAGTAGAAATGCTGAAGGTTGATTCACAACAAGAGGTACAGACTCTGGATTCAAAGGAGAAGAAAAAAGGTAGACTTGTAAAGGCAAAGAATAAGTAAATAACCCTATGAAACATGGCTAGCAAAAAGGAAGGGAAAATTGAACTGCTCTCTCTAAATGTTAATGGATTAAATGGACCGTCTAAGAGAAGAAGGATTTTTGCTCAGCTTCAAAAACGAAATTTAGAGATAATCTGTGTACAAGAAACACATATTAAGAAACAACATGATAAATTTTTGGAATGTTCAAAACTGGGGAAATTGTTTGTGTCTTCTGCATCGCAAAAGAAAAGAGGTTTAGCACTGTATGTTAAAGAAAAACTGGACCCTAAGTATATTCTTGCTGATGAGGATGGTAGGTTCTTGATGGTTGAAATCACAATCAAACTTAAAAAGGTGCTCTTAGTAGCAATATATGCACCAAATGATCATCAGGAAATTTTTTATCAAAAGCTACATAGGTTGCTCTTACAAGTGGACTATCAGACTATGTGTGTAATGGGCGATTTTAATGCAATTGAGAACAAGGAAACTGACTACAAGACTGAAAGTAAGGGAAAAAAGGGTAGCCCGCCCCGAGGCTAGTTGGCAAGGGGCGGCATAGAAATTTTTCTAATAAATAAATAAATAAATAAAAAAGGGTAGAAAGAGTCTTCCAAAATCTTGCTCCAATTTGATTGAGGAATTCAGTTTGATAGATGCCTGGAGACATAAAAACCCATCCTCAGTCAATTATTCTTTCTATTCAAGCAGACATAGGTCATGGACTAGAATTGATATGGTTTGGGTAACTCCAGACCTAATCTCAGATTTGATAGAAACTGAAATGGAGACAAATGTCTGGGCTGATCACAATCCTGTATTTATATCATTGAAAGGAGCTGCAAGGATGCCCAGATGGAGTCTAGATAAAGCGTTATTGAAAGATAAAAAGTTTCTAGAAAAGATAAGCAAAGAGATGCAAGTATTCTTTCAAATAAATAAAGCCAAAGAAACTTCTTTGCAGAATGTCTGGGATACAGATAAAGCCTATGTCAGGGGATTGATAATCACTTATTCAGCAAGAATAAATAAAAAGAAAAAGCAAGAGCGAGCAACATTAATAGAAGAACTGAGGAAACGGGAACAAGAATTGCAGGTGGATCCAACAAAGAGTAATCTTAGGGTCAAATGAACACTTTGAAGCACAAATTAAATCACTTGGATACAAGCAAATTCGCCAAGCAAATGAAACTGACTAAACAGAACTTTTCTGAATGTGAAGTCAAATGGGCCTTAGGAAGTCTGAGCAGCAACAAAGCTAGTGGAGGTGACAGCATTCCAGCTGAGCTATTCAAAATCTTAAAGGATGATGCAGTAAAAGTGCTACACTCAATATGCCAGCAAATTTGGAAAACTCAACAGTGGCCACAGGATTGGAAAAGGTCAGTTGACATTCTGATCCCAAAGAAGGGCAATGCCTAAGAATGTTCAAACTACTGCACCATTGCACTCATTTCACTTGCTAGCAAAGTGATGCTCAAAATCCTACAAGCTAGGCTCCAGCAGTATGTGGACCGAGAATTACCAGAAGTACAGGCAGGATTTCGAAGAGGGAGAGGAACTAGAGATCAAATTGCCAACATATGCTGGATCATGGAGAAAGCTCGGGAGCTCCAGAAAAACATCTATTTCTACTTCATGGACTATGCTAAAACATTTGATTGTGCGGATCACAACAAATTGTGCCAAGTTCTTAAAGAGATGGGAGTACCTGACCATCTTATTTGTCTCTTGAGAAACCTATATGCGAGTCAAGAAGCAACATTGAGAACTGGACACGGAACCACTGATTGGTTCAAAATTGAGAAAGGAGTTTGGCAAGGCTGTATACTGTCACCCTGCCTATTTAACTTATATGCAGAGCACATCATGAGAAAGGCAGGGCTAGATGAATCACCAGTTGGAATTAGGATTGCCAGGAGAAATATCAACAACCTCAGATATGCAGATGATACCACTCTCACGGCAGAAAGTGAAGAGGAACTAAAGAGCCTCTTAATGCAGGTGAAGGAGGAGAGCGCAAAAGTTGGCCTGAAACTCAACATTAAGAAAACTAAGATCATGGCATCCGGTCCTCTCACTTCCTGGCAAATAGATGGAGAAGAAAAGGAGGTAGTGACAGATTTTATTTTCCTGGGCTCCAAGATCACCGCAGACAGGGACTGCAGTCAAGAAATTAAAAGACTCTTGGTCCTGGGGAGGAAAGCTATGGCAAATCTAGACAGCATACTAAAAAGCAGAGACATCACCCTGCCAACAAAAGTGCATATAGTCAAGGCTATGGTTTTCCCAGTTGCAATGTATGGCTGTGAAAGCTGGACCATAAGGAAGGCCGAGCACAAAAGGATTGAGGCTTTTGAATTGTGGTGCTGGAAAAGACTCCTGCGAGTCCCTTGGACTGCAAGGTGATCAAACCGGTCAGTCCTAGAGGAGATCAACCCTGACTGCTCTTGGAGAAGCAAGATGGCGTCGGAATGAGACTGATGTGATTAGCTATCTCTGCTAATTACTCCAGTATTTTTTCCAGCAGTGGGGTCGAGAGACCTAATCAAACCCTATAGGGGTGAAAATAGATTACCTGGGCATGTTTTGGCTGGATGTGGGGTGGCAATCCCATATCGGCTAAGAACAATTCAGGTGTCTCAGCTGGATGATACAAGAGGTTTTTTAGCCTCTGCAAGTTCTCGGCATCTTATTAGTTTATCGTGGAATTTTTACAAGCTGGATAAACATCAGAACTGCTGAGTAAATATTTTTTTTTTAGGTTATCTTTTTCTGCAATTATACTCGTGGGAAAACCTAGCACAAAGATTGAAGAAGAACCCTCCAAATTGTTAAGTGGCGATGGAGATTAAGAGACCTATGTGAGTTGAAGTGAAACTTTTTTGTAAACTTCTCTAGGGTTTTATTTTTATTAAATGTATATGGTGCAACTAGGCAGGAGTATGAGGTCATAAGAAGAAGGAAGGAATCTTTATTTTTCTCTCCTGCACTTTTGGACCACTGCCAAAGCATTTGGTAATCTGCCAACCCTTTGTCTGCTTGTGTTATTGAGACCATGGCTTCGTTCCAGGAATCTCTCCTAAGAATTAACCAGTTAGTGTTAAATCTGAAACTTTCTCAAGAAATATTTTTTACTAAAATCGAGGCTTTTTTTATGTGGGAGGAAAAAAATATTGTTCAAGCTGAGACAGAACAGACTACCCAGCAACAGCTATGTGAAAAAGCCAAAATGGTAGATAAAGAAACGAAATCAGCACAACCAATAAATAACCTGCTATCAAGTTTGTTTGATGAATGGCAATTTCAGCAGGAAGGTGTTTTTACTTTTGCTGATGGATGGATGAACTTTGTAGTAACTATAATTGGCTCGGAGAAGGGAGTGAAGATTTTACAGCAAGAAGCGAAGTCACTGCGAATGATTAATGTTTCCCAACAGATGATATGAGCTCCGGATTTCAAATGGCGACTGGAGAAATGGAGTGGCAGGGGGGTGAAACAGAAAAATATCCGTCTTAGTAGATTCGTGACTCTGAAGGTGCTAAGGAAAGAAGGATCTTTTTCCTCTCTTTCTTCCTTTCTTTCTTTCGCTTTCTTGGACTGTTTTAAAGTTTAAAGATGATTGGCTAAGAGCTAAATTGTATGACTCTCCGGTTTTTGGACTGTTGCTAAATAAGCTAGATAAGATGTATTCTTTTGGCAATTGTATCCTCTTTCTTTTAGTAGATACTAGACTGGAATATCTGTAAGCCAAAAAAAAAGAAAAGATATCTGAATGTATGTGTAATTGCTATTAGGAGGAGTCTATTTGTTTAATATCAGTAAAAAGAAAAGATTTGGAATTGTGTAGTGCTGGTTAGGCTGAAACCTCTTGTCTGAAAAATGAGATTGGGCTGAGATTCAAAAAAAGAATTTTTAAGACTTTTTAAATGGCTTTGAAATGATTATAGAATGTTAAAGGATGTGTAATAAGGGGCTGATGTAGTGGTTTTGATGGTAAGAAGGACGCTTTCCTTTTATTTTTTCTTCTTATCTTTCATTTTCGTAGATTGTTTTAAAGTGTTAAGAGCGTAACTGTATGACTCTCCGGTTTTTGGATTGTTGTTAAATAGGCTAGTTTTTGCTATTGCATTCTCTTTTTAGTAGATATTAGACTGGAATATCTGTTAGCAAAAAATGTATCTGATTGTATTTGTACTTGTTTTTAGGAGGAGTTTATTTGTTTATTAACAGCTAAAAGAAAAGAGTTGGAATTGCATAGTGTTGGTTAGGTGGAAACCTCTTATCTGAAAAGAAAGAAGATTTTAACTTTTACAAAATGTGGAGAGTCCTTTTGCTAATATGAAGAACAGGAAATAGATGAACTTATTCTACTATAGAAAGAGGAAGAAGAAAATGACCTCCATCAAGTTTGGGAACTCTGTTTGTTATTGACTGGGAAAACGGGACTGGAATTAGATTAAAAAAAAAGAATTTTCAAGACTTTTTAAATGGATTTGAAATGATCACAGAATGTTAAAATGTAATAAGGGGCTGACTCAGTAGTTTTGATGTTTGCAATGATGGATGTTTTATTATTGTTGTGAAAACCAATAAAAAAGTGGTAGTGTGCAAGCTACCCACTGGGGAAAAAAAAACAACCCCTGACTGCTCTTTAGAAGGCCAGATATTGAAGATGAAACTCAAATACTTTGGCCACCTAATGAGAAGGAAGGACTCCCTGGAGAAGAGTCTAATGCTGGGAACAATAGATGGCAAAAGAAGAAGGGGACGGCAGAGGATGAGGTGGCTGGATGGAGTCACTGAGGCAGTTGGTGTGAGCTTAAGTGGACTCTGGGAGATGGTGGAGGACAGGAAGGCCTGGAGGAATGTGGTCCATGGGGTTGTGATGGGTCGGACATGACTTCGCGACTAACAACAACAACAAACAAATAACTTAACTGCACTAATATGAAGGGTGATACTGAGATCTTGACTGCATTATATAGGCCAGGTCTGGCTCAAAAACAGTGGTTTTGATGCACAAGATGTCACGTAGGTGAAAGTCACTTAGTCTCGTCCTCACGTGGTTCTTGTTAATGTTCATAACCGAGAATGTCTTCTCGCACAAGTATGTCGAACCAAACAAGCTCAGCATTTTCTTAGCAAATGTTCGAATCTCTTGGAACCTGTCTTTATCCAGCTGGCGATAAAAGTTGACAAGAGGGAGCTGTTGGTGCCAACTGCGACACTCGGCGTCACACTGCAGCTCAATGAGCTCCAGCTGCAGGTGGTCTGGAGCATCATCAGGGTCCACAGAGAAAGGAGATGAAAAAAGCGTGGTCTCCTTTTCAACAGCTGCAAAATCCCAAAAGCGTTGTTGAAACTCCTCAGCCAGAGTTGAGATGCCTGCTTCATACCTCCTTATTTGCGCACTCATATTGTTCTGTGGAAAACTGGTCATTATTTCCTGCAGCAATGGGAAATGTGTGGTATTGGGCTGCGTTTGTGACAGGTGCCTTTGGAAAAGTAGCAGCTTGGTCCCAAAGGCTTTGATATGTGAATACAGTTGGCTTACCACTGCATTTTTCCCCTGAAGGCTCATGTTCAGCACGTTCGGATGTCGTGTTATGTCAACTAAAAATCCAAAATCAGCCAGCCAAACAGGATCAGAACGCTCTGGCATTGGTTGTCCCTTTTTTGCCAAGAATTGTCCGATTTCCTCCCTAAGAGAGTAGAAGCGCTGCAGTGCAGACCCCCGACTGAGCCATCTTACCTCATTGTGATACACAACATCTCCGTATTCAGCCTGGATGTCGAGTAGAAACTGCTGAAACTGGCGGTGGCACAGGGTTTGGAGTGAATATAATTAATAGCCTTCATCACCGGTTTCATAACATGATCATATTTCAGATGTTTGGCACAGAGAACTTGTTGGTGAATAATACAGTGCAGTTTTATAGCTTTGTCTCCTTCTTCGCTGACTTTGTTACAGACTAGGGTTGATAATCCACTTCACTCGCCAGCCATGGCGGGTGCGCCATCCGTAATAATCCCAGTGACTTTATTCCACGGTAGTTTCATGTCATCTACAGCAGAACAAACAGAAACAAATAAACCTGTTCCTCTTGTTTGGTCCTTAAGGCTCTGGAGGTCAAGTAGCTCTTCACTCACGTTCATGTCATTGTCCACGCCTCTCAAAAAAATCAATAACTGAGCGGTGTCAGATGCATCCGTGCTTTCATTGCAGGCTAACGAAAAAAAGTCAAACTCCACTCCTTTTGCCTCTAACTGTCTCTTAATATCAGATGAAACATCTTCAATTCTCCGTACCACAGTGTTATGAGCCAGGCAAACATTGGCAAACTCTTGCTTCTTCTCAGGACAAATTTTCTCCACCATTTTCATCAGGCAGTCTTTAATAAATTCACCCTCAGTAAAAGGTTTGCAGTGCTTGGCAATCAGCGTTGCCACCTCGTAGCTCGCCTTTGTGGCATTTTCATTTGACTCACAAGCTCTTGTGAAAAAGCGCTGCTGTGCCGTTAAAGCAGCTTCCAGTTCCTTCAATTTTTCGCCGTGTTCATTCCCAGTTAGCTTGTTGTAGTTAGCATGTTTCATCTGGTAGTGCCTCTTGATATTGAATTCCTTGAAAACAGCCACAGTCTCTTGACAAATTAGGCAGACACAGTTGTTTTGTATTTCAGTGAAAAGATACTCCAATTTCCACTTGTCCTGGAAGCGGTGGCCCTCACTGTCAACTTTCCTTTTTTTAGTTACAGTTGCCATTTTAGAAATGGGCACACAAGCCTTGTGTCACAAGGGTCACGCGGTGAGAGTGCTGACTCAGGTCTACTCCCATCTTCTGGTGAAATATAACCACCAGCCTTGAAGGAGCAGGAGGCAGCAGTGGACAGCTGAGGGAATCGCTGTGCGGTGAAGGGAAAAACGCCGGCCGGCGGGGATGAATGACAGGCTGAGCCGGCAGGGAGAAGAGGCTGCAGGCCGCTCGAAATTTGAAAATGGGCCACAATTGGCCCCCGGGCCGGACTTTGAACATGCCTGTCCTAGATACATCAGAGACTTGGTGTGGAACTCACATTTTTCAAGTTTGACGGAGAGGTGATTCTCGCGCATGCGTTGGAGGACGGCCTGTACGTGTTGGACATGAGACTCTGGGACGTTGGAAAAAATCAACAAATCATCCAAGTATGTGATCAAAAGAAATCATGAAAGATCTCATTTATCAACCTGGAAAACGATTGCCCCATGTTTACCAAGCCAAGTGGCATTACGGGAAACTCAAACGTGCCAAAATGCGATTGGAAGGCTGTTAGGTGTTCGTGTCCAGGACGGATGTGGAGTAAATTGTATGAGTTGCGGAGGTCCGTCTTGGTAAAAATGCGCACGTGGCTCAGACATTCCAAGATCTCCAAGATTAGAGGCATGGAGTGCATGTTGGGTACAGTAATGGAATTTAGGCGGCGGTAGTCGATACAGACTCTAGGCTCCTCAGAATTCTTCCGGGGGATGATGATGGGCGTAGCCGAGGTGGGAGATGAGGATGGATGGATGAAGCCTTTTTTAAAGTTGGTGGAAATGAAGTCCTTGAGGACCTGAAGCTCTTTTGGAAACATGGGTCTCAATTTTCCAACAGGAAGCGAGGCACCCGGCTGCAGGTGGATCTCCATGTTACAGGCACGGTGAGGGGGTAATCTATCAGTTTCCTTTGGGTCAAAGACGTCCCAGAAACCTTGGTAATGGGGAGGAAGAGCTGTGGTCGATGGTGGGGGGGGAGACTGGGGGGTTGGGGTGTTGGAATCAGCGCAATATTTGGTGCAAAATGAAGAGTTGAACTGCATTTGTCTGGAATCCCAGGATATTTGTGGCTTGTGTTTGACTAGTCAGTCTATGCCAAGTACTATGGGATATTGTAAATCATTCACCAGAAAGAATACTGCCTGTTCGCGGTGTCTGCCAATTTGCAGAGTGAGTGGGTGGGATTGGTGGCACGAAGGGCCCCCCTGCAGGGGGCGTCTCTGGATTGAATCCATTTGAAGCAGGGCAGGCAGTAATGATGTGGGAAAGGCGTATGACTCAGCAAAATGTACATCCATAAACGAGGCGGTGGCACCACTATCAATCAAGGCTGTAGCTCGTATTTCAGGCCGTGGGTGTGCTTGCAAGGTAACATCCAGGAGCAGGTGTCAGGTCAAAGGGGGTTTTGTGGGGGTGGAGCACCCTTGTGGGTAGGTCGTAGGTCCCAGAGTAGCGATACTTAACGATGCTGGGACTGGAAGTTTCCCACCTGCTTTTTGAAAGAACAAAAACGAGCCAAGTGGCCTAATTGTCCACAAACAAAACATGGTCCGGCCGTACGTCAGTAATCAGTGTCTCATTTTGGAATGTGAGGCCTGGCAGCTCCCAGCTGCATTGGCTCGGGCTCGGGCTCAGGCGGAGCTGTTGCCTCGACAACGTAGTAATCAGGCGATAGCCGGTGAGGCCTGGCCCCCGTCCGTGGGAAACTTCTCCCTCCTGCTGGTGTTGGGCCATGGCAGTTTTCCCGCCTCTCATTTTCCCGCTCAGCCAGTCTCTCATCCAATTGTATAGTGACAAGCATTAACTGCTGTAGGGTGTCTGGTAGGGGGGAACGAGCCAGAAGATCCAAAATTTCACCCCTTAAGCCCTCTCTGTATTGCACCATCAATGCTTTTTTGTTCCAACCCAGGTCTTTCATTAAAAGTTGGAATTTGGTAGTGTAATCGGCTGCTGAACCCGCCTGCTGCAGACGTTTTATCTCTCGGACGGCCATTTCTTTGCGGACTTCAATGCCAAAGAACTTTTCCAAGGCATTTAGGAAAGAAGTGGCATCATTTAAAACGGGGTCGTTTGATATTAATCTTGCAGTCGCCCATCTCACGGCTGCCCCAGTGAGTTGATTTATCAGGAAGCCTACCTTGGTCTTTTCATCAGGGAAGTCGTGCAGGTGGAGATGTATGTAAAGCTCACATTGTGCTTTGAAAGTCGTAAATCCTTCTTTTTTCCCATCGTATTCAACCAGACAGCATCTCAATTTCATCTCCGAAAGCTGAGGGGGAGCTGCTGCTGCTGCTGGTTGTGCTGCTTGAATCGCGTTTAGCTGTGCCTGAAGGTTGTTTAAACGTTGAGTTATTTCTGCATTCCTGGTCCGTAGAAGGGCGTTTTCATCTCGCAGACTCTGGCTCTCCAGTGGGGTCTGGTCTGAGGGGTCCATTTTTGCAAGGGAAAGGAAAAAGAGAGAGAGCGAGAGAAAAAAAATCTCTGCCTAGCTGTGTGAGATTTAATGCTCCTGTTTGTATTGGAGCGTAGAAGGAGAAAGAAGCAGCAACCTGTTGTGAGGTGGTCTCACGTTTCAATTAACTCACACAGCAGGCTGTATATCAGCTATAAACTTTTATTGCTACTTTCTACAAGATTTACAACGTAACTGATAAGCTGTCCTAATGAGCTTCCTGCCCGTTGCAGTTGTTCCTTTTCCTGAGTTCACTACGAAAGCAGCATGTGGTATCAAACCTTCCTGTCTCGTCTTTCCGCCCGAGGGCGTGACAGAGCATTGTCCCTTCATTGTAATTGGCTCTGTCTCATCAAGGCTCTTCTGTCCCAGGCGGATGCTAATTCTTTTGCTGAACCCTGTTCAGCAGCTTCAGGGTCTGGAGCCAGGGGTGCATCTTTCTCAGGCAGTCCAGAGCTAGAATCAGAGGATGCTACTGTCTCAGACACTTCCCCCTCGGTCTGCGGGAGGGTTGTGTGCTCAGGGGCCAAGGGATGAGGTGGAGGAGAGGTTTCTTGCTCAGCAGCCAGAGAGTCAGGCTGTGTCTGGGCCGTCTGAGCATTGGTTCTCAAATATAAGTCTCCTTGGTCAAATGCCAAACTCTCACTGCCAGCTCCTGTCTCTTCCTCGCGAGTAGACGTCTCGGCCAAGGCGTCAGGCACGACAGCCACATACTTTTAGAGCCAAGCACAAAAGGTTTGAAGAGAGGCACTTTCTATTTCTCAGGAAGACTCAGGAGCATTTTTGCTTCCTGTTTTATATGTCATGTTTTATTTGGAATCCAAATAGAAGCATTTTCAGAATGTATTGCCATTGGAAAGCAGCCCAAAAGCCGAACCATGTGTAAATGCCTACAGCAAGATGCACCTTTTGAATGTGAATGGTTCTCTTCCCTGCCATGGGTAGTCCTTCTGCCAGGGCTTGGTCCATCTTGGTCCTGTCACTGGTAGACATGTCTGCACTAGGGGTAGGCATTTGCTTGTGTTGCTGGGTGAAGAGACCATGGTACTTCCCACCACATATGAAGAAAGATGTCTCCATGAGAGTGGAATGGATCTAAAGGCAGGAAAAATGTCTTGAATGCTGGACTATCCCTTGTGTGGGAGAGGGGGGAAACCCAGAGCTTTTGTTTGTATTTTTGCAACTGACTGTGGGATGCCTTTCCTAGGATAGTATTCCATGCATTTCATGTCATGGCTCCTACAGCATGGAAGCTTAATTCACAAAAGAAGCACCCTTGTTTTCCAAATTAAACTAAGCAGTGTTTATTAATTTATTAATTTATTTTATTTATTTAGGAAATTTATAGGCCATCCATCACTGTTGTCTCTGGATGGCTTACAGCATTATTCTAAATCCTAAATAAATTAAATTAGCTATTCCACGAACTGAGCATAAAACTGACATATTTAAAATAAATTAAATAAATCAAATACAATTAAAATTGATTAATGTTAAAATATTGATCAAATAAAAAGGTCTTGACCTGGTGCTGTCATTATATGCAGACCTCTCTAGGGAGCACATTCCATGGTCGGGGTGCCACTGCAGAGAAGGCTTTCCTTTGAGTACTGTCTCCTGACCACTTTCAAAGAGGGTTCCCAGAGGAGGGCCTCTGCTGCCGATCTTAGGGGGCAGGAGGGCATATAGGGAAAAAGGTGTTCCTTCAGGTATCCTGGTCCCAAGTTGTTTAGGGCTTTATAGGCAATAATGAGCACCTTGAATTGAGCCCGGACTTCTATGAGAAGCCAATGGAGCTGATAGAGGACTGTAGTTATGTGAGGATAATGTGTTATGAAGGATAATCAGGAACTTCTTGGCTTCAGCTCTTAAAATCATAGTTCCATTACAATCAGGCCAAAAGGAATGTATACCTCTTTTTCTTCCAGATTAATACCCAAGAAATTCCTCAGTATGAAACCCTTGTCCAGCTGTTGCTGCATTTCCACTGGAACTGGATTGGGCTGCTTGTTCAGAACAATGACCATGGTGAGTGTTTCGACCAAGCAATCACCTCACTGCTGCAGCAGAAGGACCTCTGTGTGGCCTTCAGTGAAATTTTCTCACCATCTGATGAGGTGCACTTGCAAGCAATGCAAAGTGGATATATTCCACCTGTGTGGTTGGAAGCAGAAGTCATAGTTTACTTTGGTGAAAACACTGCAATAGTGCAATTAACAAGGCAGTTACATAATCATGAAGAAAATACAAAGATGCCATTTTGGAAGGTTTGGATCCTGACCTCCCATTCAGATTTTGCAACAAGAACTGAGTTGAGAATGTATTTAAATGCCCTTCATGGAGCTTTGCACTTCAGAGCCCACACAAGGGATATCCCAGCATTCAATACATTTTTCCTGGCTTTAGATCCATTCCACCCGCATGGAGATGTCTTTCTTCATATGTGGTGGGGGGTGGCTTTCGAGTGCCAGTTTCTGAGATCAGGAAAAACCCCTCTAGGGTCACATCGAGTGTGTACAGGGAGGAAGATGCAGAGGGATCCAAATGAGTTCCCATTCGAATTGGGCATGTCCAGTCTCAGCTACCGCATCTACAATGCCGTCTATTCTGTGGCGCATTCACTACATGCCCTGTCTTCTTCTGGACTCAGAAATTCACAGATGGGAGAAAGGAAGCTTCTTCTGAATATTCAGCCATGGCAGGTAATGTCCACATCTAGATGTCGTGAACTTACCCAAGGAGTCCTGGTGGTTGCTCAGGCAACAATCCTGGAGGGAAAGTTAATCTGCGAGGAAGGCTAATTTAGGGAGAACATGAGAAACTTTCCCCATGGTTTTATCTGCATGGATGCAATTTCTCTGAATGGACATTGAAAAGTAATCAAAGCTTAGCAGGGATTGGTTTTGTTCCTGGAATACTGATCTTTTCCAAATTGTACATATTGTGAATGAAAAATGCATTGAAGCTCCATCCTCATATATGTAGTTCCAGTTTAATATATGTATGTAGAATGGACAGAGGGCCTGCCCCACACGGGATGTTCCCTCCCTGCAGCACATGAAGGACCCAAATGGAGGACTCCTGCCTGCACTGGACAAATATTGTCCACCTCACATGTCCCAGTAGGAGGGCCTTGTTAGGAAGTGGGGACCAGGCAAAAATGTCCAAATCAGTGTGCAAGCTTACCTGAACAGATATCACCAAAAGGGGTTGCATCTAGCAAATAAAATTCACAATAGAATAATGAGGGAAAAATAGGTCTCAGAACTGGATGTGAGTCAGAGTGCATTGGAAAACGCTTCCAGTCACTGTCCCCTGCTCTGAATGTTTCTGCATTTTCAGTTACTGGTCCCACTGAGGAATATCCGGTTTAACAACAGTGCTGGAGAGGAAGTCTCTTTACTCAAAAAAGACAGGAGATATGACATCTTGAACTGGAGCTTGTCTCCAAATGGACCTTTGAACCCCGTGGAGATTGGATGGGTTGATCATGGAGCTCCCCCAGGCCAAGATTTCTCTATCCACTCTGCAGCAATTGTGTGGGCCACAAAGGAGGGACTGGAGCATGCCATGTGGGTTAGGGAGGCAGAGGCATGGCACAGTTCCACTCTTTGTGAAATAATGCTGTGCGTCTTTTAGAGATCTAAGTCCCACAGTGTGGGAAAATGTGGTATCATTGTCCTCTATCAAAGGACAACCTTTGCTCACCAGAGACCCCATGCACTGTCCCTGACTCTTGAGGGAGATATAAAAAGATGTCCCTTGCCTTTATTCTTGCAAGAATAAAGCAACAGAGGCCCTCCTCCAGGAACCCTCAGTGAAGTAGATTAAGAGTGTGAGTACCTGGAGGAGGGCTTTCTCTGCAGTGGCGCCCCGTCTATGGAATCTGCTCCCCAGAGAGGTCCACCTGGCGCTGTCGTTATTTGTCTTTAGGCGCCAGGCAAAGACCTTTTTATTTAAATCATATTTTAATTGTTAATTTGTTTAATATTTATATTGGTTAATTTAGATTGTATTTTAAGGGGTTTTGCTGAGATGCACCAGGGGGGCGGGTGGGTTTTTAACTGAAGTTACTGTATTTTTCGCTCTATAAGACACACCTGACCATAAGACGCACCTCGTTTTTAGAGGAGGAAAACAAGAAAAAAAATATTCTGAACCAAATGGGCACATAATCACAGGCACATTCCCCATCACTTCCCCATGGGCTGCACATCTGACAGACTTACTGCACACACATATTTGCTCTATAAGACGCACAGACATTTTCCCTTACTTTTGAGAGGAGAAAAAGTGAGTCTTATAGAGCAAAAAATACAGTATATGTTTCAATTTTTACTGTTGTAAGCCGCCCCGAGGCTTTATTGCGATGGGGCGGCATAGAAATGTTTTAATAAATAAATAAATAAATAAAGAGTACTACTAGTGATAAGCAGAATGAGCACAATTGAACTAGGGTTTGATCCAGTAGAGGACAGCCTCCGAAGATTCTGGCTCTGCCTCAAATGAGATTTAATGAGCATTGTCTGAGAGATGCTCAGGAAGCTGGAAGCATCCAGAAGTTGTTAATTCCACCTAGATTGTTGACCCCTTCTGCCAAGTAATGCAGAACTCAGGCTGGTAACATGCCTCTTGTGTATCTCTTCAGTGCATTTCTCCCCTCCAAGAAGTCTTTCTTTCTTTCAGTTTAGACAACGCCATATGTGAGGTGTGTAGAGAGGTGCACTCCAGGACACTGGACACAAGTTCCAGAGAGGATGCCAGTTTGCTGCTACACATGTGAACGTTGTTCAGCAGGGATGTTTTCCACCTCTACAGGTACGACAAACATTAAGAGCCATTCATAAGGGCAGAAAGTAATGAAATAAGAGTGAGGCCCAGAAAAAGTTGAAGGAAAGGGAAGTCTGTATAATTTTGGAAGGTTTCATCCCTCCCTTTTATTGAAGACTTCTGTGCTTTTCAGATTTGCACAGTGTTCAACATTTCCAGAAGATATGTTCTTTGTTAATAATACATTTTGCCCAGTAGGTTATGAATACTGTCATAGACAGATTATTTTCCATCCTTGCATTTCCTCAGGGCTCTGAAGCTCCTGTTTCTCATTTGGCAGGGTTTACATGAGACCTAAAGGTGTTAGGGCAAAACACTGACTGGAGTAGTGGGTCGTTACCTGTTGCAGGATTGTATTGCAACCAGAAACAGATTGTCCCTTTTTTGGCCTGGTCTCCAGCCTCAAACAGATCTCAGAGATTAGTGGAAAATATTAACAGAACTCATGTTTAATATGCTTGCTTTAGTTTGTGTGCAAATTCAGGTAACAGTGCACAGGAGAGATGAGAAAAGACTGAACATGAAACTTATACATGTTAGTGGGGAGGGGACATTTTTATTCTGATGGCCTATTCCCCAAAGCTTAATTAAAAGGTTCAAATTAAGCTAGGGAAAAGTGATTTCCACCCATTCCTTTGAGGGTGAGATTGGCCCCAGAGTAAGAAACTGGATATCCTGGTTGAGATGGTTCCACAGTGATTGCTCATTTCAGATGCAGCTCACTGTGCTCTGTGCCCAAAAGATCAACATCCAAACAAGAACCACGACCAGTGCATCCCCAAGAAGATCCGCTTCCTTTCCTTTCAAGAGACAGTGGGTTTTCTTTTGGTTTCTCTGGTTCTTTTCCTCTTTCTCAGCACATCTGCTGTGTTGGCAGCTTTCATTAAACATCACGACACACCCATTGTCAAAGCCAATAACCGAGACATCAGCTATGCCCTCCTCATCTCTCTCCTGCTCTGCTTCCTCTGCTCCTTCCTCTTCATTGGTCATCCCACAAAGCTCACCTGTCTTCTCAGACAAGCTGCTTTTGGCATCACCTTCTCTGTGGCAGTTTCTTGTGTTTTGGCAAAAACCATCATGGTGGTCTTGGTCTTTATGGTGACCAAGCCAGGAAGCATGGCAAGTCTGCTCTTGGGGACACCACTGACAACCTCCATTGTGCTGGTGTGTCCCTTCATCCAAGCTGTGATCTGTGTTGTCTGGTTGCTGACTTCTCCTCCTTTTCCCAACTTAGACTTTCATTCTCTCTCTGAAGAGATCATTGTGGAATGCAATGAAGGCTCCGTCACCATGTTTTACACTGTCCTGTCTTACATGGGCTTCCTGGCTCTTCTCAGCTTCAGTGTGGCTTTCCTGGCCAGGAAACTGCCCGACAGCTTCAACGAAGCCAAGTTCATCACCTTCAGCATGCTGGTCTTCTGCAGCATGTGGGTCTCCTTTGTGCCCACCTACCTGAGCACCAAGGGGAAGTATACAG
Source organism: Varanus salvator macromaculatus (assembly GCA_023646645.1). Taxonomy (NCBI): domain Eukaryota; kingdom Metazoa; phylum Chordata; class Lepidosauria; order Squamata; family Varanidae; genus Varanus; species Varanus salvator. The sequence continues at coordinate 2,175,257 of JAIXND010000715.1, read as the reverse complement.
TGGCCGTGGAGGTCTTCTCCATCTTGGCCTCTGGGGCTGGTCTCCTGGGCTGCATCTTTCTCCCCAAATGCTACATCATTATCTTGCGACCCAGTCTGAATAGCAGAGACCATCTCATAAGAAAAACATAATCGAAACATTTCTTGATTTGGTGAAATTTTGTTCATTATTTTTCACCTAAATAAATCGATATTTTGACTTAGCTTTTTTCCCCACTGTAGTTAATGGAACACCCCACAATGTTGACTAAAACTTAACAAAAAGCATGTTTGCTCTCATGTGTAATGTGGCCCTTTGAGCATCCTCCAATGATAACAGGATTAAAGAGGCAGCTTAGTATACAGAAAGGCATTTGGGCAAATTTCAAATGTCATTTTCTGGAAATTTCTTATGTGCAAAAGGAGTCATAGAAATGTGCACAGTCTGCAGAGGAAATTTAGACTGGACACCAAAATGTATTTCAGTAGAAATCAGTCTTAGTTGCAAGGGAGAACTTACCAACACATCACCATGCCTTGTTCTATTTAATGTGGATTCAGAAGTTTCCTACAGTGTAACTCAGCCGCTCATGGCTCCTTCCATCACTGCCACTTCAACCCTTGGCACCCGAGTGCAGCATGAGGATGTGGTTTGGAACTTTCTCCCTGGGGTGAAGGGAAGAATCTTTTCTCTCATGTTTTTGTATATATGCTCAGTTTCTCATTTGCAGTTGTTGGCACAGTTCATCTGGGTTCTGGACAAGTACAGCTTCAAATAGGTGAATGTAAAGGCCTTTACACATTTCACAGAAGCTTATAGTAGTGAAGATCAGTGATCACTTCATCCTTCATCAGGATATTCTGAAGATTAACATTAGTTGGGGAAGAACTTTTTCTTGGAAAAAGAAGAAGGAAAGTCTCTGTCCTTTGTAACTCCGTCCCAGCACAAGTCTGTTTACAACATCTCAAAATGTCCTTGCTGTTGTAGCAGTCCAGTCAATACAGAGAGCCTACAAAATAAGAAAGCAACCTTTGCTGAACTCAGGTGCTCTATGAACCCGGTGCTTTCTATTTCCAAAGAAAGGCATGCTCTCTTATCAAGTTTATGCATAGTGAAAATCAGGTCCCCCAACTATTTCTGGTTTGCTGGGATGGTTTGGGACCACAAACATAGGTTTAAGAATGACCCATCTCATCTTTAATACATGCAAACCTCAACTCACACACATTTCAACTAAGCATCCAATGCTCAAGCATTAGGATGAAATGAATGCCTATGTTCATGAAAAAAAATCTAGCAGAAGGTGCTTTCCCCTTGTTCTTTTCTATTGGCCAACATCCTTGTACTGACAAGGTGGGCACACACAACAACAAACTTTAAGCTAATATACTGGAACTTTGGAGCCATTAAATCAATCTTTGCAACTTTTCTACCTGCCCTATCTCATGAAAAGCATGGGCTAATTGTTTGAGGAAGGTTTTGGAAAAAGCAAGCTGTCCTAACTATGCCAACTTTTGATGCTGGTACACCTTGCAGTATCCAGGAATCTCTTTCTGAATGTGGGGTCTGATTAGGGTGCATCAGAAATATTTGGCAATCTTGAAAATGGAAACTGACCTCTTTTTAACAAAAGGTAAAATAATAGCCACATAAATAGGGATTTGGTAAGGAATCCCCTCTCCTGCCAAGGGTTTAATCCTTTTCTAACCAATCATTCTGGTGTGGCATTGCAGTGAGAAGTTGGTAGACCCAGGATTTGGAAGATGGGTTTTTAACCCAGCCAGGACTCAAAGTGAGAAATGCCATCACCACCATCCAGGAGATAAGGGAGAGGGACTGCTCCCTGGACATTGCACAGGAGGCCCTACAGGCCAACCAGAAACAGCTCTCTTCCAGACAGCATGAAGAGGAAGAGGCCACTAGGGAATCAGTGGAGAGGCATGGAGGCATGTCACCCTCAGGGGATGATGGATGACACCATGCCTTCTACCTCCAGGCACAGAAGTGAAGCTGAGGGGATCTTTTAGTGACATAGGTATCTGAGGGAGAAGGGCCATGATGAAGAAGGACCATGACCTGTTCTTCCCTGCAGTGGAGGTCAGGACACATTCCAATGGTGTAAAGCTCAAGGAAGCAAGCTTCAGGGTGGATGTCCAGAAGTCCTTCCTGATGGCTTGGACCCCTCTGTCATGAACGGGGGAGCCCCACCGGCCTGGGCACTTTGGTTGCAATTAGTCACACAGACGCGAGCAATAAAACTAAATCTGTTTATTGCTAGTTATCTACAAGATTTACAACTCTACTGTTAAGCAAATAGAGGAGCCTCTTTGCTGGAAAGATGTTCGCCTGAGAATGGAGATCTCTACTCCCCTTCACGTCATCTCCTACCCCTCCAGCTGTTCCTCCCGCCTCCTTTTCAGTCTGTCCATCCTGATTTGATATGAACGGATCATATGTCTCTGGGAAGCATCCGTCATATTCACATATCCCATCCTGCCTTCTGCTTCTGGCCCTGTCATTTCCTTTTCAGAAGAGGAGGAGGGGTTTTTGCCCTCCTCCCTCTCACAGACTGTTTGCTCTAAAGGGCTAGGTGCTTGGGAGGGGGTCTGTGGACTCGTGACGCTTTCAGGCAGAAGCTGATTAGCCTCTATCTCTGGCTGTGTTTGATCCTCCCGGACTCTAGTAACTACTGTTACTTCCTCCTCACGAGGAGTAGTCCCTGTTGTGACCTCCTGCACGACACCCTCAGATATGGAATGTGCTTCCAAAAGGTATGGTGGAGGTCCCATCAGTGAAGGTGTTCAAGGAAAGATTGAACAATCACATATTGGGGATTGCATGAGCAAAGCCAGTTGGAGCCGGGGGGTCAGAATAGACGGCCTGAGAGGCCCCTTCTGACTCGCTTTTTATCAAGTTTCTAGCTTCTAAAACAGGCCCATTTCTGGCTGGGATTTTTCATCCCAGCATCTCCTGATATTCATTCCTGGCATCCAGTAATACAGTCACATGGAGGCCTTGCAACGTGAGAAGGCCCCCTGCCCTGTGATCCAGAAACAAACATCTTCAGCAAGGACAAAACTGTTCTTAGAGATGGTCCTTCTCTCTGCAGATTCCTCAAACCTATCTCCAGAAGAATGTATTTACCTCTGGAATCTACAAGATGCCCATTAAGGCTGCCATATCTGATAGAGATTTGAAGACAAAATCCTGTATAACGGAGAGTAGTTGACTCTGCTTGTCACATTTATAATTGGGAATTTCTCTGAAATGTGCTGAGACTGAGTTCACAGGCCAACCTCTTTGCCAATAGTTATAAAGGATGGAATCTGAGGCATTAAAATGTATCTTTCTATCTGTGTTGGGTGAAAATATATAATTCAAACAATTCTCCAAAATGTTCTATTTCCATCCAAGCCATGTGGAAGGCTCTACACAATATTGGAACGAGTTGGCCCAACTGAAATGCATCCTGGTCTCTGGTCCTCCTAGCCACCCATCCCAGGGTGTTGATCCATCATGCTTTGGGTGACTCTTGGTCTTCTCCCTTCACAAAGAGATTAAACATTTTTGCCATTTCAAAAAGCATATTTCTGCAAAAGTTTAATTGGTAATGTTTGAAAGAAAAATACACTGCAATCCAGCTTTTTATTCTTATTTAAGTCTCGGGATAAAAAAGCCCCAAAATGCAAACCCGTGGATTTCTCTTACTGAACCAGTGTCTTTATGAAGTTGGTCTTCCTCTTGGTTAGACATGCCTACACAGAGAACCTCAGCTTTATTGCAATTATCATTATCATTTTAATCCAAGTCCACACTTTAATCCAAGTCATCAACCACAAGAGTGATTCTGCCTCCAAGGCTCTTAGGCTCTGCTTATTTCTCTCCCCTGGAATTACAGAAAGCTTGGTGAATTCCACATGGGTTTCCACCCAGCAAGTCAATAACAACAAGATCCCCAAGAAAGCATGCTGAATACGAATGTTCTTTGAGTTTTTTGGTGTGAGGCTGTAGCTGTGTCTGACTTCTGGCCACCTGCACATCTCTTCCAGAGACTCGCTCCTCCTGGTGAGGCTGCAGAGACCACTCTTCCCCTGCATCTTGCTAACCAACAGGGAGAGCCTCCCTCTTCCAGGGATGATTGTCCTGCACTCGCAGCTGCTTTGGATCCTGCCTCTGGCCACCCAGAGGATGCCAAGGGGCAAGTGTCCTGTGATCCAGCAATTTATTGAGCCAGCGAACTATTACTGGTTTGGAGAAAAGGCTGTTGGTGGGAATTTACTGCTTGGCAGATACTCCTATACAAATAAGAAGAGTTTCATATATCACCACCGCTCAGTGTTCATTCAATGTAGGTTTCCCTTAAGGGGATCTGGGATGTGTGTGTGTGTGTTTGCTTTCAAACCGGGGCCTCATTCCTTGGATGTGTGTCAAAGATGCTGCTCACCAGGAAGAGCGAGTCTCTGGAAGAGACTTGCAGGTGGCGAGACATCAGACCCAGCTGCAGCCCCACACCAAAGCGCTCGGAGCACATTCATATCCAGCTTGCTTTCTCAGGGATTTCTTTGTTATTGACCTGCTGGATGGACACCCTTGTGGAATTCATCAAGAACTTTCCATAGTTCCAAGAGAGAGAAACAAGAAAAGCCCGAGAGACCTGGAGGTAGAATAAGGAGTGTGCATCATTATTACCTATTGTGTGGATCTGGATAAAACTTAACTTCAGTAAAGCTGAGGCTCTCTGTATTGGCTTGTCCAAACAAGAGGAAGATCAACTGCATTAAGGGCACAGGTTCACTTATAGAAATCCACATGGTTACGTGTTTGGGCATTTTTCTCTCCAGAGACAAATAAGCATAAAAGACAGAAGTATGGTGCATTTTTAGTTCAAACAACACCAATTAAACTTGGAGAAAAATACTTTTTTAAATGGCAAAAAAGTTTAATCCCTATATTTGTGAAGGAAAAGAGCCAAAAGTCACCAAAAGTATCCTGGGATGGGTGGTTTGGGGTATCAGAGACCAGGATGCATTTCAGTTGTGCCAACTCATTCCAATTTTGCTTGAAGACTTCAACAGAGCTTGGATGGAAATATAGGAGATTTTTTCTGTCCAACATGGATTGAAAGATAGCTACACTGCTAAACCAATTTTTGAAAGTTGCGTTACAGTTTTGAAATAAGTGGTGCACATTTTAAACTCCCCATTTTCCACCCCTTAAACCTCTTCTGACCCATCCTGAGTTGTCCACATGGGATCAACATGGTCTACATAAGCTGCCAGATTCCTTTTCAAAGGGGTTGTGTTTAACAGGACAACAAAACAAAGATAGACTCCCCAATATCTCTACTACACAGTTCCAGGTCTACCAAGTGCTCCATTTTTAAGGTTCTGTTGCTTGTACAACAAGGTACAAGGCAGCTCACGCACCTTGGGAATCACCTCCTCAGTTACATCCCTGCTGAGTGAGCAGGAACTGTATGAAGTGGGATGGGGATGGTTGGGGAGGAGATGAGGCCAAGCTACTGCTCCAGAGGAGATGTCTAGAGCAGGAATTGGGATACGGACCCACTCTGCTCCTTGTTGCCCACTGGGCCACCCCCTAAAGTGTATCACCTGCTTGATGGGTGGGATCTGGGCTTGGCCCCTGGACTCACCAGGAGTGTCTCAAGAGCAGCACCAGGATACCAATACACCACAAAGGCTTCCCTGATGGTTTAGTCTCAGACACAAGTCTATGGGGCATCAGCTGGTTAGTGTTACCCCATTTGGGGCAAATGTCGAACTTTGTACATGGACGTGAACCATTCTAGCAAAACTGGGGGGTGGATTGGTTAGATCTCCGCAAAAGGATTGGGTGGGACTGACCAAAAGAAGGTAGCAGGTGACACTTAAAGTCCATCTCAGTTGTGAACACAGGGAATCCTGTTCTCAACCTGACTGGGGAGGGATATTTGCTGTGGGCTCTAAGAATTCCATCTCTCTCTCTCTCCACCCCCCATCCTGGCCTTCTGACTAATGGTTTGCAGGGTTCACATCTTGCTTGGGGCAAGCAGATGAGTGGCAGAGGAGCCATGGCAAACAGACTCCAGCTGGGGAAGCTGAGCCCAGAGAATCCTGAAGCCCAAATGGGGATTGTGCGGATGGATGGTCCCATTCAACCCCTCTCAGAGCAAACTAATCTACTGTTGGGTGCAGGGCAGAACATGACTAGGTTCTCCTCTTGGGGAATGGTAACACTGATGAAGGGGCCACTTCATCCAGGAAAGCTAAGGATGAGAGAGCTATTGCATAGCAGTTGCATCAGGAGAGGGATCAGAACTTGGGCTGGTTGAGTTTTGTTCCAAGCACTTCTCTTCACTCAGTTTAAGGAGTTTGACAAAGTGCTCAGACAGGTTTGTGTAAGCACCTCTGTATGGCTGCACCTCCTTCTTGGTTTCTAAACCTGGGAGGCTGAGAAGAAGCAGCTGGGCCAGCGAAGTGCCAGTAGAATTAGTGATGCCTAGATAGATAGATAGATAGATAGATAGCATTTTTATGCCACCCTTACAAAACAAACAAACAAATATTGAATAAAGTTTAAAAATCTGGATACATCTCGGCAGGTGTATAATAAATAAATAAAAACAACAATTAACAGTTAAAATATCATTTAAACAAAAAGGTCTTGGCCTGGCGCCGAAAAACAAATAACGACGGCGCCAGGCAGACCTCTCTGGGGAGCGCATTCCATAGGTGGGGCGCCACCGCAGAGAAAGCCCTCCTCCAGGTACTCACCCTCCTAATAACTGAGAAGGGCCTCTGCCACCGATCTCAGGGGGTGGGAGGGCATATATGGACACAAACGCTCCTTTACATAACCAGGTCCCAAGCTGTTAAGGACTTTATAGGTGATAACCAACACCTTGAATTGGGCCCAGACTTCAATGGGAAGCCAGTGAAGCTGACAGAGGACTGGGGTTATGTGAGAACAACGCCCAGTCCCCGTCAGCAACCTGGCAGCTCTGTTTTGCACCAATTGAAGTATCCTGACCGTCTTCAAGAGCAGCCCCACGTAGAGCACATTACAGAAGTCTAATCAGGAAGTTACCAATGCACATGTCACTGTCGACAGGCAATCATTCTCCAGGTAGGGATGCAGCTGATGGATGGAAAGCACTCCTCGCCACCGCTGCTGCTTGAGCTTCTAATGATAGCTCTGGGTTGAGGAGCACTCCCAAGCTGCAAACCCTGTCTTTCAGAGGGAGTGCAACCCCATTCAGGACAAGGTCCAGGCCCCCCATCCCAAAGCCCAACCCACCTACTAACAGGACCTCTGTCTTGTCTGGATTGAGCTTCAGTTTATTGGCCCTCATGCAGCCCATTACCTCTGCCAGGCACCGGTTCAGCACAGCCACTGCCTCACCTGGATCGGTGGAAAATGAGAGGTAGAGCTGGGTATCATCAGCATACTGATGATTCCGCAGTCCACACCTCCTGATGACCTCTCCCAGCGGTTTCATGTAGATGTTGAAAAGCAAAGGGGACAAAATGGAACCCTGCAGAACTCCATGGCATAGCTGCCATGGCGCAGAGCCATAGCCCCCCAGCACCACCTTCTGGAATCGGCCATAGAGATAGGAGTGGAACCACTGCAAAGCAGTGCCTCCAACCCCCAGTCCCGCCAGCCTCTCCAGAAGGATACCATGGTCGATGGTATCAAAAGCCGCCGAGAGGTCCAGGAGAACCAACAGGGACGCACTCCCCCTGTCTGTCTCCCTGCACAGGTCATCGTATAGGGCAACCAAGGCAGATTCAGTACCATACCCGGGTCTGAAGCCGGACTGAAATGGGTCCAGATAATCAGTTTCATCCAAGAGTGCCTGGAGTTGTCCCACTACCACCCACTCTAACACCTTGCCCAGGAACAGGAAGTTGGCCATCTCTGGATCCAGGGATGCCTTCTTTAGGACTGGTCAGACTACCACCTCCTTTAAAGGAGCAGGTACCCGGCTGTCCCTTAGATAGGCATTGACAACCTCCACGATCCAGGTCCCTATCCCGTTCTTGGCTTTCTTAAGTAGCCAAGATGGGCAAAGGTCCAGTAAGTAGGTGGTAGGACATACTTTTACAAGCACTTTGTCCACATCATCAGGCCTCAACAACTGAAACTCATCCATCAATTTTGGACCTGACAGCAACATTGACACCTCCCCAGAAGGTTCTGAGTCACTAGTAGAGTCCAGCTCGTGACGAATCCAAGTGATTTTCTCCTTGAAATGCCTGGCAAAGTCATCACAGCGGGCCACCCGAAAGAGCTCCGCTGGATGGCATTGTGCAGAGGCAATGGAAGTGGAAAAGAATTTCTTCTTCGCCGCGCTCACCGCCACAGCATAAGCCCGATAATGGGCTCTTAAGTGTGTTCGGTCAGATCATCCCGTGATTTCCTCCACCTACTCTCTAGACTTCTCCCAACCCGCTTCATCGCCCGTAATTCACGTGTATACCAGGGGGATGAACAGGTTCTGCCAGGTGGGAGAGGACGCTTAGGAGCGATCGTGTCAATTGCCCTGGTCATTTCCCCATTCCACAGTTCAACCAAGGCATCGACAGGAGCACCAGCCTTATCAACCGGGAAATCCCCCGGGGCCTTCAGGAATCCATCCGGATCCATCCAGCTCCGGGGGCGGACCAACACAATCGGGTCCTCACCCTTACAGAGGGAAAGGCTGTTCTCAAGCTCAAACCTCATGAGGAAGCTCTGGACCTGGCCTTTAACTCCTGCTTGTAATGAAGTTGCATTCTGAGTAAGAGGAATCTTGTGTTTGATCAGGGGTGTGCAGAACCTCTATGGGTTACAGTGGTCAAACTGCTGAACTGTTGTATGTATGTACAGTATGTATGTATTTGCAGTGGTGCCCAATTCCTAAGATGTTCCTAAGATGATCTGGAAAAGGAGGCTTGCTCTGCAAAGGTGTCCAGAGGCCCCTCTTTGCCTTGTCTCCAGAGATGTGCCAGCCTTAGTCCCCTGGATTGAACTGGGGGCATGGCAACCTGCTGCATGCATTGCCTCCCCAGTTTCTTTGTGCAACTCCCTTCATGGAATTCATACTGGCAATAAGAAATACCACAAGAAGGAGGGATCGAGGACTCCATCAGGCTGCTGCATGCTCCGTTCCACAAGTGGGACCCTCCATGTGCATTAGCATCTCCTGCTTTAGGAACCGTAGAAGTGGGAGGAAACAATCTCTCCAGGAATGAGTTAGGACAGCAAGATCTGAAGACCAGCTGTGCTGATTTGTCCTGGTCTATAAATCTGCTTCCCTGTCCAATCCATGCTTCCTATGGGCAGTGCTGACCTTTCAGCATGACAGCCATGGGTCTCCTGGCAGCGGGCTGCATGTACAACCATTTTGCATTGGCAGGATCGAACAGGCTGGAAAGCAGCATCTTTGGGCACTGCCCTGAGTTTCAAAGTTACTGTCTCGAGATAATTGTGTAACACAAATCAGATTGATTGATCATGGGGCAATTGCTCCTCCTAATCCTTCAGTAAGTGAAATCTTAAGAGGGGAGGAAATGGTCACAATTAAAACAAATTCCAACATGATGGCATTAATACAGATCAACTGGCTGAGTCCATGAAGACCTCTTCACTGAGCAGGGTGCTCCCATCACCCCTTGCAGCAGGTGGGCCTTCAAGACATAGAAACATAGAAACAGAGCGAGTCAGAAGGGGCCTCCCGGGCCATCTAGTCTGACCTCCGGCACCAGCCGGCTCCGCTCATGACATGCCCACCATGTGCATGTCCAGCCTATCTTTGAACACCCTCACCAATGGGGCCTCAACGACCTCCCGTGGAAGCCCATTCCACGCCCTCGGGGTCCTAACTGTCAGGAAGTGCTTCCTGGCATCCAAATTGAACCTTGGCTCCCTGAGCTTTGCTCCATTGGAGCGCGTCCTGCCTTCCTCTGCAGGGGAGAACAGGCCTCTCCCCATCTCCATGTGACACCCCCTCACATACCTGTATGTTGCCAACATATCCCCTCTGAGTCTCCTCTTCTCCAAGCTGAAGAGACCCAGTTCCCTCAGTCTTGCCTCATACGGCATCCCCTGCAAACCAGCTACCATCCTTGTGGCCCTACGCTGCACTGACTCCAACCTGGCTATATCCTTTCTGTAAGGAGGGGCCCAAAACTGAACACAATACTCCAGTTGCGGGCGCACCAGAGTCATGTAGAGTGGAAGTAATACCTCTCTTGATCTAGAAGCCACACTTCTGGCTATGCAACCAAGGGTGGCATTCGCCCTCTTGACCACCGCATCACACTGCTGACTCATGTTTAGCCTGCGGTCAACCAGTACCCCGAGGTCCCTTTCACAAGTGCTGCTCTCCAGCCACTTGTCCCCTAACCTGTACTTATGACAGCTATTCCTATGCCCCAAGTGCAAGACCTTGCACTTCTCCACATTGAACGCCATCCTGTTGTCTCCTGCCCACTTCCATAGTCTGTCCAGATCCTTTTGAATCTGGTGTATCTGCTCCTCAGTTGTGGCCACTGCTCCAGTTTTAGTGTCGTCTGCGAATTTGATCAGCAGACTGTTCACCCCTTCTTCCATGTCGTTAATGAAAAGATGAAACAGGATCGGCCCCAGGACAGAGCCCTGGGGGACCCCGCTTGTCACTGGCTGCCATCCCGACGATTCCCCGCTAATGGTTACCTTCTGCTTTCGGTCAGTCAGCCATGCCCTAATCCACCGGACAGTGCTTTGGTGTATCCCAACACTCCTCAGTTTCTCCACCAGGATATCATGGGGCACTTTGTCAAAGGCCTTGCTGAAATCCAGGTATACCACATCCACTGCATCCCCTCCATCTAGCCATCGCGAAACCTTGTCATAGAATTCCACAAGGTTTGTCTGGCAGGACCTGTTTCTGCGGAAGCCGTGTTGTGTGGCTGTCAGCCTCCCTTCCCTATCTAGCATCACTAGATCTCTCTCTATTATGAGCCTTTCCATTGTTTTTCCTACAATGGACGTAAGGCTAACCGGTCTATAATTCCCCATGTCCTTCCTACTACCCTTTTTGAAAATTGGGACCACCGATGCCACCCTCCAGTCCTCTGGAACTTCACCCGTTCTCCACGAGGCCTCAAAAATGGAGGCCAGCGGGCGTGAGAGAACCCCTGCCAACTCTCTAAGTACTCTTGGGTGTAACCCGTCAGGGCCTGGCGCCTTTGTAATGTCCAATGCCCTGAGGAGCCCCTCGACTTCAAGGGGGGTGACTCTAATCTCTGCCCCTAAATCCCCAGCCTCATCCAATCTCCTATACGGATATCCCCCGTCCTGCTTTGGGGAGAACACAGAGGCAAAATAGTCATTTAGCATCTGTGCCTGTTCCCTCATGTCAGTCACTGGATCTCCTTCCTCCTTATTTAGTGGTCCCACCACTTGTCTCCCCTTCCTTTTCCTATTTACATGCTGGAAGAAGACCTTTTTGTTGCTCTTGATATTCTTGGCAAGTCTCAGCTCATAATCAGCCTTAGCCTTGCGAAGAATCCTTCTGCAACGGGCCTCCTCCTCCCGGTATACCCTTTTGTCTATTTCCCCCAGTACTCATTTCCTATGGAGGCTCCTCTTTCGTCTAATCCCCCTAACCACCTCCTTTCGCATCCATGGCGGCACTCTCCTCCGCCTCCCCACCTTACTGAGTAGAGGTATTGTCAGGGCTTGCGCCTGCAAAACCTCCCTTTTGAGTGCCATCCACCCCTCCTCAACTCGCTTACCTTCCAGTAACCTATCCCAGGAGACTTTCCCCAGCCTGGCCTTCAGTTGGCCAAAGTTGGCCCTCTTGAAGTCCCAGCTTCTAGTGCTCGCCCTGCTGCACGGCCCCAGTCCTCTGATCTCAAAGCAAAGGATGGAGAGATCACTCGCATCCAGAGCTCCCCTAATCTGTACTTCATCTATCAGCTCCTCCCTATTGGTCAAGACCAAGTCCAGGATGTTTCCCCCCCTCGTCGCCTCTCAGTCCCTCTGTGTGAAGAACCCACCCTCTAGAGCTTCTAGGAAGCGACGTGACCTGGCTGTCACCGCCGAGTGAGTCTCCCAAGTAATATCCGGGAGATTGAAATCCCCCATAATTACTGTGTCTCTCCCCCGAGATATCCTTAGAATCCGGCCTGTCAGGACATCATCCAGGGTCTCAAGTTGACCTGGAGGGCGATAACATACCCCCACTGTCAGGTCTCTTTCCCTGTCAAAACCCCTAAGTTTCACCCAGACTGCCTCTACCGAATCCCCGTCTGTGCTGCATTCTATCTCACTGCATCCTATCCTTTCCCTGACATATAAAGCCACACCCCCACCTCTCTTTCCCTTCCTGTCCTTTCTAAAAAGGTGATACCCTTCTATGTTTACATTCCAGACTTGCCTTTCATCCCACCAAGTTTCTGTGATTCCCACCAGATCATATCCTCCTATTCCCAGGAGAGCTTCAAGCTCTTCCTGCTTATTACCCATGCTCCTAGCATTGGTGTACATGCACCTCAACTCCTTCCCACCACTTCCTTTCCTTGGAGTGCCCAGCATCCTCCTTCCTCCCATCCTCCCTGGTACCTGGCCCCTCTCTGTAGGAGTCCTGTCAGTCCCTGCAGTATCTCTAAAGCCCTGCTTCCAGAGCCCCGATCCTCCCCGCACACTTGTCCAGTGCAGACATGTTACTGGGGGGCCTGAACCCACCCCCCACTGGCTCAGTTTAAAGTCTTCCGGATGAAGCTCGCTAGAGCATCTCCAAAGGACCTTTTCCCCATCCTCGTGAGGTGTAACCCATCCCTTGCCAGAAGTCCATTGGCAAGAAAACGAGTGCCGTGGTTGAGGAACCCGAAGCGTTCCTTCTGGCACCACACCCTAAGCCAGTCGTTCACCTCAGAGGCCCTCCTGTCCCTTCCTGGCCCAAATCCCCGGACAGGTAAGATTGACGAGAAGGCCACTTGGGCCTTCAGCTCCCTGAGTTTCTTCCCCAAGGCCGAAAAGTCCCCGGTGATCCCGACCACCCCCTGCCTGGCCACGTCGTTTGTGCCCACATGGATCACCAGGAGTGGCTGGTGACCCCCGGAGCGAACAAGATGCTCCACTCTGTCCTTCACGTGCCGGATGCGTGCGCCCGGCAGGCAGCAAACCTCCCTTGTCTCAAGGCTGGGGCGGCACACCGCCGCCTCAGTGCCCCTCAGCAGGGAGTCCCCAACAACTATCACCCGCCGCCGTACCTTCTCGGTGCTGGTGGGCAGCCGTGCCCTGGTCCTCGCCTCTGCTGCAGTGGCTCCCTTGCCTCCTGATGTCCCAGGCTGGGGGTCCTGCTGGTCCCCCGAGGCCTCCTCAGCCCCAGCCTCCCCAAGTGGAGAGAACCTGCTTCCCAGCTCCAGATTGGTGCCAGGAGAAGGAGGAGGCCGTGCTGGCCTCCTCCTCCTGTGGGTGACATACCTCCATGTCTCCGCAGCAGCTCCTCCCGTGGTCTCTCCCTCAGCCCTCTGTCAAGAGGGGGGCTGCTGCGGGGCGGGCCTGGAGAGCTCTCTCGGCCCTCAGGCACCTCACCTCCTCCTCTAGCAGGGTCACCATCTTGCACCGAGGGCAAGTGTATTCCTGCCTCTCCTGGGGGAGAAGGGCGAACATGTCGCAGCTCTCGCAGCGGACAGCAACACCCGTGACTCCCGCCAAGGCCATCTCCTGGTCTGCCATCTGTAACCCTTCTGAGACCTTACCTTGGTCCCCTGTCTTGTTAGTCCTGCAGTTCCTCTCACTCTCCCAGTTCTCCCAGGCAAAAACCCCACTTGCACACACACACAAGGAGAAAATAAACTTAAATTTAAATTGGAAGAAAAAAATAAAGCACAACAAAGCAAAGCAAAGTGCAAACAAAACAAAAACAAAACAAAAACACACAAACAAAACAAAAAACAAACAAACAAACAATCAAACAAACAATCTCTGTGTCTCAGGGAAGGGAGTCCCTGGACCGTCCGGGCCGCAGCTCAGGGACGCAGACAAGGGACGACACCCGAGCTTGGCCTCCTCAGTCCCTCAGGCCAGTGGCCCTGCCCCCTGCTCCCTCCTGGCTGCTCTAGCTCTCTGGCCCACCCCCTCCCTCTCTGCTGCTCCTGGACCTCTGCTCCCACCTGCCCAGCTCCTACCTTGCCTGTGCCAGTCCCCTGGCCACTCAGCGCTCTCTCCCAGCCTGTGCCTCTGCTGCTCTGCCGCTCTGCCAAGAGGCCAGAGCCAAAAGGGCTTGCAGTGGCTGAGCTTGGCCTTCTCAGTCCCTCAGGCCAGTGGCCCTGCCCCCTGCTTCCCCCTGGCTGCTCTAGCTCCCTGGCCCACCCCCTCCCTCTCTGCTGCTCCTGGACCTCTGCTCCCACCTGCCCAGCTCCTACCTTGCCTTTGCCAGTCCCCTGGCCACTCAGCGCTCTCTCCCAGCCTGTGCCTCTGATGCTCTGCTGCTCTGCCAAGAGGCCAGAGCCAAAAGGACTAGGGCCTTCCGCAGCTTGGGAGTGCTCCTCGACCCGGAGCTGTCATTACATACTCAGGTGGCAGCGGCGGTGAGAAGTGCTTTTCTACAGCTTTGGCTGATCCATTAGCTGCGTCCCTTCCTAGAGTACGACTGCCTGGCGACAGTGACACACGTGCTGGTGACTTCCCGATTAGATTTCTGTAATGCGCTCTACGTGGGACTGCCCTTGAAGACGGTCCGGATGCTTCAATTGGTGCAGAATAGAGCTGCCAGGTTGCTGACGGGGACTGGGCATTGTTCTCATATAACCCCAGTTCTCCGTCAGCTCCACTGGCTTCCCATTGAAGTCTGGGCCCAATCCAAGGTGTCGGTTATGACCTATAAAGCCCTAAACAGCCTGGGACCTGCATACCTAAAGGAGCGCTTCCACCCATATATGCCCTCCCGCCCCCTGAGATCAGCAACAGAGGCCCTCCTCCGGGAACCCTCCGTGAATGAGATTAGGAGGGTGAGTACCCGGAGGAGGGCTTTCTCTGCGGTGGCTCCCCAATTATGGAATGTGCTCCCCAGAGAGGTTCACCTGGCGCCATCGTTATTTGTTTTTCGGCGCCAGGCCAAGACCTTTTTATTTAAATCGTATTTTAATTGTTAATGGTGTTTGGTATGGGTTGGATTTTAAAGGGTTTTTGCCGAGATGCACCGGGGGGGGGGAGGTTTAATTGAATTTTTATATGTTATTGTTATGAATTGTTGTTGTAAGCTGCCCCGAGGCTTTATTGCGATGGGGCAGCATAGAAATGTTTTAATAAATAAATAAATAGGTGCCCCACATGAAGAGGCCCCCTTTCTGCTGAGTGCAAGCATCCTGTTTGATGCTGCAAAGATCTGGAACAAAGTTGTAGGGAGTGGGCCAGGCACTCATTCTTTGTTTAGAGAGAGACACCATTGGATTCTGGAAGGGAGGGAGGAGTGGCAGTGTGGGGTAGAGAGCTTTGACGCTCCTTCAAGGTCACTTCCTGAAGTTTCCCAGGGCAGTAAGGCATTTTGTGGGAAGGGTGCCACAACCAGAAAGTCCCTCTGCTCACCTCATTACAGAAGGTGGGGGTTCAGCAAGGCAGCCTCCAATCACCAGTTACAGATTTGTAATGCAGAATCAGCATTTTGATTTAATTCTCAAGGGAACACAATTTCCTCGCAGGGCACTCACCTTCCTGAGTGGAGATGGTCCCCTCTGCACATGGAGCACAAGCGTAGCAGCAGGGCGGCTTCCCTTCCTGGACCTCTTTGCTGTATCCAGGCTAACAGCTCACCACACACCTGGAAGGAGGCGGCACCTAGCAGTGAAGAGACAGAACTCAAGGAAGCCATGTGAAGGATGCAGTTCCAGGCATGTGAACACCAGAGACTGTAAGGACCACACAGGATCGCCAGTCCCAGCAACCACAATGTGTTTCTCCAATATTTGCCATGCAGTGGTTTTGTGCCCAGCAGGGCAGGGCAGGGAATCTAGTTCCTGCCTTCCATTCATTTAGCATATGACTATGTCTGTTTGTAAGAAAATACAATCAAGGCAGAGTATGACACTGAACTGCACAATGTTGCAGGAAGAATAATGGAATCACGGCAAACACTCTCCTAAAATGACAGAAGAGACCCTTCCGAAAAGCTTCCGAACACCCCTTGGAGAACAGAAAGGTGAGGAGACACAAGAAAAGCTCTCCCTCAAAAGGTTTCACAAATACAAAGGGGGGAGAATATTGTTTATTCAATCATCATTTAGCCTATGGTGATGGAACAATTAGCCAAGTGTCTACATTGATGCCTTCCTTGTTCTGTCCCACAGATTAATCCTCTAAACACACATCATGAGCCAGTAGCAGGAAGCAAATTATGTTCCCCACCTTCTTGAAATGCCTGGGCCACACAATGGATTCTGAGTTGATGGTGAGCTGCTTCCCTGGGGTTGCTTCGCTTTTCCAAGACCCAATGGTCACAAATCCAGGTGTGTTATTGGGAAACAGCACCAAATTCACAATATCAAATTTGGCTTCCAGCCGTCCATGCTCGTTCAAATGCAGTTCAGCCATGGAAGTGTTAGCATGCTGGACTTTCCATAAGAAAGCATGGAACTAGAATGTCAGATGTGACAAGAGTACATGGAAGGATCATCAGTGTTTTAGAAATTCTTGCCCTGATCTTCCATGAGTTGAGACGAAAGCATGTCCCACCTGCACTTAGAGGAGAGGACTATGATTCATGTTCCACAGCTGAGACACCTTCTAGGATCTCCTTTCATTTTTCCCTTAGCATTTTGAAGCTGAGCAGAGTCAGGGAGCTCATGCAATGAAGCTCCCTTTGCTGAGAATGTTTGTCCTCCATTGTGACTTTCCTGAACTCAAGGCAATTAGGTAAGAGAAACCCACATGCCATTTTGCAGTTTTTCAATACTTATTTATTCATTCAGTTATTGATAAGCCTGCCACTCGACTAGCCATAGGTTCTCTGGGCAGCTCACATCATTAAAACCCTTTCCAACATGAACATGACACAACATAAAACACACATGACAATATACGATCAGTGCCAATAATATTAAATAATAAAACTGTCCGAACTCAATTAAAAACATAAGCCAGAGATGAAAGCAAGGACACTAAAATTAGCATTAAAGCAGATGGGAAGCAGCGCATTAGCAAATCAATGCAAAGATATGAACACTTCAACAGGATACAGAGTGCAGGCCCTGCTTTGATTTGCACGTTCTGCCCCAAGTTTTCTTGAAGCAAACAAACTGAGCAAGCAGCACTCCTGTGCAGATGGGCCTTTCCTCTAGTCAGTAGGTCACAGAGAAGCAGTCAGCATAAGGAGAGGGGTTGGTGAGGACAACCTGGGTGCACCTAAGCTGGCTGCATCTCCCTCAGGAGCAACAGGGGAAAAGAAACAGCAGGCAAATGCTTGGAACTCCACTAGGAGCGTCTTGTGCTGGGTTTGTCTCAAAGAGCTGGGCATGCATCTTCCCTGAATCTTCAATCCAGGATCATGGGCACCAAACCTTAAGAAAGATGCAGGTAAATTGGACAGGGTCTAGAGGAAGGCAACTAAACTGATTCAAGGTTTGGAAACACTGCAATAATGGGAGAGACTGAGGGAACTGGGCATGTTCAGCCTTGGGACGACAGAGGGGGGACATGCTATCCCTGTGTAAGTACCTCAAAGGGATTCACAAAGAGGAAGTTCAAGATCTCTTCTTGTGGATGCCAGAGTATAGGACACAGAATAATCCATTCAAGTTGTGACAACCCAGAGTCAGGATGGACATCAGGGAAAGCTTCCTCACTGTCAGTGCAATACAACAGTGGAACCAGCTGCCTAGAAACATGGTGGAGTCTCTGACACTGGAGACATTCCAAATGAAACTGCCATCTGAGTGGGATGGTGTAACACAGAGTCCTTCACCAGCAGGACTGGATGGCCTTCATGGCCCCTTCCAACCCTATTATTCTATGATTTCATGATTCTCTGATGGTGTGGAAGTTTGTGGATCATGCTGAATTTCCCTAGCGCTTCTAAGCTGCTTTACACCAAAAACACTTGGTCAGGGCATTGCGCAATCAATGTCAGAGCATTGTACAAATGGCAGAATGAAGCATGATAGCAAAATACTCATGAAGATGGAGGCAAGACTTCTCCATTAGTTCATGATTATCTGGAAAGACATAACCATATCAATAGTGGGTGGGAATAGCAGTACTAAAGGTTCTTCTCCTGGTGTTTTTCTAGGGGGTCTTGGAAGCATGTGGGATAAAAAAGGATCTCATTTCAGAAGTGTTCAGTGCCAGGACGGAAAGGACAAGCAAAAGGTATGCCCTCAGGTCTTTTGATCAGATTAAAGAATAAGACAAAACCCTTCAGCCTTACACGGATGCAGATGGGCAGCCAGTGCTGGACTTTTAGCAGGGCTGTTCCATGAAGAAATGGAGTGACACCCTAGAAGTTGCGTTCAGCCATGGCTTCAGCTCTCAAGCTTCTTTCAGGGGTAGCTCTCCACAGAGCACATTGCAGCAATCCAATACTGAGTTGACCAATGCCTGCCTGAACAAGGAGAGCCAAACTGTCCCTTCCATGAATACTTGCAGCTAGAATACAACACACGGAGGTACAAAGGCATTTTAGCTGCCGAAGTGACTC
Organism: Varanus salvator macromaculatus; assembly: GCA_023646645.1. Taxonomy (NCBI): domain Eukaryota; kingdom Metazoa; phylum Chordata; class Lepidosauria; order Squamata; family Varanidae; genus Varanus; species Varanus salvator. Next base: position 2,156,614 of record JAIXND010000715.1, on the reverse strand, counting down.
AGCTCTCCAGTCAACCTTGGAGTTTTGTTTGTAGACAGCCCTTTCAGGGAGAATGGAATACCAGTCCCAGCTTGTTTTGCTTCGTGACCCACTTTATCTCTTTCTGCTGGACCTGAGTATTCACAAAGTACTCCTCCAGCACCATGTTTCAAACACAGGCTTTGCTTTCCCAGGATCCAAATACACTCTATGAGTCCACATCCAGTGGATTACAAAGTCCAGGCACTGGTGAAGGACTGCCATGACCAAAAAACAAGCAGAGCTTATGGGGATTTAAAGATGCATCTCATCAGCATGCTGAGGACCCATTTCTCAAGAATGGATCCTAATATTGACAAAGTGTTAGCTACTCATTGCAAAGCACGATTGTCAAGAGGAACATGCTTTGTGGAACTGAACAGCTTCCAGGTCACAGGGTCACTCAGTGACATCTTTATGTACTTTCTGAAATCATCTGGGCAGGTGGAGCAGAAACAATGAAATGCAGCACCCCCAATATAAAAAAAAAATGAAGCTAACCTTGCAGGATACCAGGGATAAGCCTATCAAAGCAGAATGACAGAGCAGGTAGAGGAACATGGTCAAGTCCACCCACTTTACTCTATGATGTCACCCATCATGGAACCAAGTCATAGAGACATAGAGACATAGAAACAGAGTGAGTCAGTAGAGGTCTCCTGGGCCTTCTAGTCAGACCCCTTGCTCTAGCCAGCTCTGATCACAACATGCCTACCATGTGCATGTCTACCCTATCCTTGAACACTATCACCAATGGGGCCTCAATCACATCCCATGGAAGCACATTCCATAACCTTGGGGTCCTAACTGTCAGGAAGTACATCCTGGAATCTAAATGGAACCCCCTCACATGCCTATATGTTGCCAACAGATCCCCTCAGAGTGTCCTCTTTTCCAGGCTGAAAAGAACCAGTTCCCTCAGTCTGGCTTTCCCTGCAAGCCAACCACCATTTATTTATTTATTTATTTATTTATTAAAACATTTATATGCCGCCCCATCGCAACAAAGTCTCGGGGCAGCTTGCAACATATTAAAATAACAGTAAAATCATTAGCCCTCACTATTTATCCCCCCCCCCCGGTGCATCTCGGCAAATTTAATATATACCCAACTTGTGGGTATATATATACACCATCCTTGTGTTCCTACACTGCACCAATTCCAAGCTGGCTATATGCTTCCTGTAATGAGGGGTCCACAACTGAACACAACACTCCACTTGCGGGTGCACCAGAGTCATGTACAGTGGTACTAATACCTCTCTCGATCTGGAAGCCACACTTCTGGCTATGCAAGAAAGGGTGACGTTTGCCCTCTTGACCACCATGTCACACTGCTGACTCATGTTTAGCCTGCGGTCAACCAGAACCCCGAAATCCCTTTCACAATTGCTACTCTCCAGCCACTTGTCCCGGAAGCTGTACTTTTGACTCCCAGTCCTATGCCCCAAGTGCAAGACCTTGCCCTTATCCACATTGAACGCCATCCTGTTGCCCCCTGCCCACTTCCATAGTCTGTCCAGATCCTTTTGGATCTGGAGTACCTGCTCCTCAGTTGTGGCCACTGCCCTATTTTTAGTATTGTCTGCGAATTTGATCAGCAGACTGTTCACCCCTTCTTCCATGTCATTGATGAAAAGATTAAACAAGATCGGCTCCAGGACAGAGCCCTGGGAGACCCCGCTTGTCACTGGCCACCATCCCGATGATTCCCCACTAATGGTTACCCTCTGCTTTTGGTCAGTCCACCATGCCCTAATCCACCAGACAGTGCTTTGGTGTATCCCAAAACTCCTCAGTTTCTCCAACAGGATATCATGGGGCACTTTGTCAAAGGCCTTGCTGAAATCCAGGTATACCACATCCACTGCATCCCCTCCATCTAGCTACCTCGAAACCTTGTCATAGAATTCCACAAGGTTTGTCTGGCAGGACCTGTTTTGTGGAAGCCATGTTGTGTGGCTGCCAGACTCCCTTCCCTATCTGGCATCACTAGGTCTCTCTCTATTATGAGCGTTTCCATTGTTTTTCCTTCAATGGACCTAAGGCTAACAGGTCTGTAAATCCCCATGTCCCTTCTACTACCCTTTTTGAAAATTCGGACCACTGATGCCACCCTCCAGTCCTCTGGAACTTCACCCGTTCTCCACGAGGCCTCAAAAATGGAGGCCAGCAGGTGTGAGAGAACCTCTGCCAACTCTCTAAGTACTCTCGGGTGTAACCCATCAGGGCCTGGAGCCTTTGTAATGCCCAATGCCCTGAGGAGCCCCTCGACTTCTAGGGAGGGGTGACTCTAATCTGTGCCCCTAAGTCCCTGGCCTCATCTAATCTCCTATGCGGATCTCCCCCGTCCTGCTTTGGGGAGAACACAGAGGCAAAATAGTCATTTAGCATCTGTGCCTGTTCCCTCATATCAGGCACTGGATCTCCTTCCTCCTTATTTAGGGGTCCCACCACTTGTCTCCCCTTCCTCTCCCTATTTACATGCAGGAAGAAGCCCTTTTTGTTGCTCTTGATATTCTTGGCAAGTCTCAGCTCGTAATCAGCCTTAGCCTTGTAAAGAATCCTTCTGCAACAGACCTCCTCCTCCCGGTATGCTCTTTTGTCTATTTGCCCCAGTACTCATTTCCCACAGAGGTTCCTCCTTCAGCTAATCCCTCTAGAACTTTCTGTTAAAAGCGATGACACAGAAATTTTGCATTGTTTCTGCAGAAGCCACAGCAACAAACCACCTGTGGATCATTGAAAGAGCACCACTCTCCATACTGGTGTTGTGGTGAAGTTCACCCCTCTTCAGTCCGTGAAAAGCAACCCCCTCCTGCTTAGGCCCTTGGAGAAAGCGATGAGCAGCATCCCCCTTCCGTCCTCCTCCCTGATATGCAGGCTGTCTTGTCTGAGTGTTTGCAGACTTCCTCTCAGCTTGGATCACTTTCCAGGACTCACCTAGCCATGGCAGAAGCCCATTCTGGCTGGAGGGGTTGATTCCACTAAACTTCAGCCCAGCCCTAGTCATGTCCTCAACAACCCACAGCACATGGCTTATCATGCTGGGAGAGGAGAAGGGGAGAGCCACATTTACCAACATGGAAAATCAACATGGCTGTCAATTTAAACAAAGAGGAAATCTGCAGAGGGCCACATGTTGCCCACAGTTTGAATATCCAAGGATCTTCCTTATCTGGGCTCCTTTGCAGGTGGGTCACTGACAGAGGTCTGGCCATGCTCCCATTTCCACACCCTCTGCTTGCAAAAGATGCAGCCTCATCAAAGAGGAATAACAACATGTTTTTCTCCCTCTGTGCACCTGTGGGTCCAGCCGCAGAGAGGCTCCCTCACCCCCGTTGGATGATCCAGCACAGAGTGATTATTGTTGATTCTGTCCAAGGCTCTAGAGAACCCCTTCAGATTTCTCTTGAGACAAGTAAACCAAGGGGCAAAATCAAGGAGAATGCCAGGAGACCCCATGGCTTGTACTTGAGCAAGCTCAGAGCAGCCACAGAGGTGCAGGGACTGTGTGCATGCCAAGTTCAGAAAAGCCTTCATTGGCACAGATGTGAGTGCATCCATGGTACTGCAGGGTCAGAGAGTTCTGGGTGAACTGGATCTCCGGGAGAGAAGAGCAGGCAAAAGGGGCATGTGGGAACCAAGGCCAGGTATCCCAATGGCACTTCTTCTGCTGCTTCTGCTCCAGCCAATTGAAGTTACTGAGATGTGCAAGAAAAAGTGTACTGGGAATCTGAAGGAAGATGGAGTATTCAACTATTATCAGCCAGGAGAATACCTGATCAACGGGGTTACCACTGCACAATATCTTGAGTCCCAGCAACCCTATGTCTTTTCTGAGTCACCAGCCAAGCGGAAGGAGAGGTGAGTCATGACATTGTAGTGCTCCCCATCCTAACTCCAGTTGTGCCTTTCTTGTGGAGGCAGCCCATAGTTCTTGTCCTTGCTCATACCCTTGGAATTTTTGGTTTGCATTTTGCACCTCTTGTGCTTTCTGAAGAAAGACTGGGAGCATCCGGAACAGCAGGTGCACATCTGGCTGGCCACCTCTTGCATGATTTCAGGCTTAGAAAAAGCTGTTTGCTTTAACCTGCACGGCAGGATCCAGGGTGGAGCCAAGGGGGGGTTTTCCTTTGGGTTGCATGAATCACTCCACCCACCTTATGGCCCCCCTGTCACCCACACAGTGCCCCCTAACGCACAGTTGCAATGGAAGTGGAAGTCTGTGAGTTTCAGCTCTTCTCAAGGAATAGAACCCAATCCATTGTAGACCATCTGTGGAGAAGGTGGGGAGGCTGAAGGCCAGGCAACCTTCCTTGGCATGAGGATGAGGCTGTTTCCCTCAAATATTTCCACTGGATATCTTGAGGAGGAGAGGAGATCTCACTTCCCAAGACCTTCTTTGGTATAACTGGCTTGAAAAAGTCAGCCAGATGAAGCCTTCAGCATCCTGAGAAGACATGAATGTAAGGAGAGCCATGATGCACCGGACCAGTCTTCCATCTAGGCCAGCATTTGATGTCCACAGTAGCCAACGGGGGGCCAGTGGGACTCCCAAAATAGGAAGGAGAGCAATAAAACATCTCCATTTGCATTTCCAGCATGGGATGTACATATGAACCTTACTGTGATTGGGTTTGTGAGAGCAATCCATTGGGGGTTGAAATCCAGTACATTCCTTGGGGTTGGCTCCCTGCACTCCTACTAGTTTTGCCCCTGGTTTGTGCACCCAGCATTTGTGAGCAGCTCTACAGGAAGTGAGCCACATGGACACATTGAGCGAGAAGTGCCCCATCACCAACAAGTTTCAGCAGCCCTTAGAGTGGCTGCAAAAGGTGCTGAAGAAGGCAGGTGGTGAGGGGCTCACTGGGAATGCCACCCCATGACTGCTGGCAGCATCACACATTTAAGTGGTCGCATCTGAGCTGGAAGTTTGCCTAAGTGGTGGTTTGCAAGCATTCACGGATTCCTCCCAGGACAGCAATATTGGAAGAACAAGTTGAGGAGAAGAGGAAGCCTGCAAGTGCCCAGAGGATGGATTCTGATTAGTTTCATCCCAGCCTCAGCCCTTGACAGCAGAGGCAACTCAGAGCCATCAGAACTGCCCTTCTCCTCCATGAATTTGTCCTGTTAAAGTCATCCGAGTTAGTGGCTCTGACTAGGGTTAGTATGAACACTTTTGGTATCCACCACTCTAGAATCTGTGGACTTGCTCTCGTGCTTGGCCCAGTCCTGCACATAAGATGAGACAAGAGGAAATCTGTCCAATAAACTTCCCCATTCATTGCTGCCATTGCCAGTGGATGGCATGGGAGAATGGCACTGATTTTGCAGGACGTGGGGCTAATTCTTGTGGAACATCTTGCGAATTTTGGGTGTGCTCACCAGGAACTTGGACTCCAGAATGATGTGAAAACATGTTGAATCTGGGAATCCAAAAGCAAGGAATCCCATGGATTTTCTGCACATCCCTATTCATAACTGCTCAAGCTGTAAGTGAATGCCACCATCTAACTGCATCCTGTGTAAAGGAATCCTTTCTATTAATCATTCTGGATTTATCCAGAATTTTCTTCATTTAATGAGTCCAGCTTTGATATTTCCTGAATGGCAGCGTATATTTTTTGAGGTATTGGAACATGCTAGCCTTCTTGTTTTCCATTCGAGAGAACAACCGGAATCCCAGTCTCTTACCCAACATCAGCCTGGGCTACGACATCTATGAGAGCCTTTCCGATGCCAGAACAACTTCCTATGCCATGCTTGACCTTCCTGCTGCTGGGGAAAGCCACCTTCCAAACTCTGATTGTGGGAACAAGAAGAACCTGCTGGCCATTCTTGAAGGGACTGAATCAGAGCTCTCCATTCTTATTTCAGTCACGTCAGGCATCTCCAAGATTCCTCAGGTAGGCCCTGGGAGGGGAAGGGAAGCCAGCTCCTCCCACACCCAGCTAGCAGTGGCTCGGCTCAGCCCTCTCCCCAAAGCAGCTTCACCCACTGATGAAATATTTCCTCTGCTGAGGGAGTGGCAGCTGGGAACTGGTGTTTCAAAATGGGAAGCATTGAAATCTGGCAGGATTGCCCTTGGAATACAGAAAATCAGAAAAAACATTATTTATTTATTTATTTAATTTATTTTTTGATTTATATCCTGCCTTTTTCCTACAAAGGGCTCAAGGCAGCTTACATCTCCTCCTCCATCTTATCCCCACAACAACAACCCTGTGAGGTAGGTTGGGCTGAGAGTCTGTGACTGGCCCAAAGTCACCCAGTTGGCTCCATGGCCGAGCGGGGACTAGAACCCAGATCGTCTGAGTCCCAGTCCCATGCTCTTAACCACTACACCACACTGGCTTATGGAAGGGATGCCACCATTTCAAGTTGGCCCATACAGATGAACACAATTGTGAAAAGCACATAGCAAGGGCAAAAGTGTCATCACACAGAATTTGCCAATGAACAACCAAAATGCTTCACCCTGGCGACAACTTAGTAAGTGGAAAACCATTATATCGAAACACTGTGAAGTGAAAACTCAGTCAAACCCCTTCCAACTCCCACCTTGCTCGGTGGGAAACAAACAATCTGTGAGGACAATCCTGAACACAACAAAGCTCGCACTGCTGAAATTCTCACAAGGCAGAATATTAGAAAGGCCACCTATAACCACATCACTTGGCCTGACATTGAAAGGTCAATCTTTCCTTGGAGACATGTAGAAAACCAGCCATATCTCTCACAGGGATGTTCCTTCTGGAGAAAAGGGCAACTGTCAAATGAGAAATTCTCCCATCAGCCTAGTCCTTTGAAGAAGGAGAAAATCACTACGCCTTTTAAAGCAGAAAGGAAAAGAGCCACCTCGAGATGCTCATCCAGTCTTGACTTTTCTGGTCTTGTCCTGGAACTTGCTAGCCTGGGGTGGGGTTGTGAGAAGTCTTTTCTGTTGACAAAGAAGGGCCCACTTTCCAAAGCAAATATTGCATTGCTACTGTAGAGATGATCCTTGAGAAGTTTTGGCCCTCCCTTCTTCCTCAACGTCATCTTCCCCTGCCATGGGCTTTGCTTAGAGATTTCATGTTCATAGGATTCTGATGTTCATCCTAAAGGTTGCTGTTGTTAGTCGCTAAGTCGTGTCCGACTCATCACAACCCCATGGACAACACTCCTCCAGGCCCTCCTGTCTTCCACCATCCCCCGGAGTCCACTCAAGCTCACACCAACCGCCTTTGTGACTCCATCCAGCCACCTCATCCTCTGCCGTCCCCTTCTTCTTTTGCCATCTATTGTTCCCAGCATTAGACTCTTCTCCAGGGAGTCCTTCCTTCTCATTAGGTGGCCAAAGTATTTGAGTTTCATCTTCAGGATCTGGCCTTCTAAAGAGCAGTCAGGGTTGATCTCCTCTAGGACTGACTGGTTTGATCACCTTGCACTTGGGGCATAGGATGGATGTCATGAGTACAGGTTAGGGGACAAGTGGCTGAAGAGCAGCACTTGAGAAAGGGACCTCGGGATGCTGGTTGACTACAGGCTAAACATGAGTAAACAGTGTGATGCGGTGGTCAAGAGGGCGAATGCTACCCTTGGTTGCATAACCAGAAGTGTGGCTTCTAGATTGAGAGAGTGGTATTACTACCACTCTCTATGACTGGTGCCCCCGCAACTGGAATATTGTGCTCAGTTTTGGGCACCTCATTACAGAAAGGATATAGCCAGGTTAGAGTCAGTGCAGCGTAGGGTCACAAGGTTGGTGGCCGATTTACATGGGATGCCATATGAGGTGAGACTGAGGGAACTGAGTCTCTTCAGCATGGAGAAGAGGGGATCTATTGGTGACATAGAAGCATGTTTGCAGGTATCACAAGGTGGGGAGAGACCAGTTCTCCCCTGCAGTAGAAGGCAGGAAGTGTTCCGACGGAGCAAAGCTCAGGGTACCAAGGTTCCATTTAGATGCAAGGAAACACTTCCTGACAGTTAGGACCCCGAGGGTATGGAATGGGCTCCCACAGGAGGTGGTTGGGGTCCCATCGGTGAGAGAGTCTAATTAGGCTGTCTATGTCTAGGTAGGCTAAACATACACATGGTGGGCATGTTGTGAGCGGAGCAGGCTGCAGCCAGAGGTCAGGCTAGATGGCCTGGGAGACGCCTTCTGACTCACTGTGTTTGTATGTTTCAATGTTTGTGCTTATGTTGATAATCCCTCCTGAATTTCAGGAGATTTTTGGGTGTTAAATCCCAGGCAGCCGTGGGTCTCTCTTCCTGTGATACGCAAATGAGAGCAAAACCAAGCATTCTTCTGCTATCTTCCTGTGGCTGGAACACAGGAGGTGAGGCGGGAACCATTTTTGTCCTTCCTTGCTTCTGAGAATGTGCATCCTCCAGGAATGGCTGAAAGCCACCCTCACATGCTCAATCTGATTGTCCTGACGGTCATGGATGGCCACTAGCAAGAGCAGAATTGCAATGCTGACACACTCCAAAGCCACAGCCCCAGGACTAAGGCACATGCCCTCCACATGGGCCACCTGTGTGCAGTCACTTGGCCCCTATGTAAACAGACTGCTCTCCATTCTAGGAGACTTTCTAGCTACATGGTGCAGGGAGATAGGAAGGGAGGCTCTGGCATTCACCTCTTCCTTGTGGGGTTCCCCTTATTGTGTTTGGCTGACAAATGGAGAAGCCTGTTGCTGTCCTAGATGGAAACTGCCCTGGAGCCAGGGTCAGACTAGATGGCCCGGGAGACCCATTCTGACTCGCTCTGTTTCTATGTTTCTATGAAACAATTTCCTCTGTAGTCTTCTTTCTCCCGTGTTTTCCTTTGAAAAATCTTTCAAGGAGATATATTCAATAAAGGGTGTTCAGCCAGAGATGTCCTTGGAAAGTCACCCTTGGGGAAAGGATCCTGGAAAATTTTTCTTGAAGATTAAAATGTTACTGGTTCCATGCTTCTCCTCATGCCTGTCCTGCTATTGCTCCCGCCATGACAGATTAATACTCAGGAATTACCAGCACATCCTGGCTTTGGCGTTTGGATCACTGAGCTCAATAAGGATCAGGCCCTCCTTCCCAACATGACACTCGGCTTCTGCATATATGAGCACATGGATCAGCTCATAATAATGCATAAGGACAACCTTGACCTGCTGTCTACATGGGGGAGACCAATTCCCAATTATAAATGTGATAAGCAGGATCAGCTCATCTCTGCCATAAAGGATTTTGACTCCAGATCAGACACAATTGAATTACTAGACAGCTTCAAGATCCCAGAGGTGAATGCATTGATCTAGAGATTGCTGCAATGGACCTGCAAAAGGAAGGGCCAATTCTTAGTGCAGATTCATCCCTGCAGTGGGTGCTTTTCTTTGATTCTGGATGACAGGTCAGGGGCCATTCTCACCTGGTGAGACTGCCTTGCAACCATCTTAGAAGAAGCCAGAAAGGAATCTCAGGACAGTCTAGGGTGAAATATCCCAGTGAGCAATGTTTCTGTCTAACTGAGATGACCTGTTGAGGGAAATATCAGGCATTCATGTGATACCTTATAGAATCAGAAACAAATATGGTGCTAAAGATGCTGGACATTCTCCCTGGCATCAGAAAATGAACTGCCACACAAGGAAGATTGCAAGCCAGAATCCCATGCATCATCTCACAATGGGATATACTGGGCCATCACAGCCCATGTGACCTCAGAAGAGCCAATGGGGTGTTGTGGTTAAGAGAGTTAAGAGGGTGGAACTGGGACTCTGGCTCCTGAACCCCACTCAGTCATGGGTGACTTTGGGCCGGTCACAGATGCTCAGCCAAACCTACCTCACAGGGTGGCTGGTTGGGGGATCTGCCTCAGAGGAGGGGGAGAATTATATAGATTGCTTTGAGTTATTTGCAAGGAAAAATTGGGATGTAAATAAAATAAACAAATAGTCTGAGGTTACCTCTGGACTAATAAAAATTGGCATGCTAATGGAGGCCAATTCTATGGCACTCATGTCCTGGTAAGTTTGGTTTCCATTCAACATTCTCAGCCACATGCATTTAGAACCAAACACAGAAGGTTTGAAGTGAGGCACTTTCTCATTCTGCAGAAACCTCAGTGACATTTTTGTTCCATTTTTTATGTTCCCTGTTTTATCTGGACATAGAATGGAACCTTTTTAACCAATTATTGACATTGGAAACCAAAGCTATAGTGAGATGCACCCTTGGAACATAGATAGATCTCTTTCCTGCCATGGGTGGTCCTTCGGCCAGGGCTCACTCCATTCCAGGCCTGACATGGGTAGACATGCCATCACCATGGACAGGCATTTGCTTCTGTCACTGGTGAAGAGAACCATGGGCCATGGAGGTTAAGAGAGGGAAATCTCAGCGCTAATGTGTATATTTACAAATGCCAGCTGAAAGAGAGGTACCTTTAAAGTACCCCATGCATTGCAGGTCATGGCTAAAACAAGATGAAAGCATATTCCACAAAAGAAGAATCCTTTTTTTCTTGTTCTTGTTGTTGTTGTTAGTTGCGAAGTTGTGTCCGACTCATCGCGACCCCATGGACAACATTCCTCCAGACCTTCCTGTCCTCCGCCATCCCCCGGAGTTCACTTAAGCTCACAGCAACTGCCTCACTGACTCCATCCAGCCACCTCATTCTCTGCCGTCCCCTTCTTCTTTTGCCATCTAGTGTTCCCAGCATCAGGCTCTTCTCCAGGGAGTCCTTCCTTCTCATTAGGTGGCCAAAGTATTGGAGTTTCATCTTCAGCATCTGGCCTTCTAAAGAGCAGTCAGGGTTGATCTCCTCTAGGACTGACAGGTTTGATCGCCTTGCTGTCCAAGGGACTTGCAGGAATCTCCGCCAGAACCGCAATTCAAAGGCATCAATCCTTTGGCGCTCAGCCTTCCTTATTTATTTATCTATTTATTTGACAAATTTCTATGCCGCCCCCTTGCAAACTAGCCTCAAGGCGGCTCACAACACAGAACAATATGTCCAGCTTATGGTCCAGCTTTCACAGCCATACATTGCAACTGGGAAAACCATAGCCTTGACTATACGCACTTTTGTTGGCAGGGTGATGTCTCTGCTTTTTAGCATACTGTCTAGATTTGCCATAGCTTTCCTCCCGAGGAGCAAGCGTCTTTTAATTTCTTGGCTGCAGTCCCCTTCTGCGGTGATCTTGGAGCCCAAGAAAATAAAAGCTGTCACTACCTCCATTTCTTCCCCATCTATTTGCCAGGAAGTGAGAGGACCGGATGCCATGATCTTTGAACCAATCAGTGGTTCTGTGCCCAGTTCTCACTGTTGCTTCTTGACCTGCATATAGGTTTCTCAAGAGACAAATAAGATGGTCAGGTACTCTCATCTCTTTGAGAACTTGCCACAATTTGTTGTGGTCCACACAATCAAAGGCTTAGTCAATGAAGCAGAAGTAGATGTTTTTCTGGAACTCCCTAGCTTTCTCCATGATCCAGCGTATGTGGGCAATTTGATCTCTAGTTCCTCTGCCTCCTCGAAATCCTGCCTGTACTTCTGGTAGTTCTCGGTCCACACACTGCTGGAGCCTAGCTTGTAGGATTTTGAGCATCACTTTGCTAGTATGTGAAATGAGTGCAATGGTGCGGTAGTTTGAACATTCCTTGGCATTGCCCTTCTCCGGGATCGGAATGTAAACTGACCTTTTCCAATCCTGTGGCCACTGTTGAGTTTTCCAAGTTTGCTGGCAGATTGAGTGTAGCACTTTAACTGTATCATCTTTTAAGATTTTGAATAGCTCAGCTGGAATACTGTCACCTCCACTAGCGTTGTTGTTGCTCAGACTTCCTAAGGCCCATTTGACTTCACATTCCAGGATGTCTGGCTCGAGGTCAGTGACCACCCCATTGTGGTTCTCAGGGACGTTAAGCTCTTTCTTGTATAGTTCTTCTGTGTAATCTTGCCATCTCTTCTTAATCTCTTCTGCCTCTGTTAGGTCTCTGCCATTTTGGTCCTTTACCATGCCCATCTTTGCATGAAACATTCCCTTCATATCTCCAATTTTCTTGAAGAGATCTCTGGTCCTCCCTATTCTAATGTTTTCTTCTATTTCTTTGCACTCTTCATTTAAGATGGCATTCTTATCTCTTCTACCTATCTCTGGAATACTGCATTATATTGGATGTATCTTTCTCTTTCTCCCTTGCCTTTGGCTTCCCTTCTTTCCTCAGCTATTTGTAAAGCTTCCTCAGACAGCCATTTTGCTTTCTTGCATTTCTTTTTCTTTGGGATGGTTTTAGTTGCTACCTCTTGTACAATGTTGTGAACCTCTGTCCATAGTTCTTCAGGCACTCTGTCTATCAGATCTAATTCCTTAAATCTATTTGTCACCTCCACTGTATATTCATCCGGGATATGATTTAGGTCATACCTGAGTGGCCTAGTGCTTTTCCCTACATAGTCAATCTGATTTCTGTGTTGACCGTCTGGTGATGTGCATGTGTAGAGTCGTCTCTTGGGTTGTTGGAAAAGAGTGTTTGCTATGACCATCGTATTCTCTTGACAACATTCTACCACCCTGTGCCCTGCTTCATTTTGTACTCCAAGGCCAAACTTGCCTGTTATTCCGGTGATCTTTTGGCTTCCTACTTTAGCATTCCAATCCCCCATGATGATAAAGACATAATTTTTTGGAGTTAATTCTAGAAGGTGTTGTAGGCCTTCATAGAACTGGTCAACTTCAGCCTCTTCAGCACCAGTGGTTGGGGCATAGACTTGGACTATTGTGATGTTGAATGGTTTGCCTTGGATTCGAACAGAGATCATGCTTTCATTTTGGAGATTGTATCCCAGTACTGCTTTTCCTACTCTTTTATTGACTATGAAGGCTACTCCATTTCTTCTGAGGGATTCTTGCCCGCAGTAGTATACCTGATGGTCATCTGAATTAAATTCACCCATTCCTGTCCATTTTAGTTCACTGATTCCTAAGAGGTTGATGTTCAGTCTTGTCATCTCTTGTTTGACCACATCCAGCTTGCCTTGATTCATGGATCTTACATTCCAGGTTCCTATGGAGTATAGATCTTTGCAGCATCGGACTTTCCTTTCACCACCAGATACATCTGTAACTGAGTGTCCTTTCGGCTTTGACCCAGTCGCTTCATTCTTTCTGGCGCTACTCGTACTAGCCCTTCACTCTTCCCCAGTAGCATATTGGACACCTTTCGACCTGAGGGGCTCATCTTCCGGGGTCATATCTTTTTGGCTTATGATACTGTCCATGGGGTTTTCATGGCAAAGATACTGGAGTGGGTTGCCATTTCCTTCTCCAGTGGATCACCTTTTGTCAGAACTCTCTGCTATGATCTGTCCATCTTGGGTGGCCCTGCACGGCATAGTTCATAGCTTCATTGAGCTACTCAAGCCCCTTTGCCATGACAAGGCAGTGATCCATGAAGGAGCCTTTTTTTCTAAATGCCTCCAAATACTGTTATGAAGGATTATCTGGAGTTCCTTTGCTTTGGCTCTTAAACTAATTTTTCCATTATATTCAGGGCAAAAGCAATTTATTATTCTTTTTCTTCAAGATTAATCCTCACAAAATTCCTCGGTTCAAGGGCCTAGTCCATCTGTTTCTGCATTTCCACTGGAACTGGATCAGGCTGCTTGTTCAGAGCAATGATCATGGTGAGCGTTTCCTCCAGGCAGTGACTCCTCTGCTGCAGCAGAAGGAGCTCTGCTTTGCCTTCACTGAAACACTGTCCTCAACAATGGATATTGCACAGTTACGTGTACATTCCTCTTGTTTGGTTGAATGAAGAAGTCATAGTTTTCTTTGGTGACCAAACAGCACAGTACATTTAACATTTCAGTTACACATTCATGAAAGCAATGCAATGGTTCCTTTTCAGAAGGTTTGGATCCTGACTTCCCACTCCAAATTTGAAGCAAGTACACACTCTGTGCTTCAAATGTATGCAAAGACCCTTCATAGGGTGTTGCACTTCAATGTCCACAGAAAGGCTATTCCAGCATTCAAGGCTTTTTTCCTGGGTTTAGACCCATTCCACCCTCAAGGTGACATCTTTCTTCATCAGTGCTGGGGAAGGGCATTTCACCGTCAGTTTCTGAGATCAAGGAAAACCCTTGCACCATCAATGAGAACGTGTACAGGGAGAGAGATGCAGATGGATCCAAGCAAGTTTGGGTTCAAATTAAGCATGTCCAGTCAGAGCAACCGCATCTACAATGCCTTCTATTCTGTGGCACATGCCCTTCATGTCCTCTCCTCTTCTGGATTGAAAAACTCAGTGAAGGGGGAATGGAAGCAGCTCTTGAATATTCAGGCATGGCAGGCAATGTCTGCATCCAGATCTCATGAACCTACCCACAGAGCCCTGGTGGCTGCTCAGTCAACCATCCTGGAGGGAAAGTTTAGTCTGCAAGTTTCGTGAGGCCGTACCTCATGTCTCTAATTAACTCACACAGCAGTCAGTAATAAAACTAAAGACTTTTATTGCTATTTGCTACAAGATTTACGATGCAACAGATAAGCTAAGGTGAGGAGCACCTTGCAGCTCAGTTGCACCCTCCTTTCTGAACCCTACAGGAAAGGTCACATGGATTTCAATCTTCTCTCACGTCTTTCTGTCCGTGGGTGGGACAAATTTCTCTCCTGCCGTCTCAATTGGTCTAACTGCCGCAATCTTCTCCTGAGCTGGGCGTTCCCTTAATTTCCTGTTACGTCTTCCTGTTCTCCAGAACTCCGCTCAGCAGCTTCAGAGTCAGGAGGTGGGGGAGCAAATTGCTCAAACACCTCAGAGTCTAGAGGAAGGGAAGCTGCACCCTGCTCAAACACCTCAGAGTCAGGATGCGGGGAGGCTACTCGCTCGGGAGCCTCAGATTCGGGCTGCAGGTGGGCCGTTTGGGCCCTGGGCACCAAGTATAAATCCCCCTGCTCCAACATCTGGCTCTCACTGTGAGCTTCTGGCCCTCTCTCTCGTGCCAACACTTCTGTTGAGCTGTTAGGCACAACAGCAAGGAAGCCTAATTTAGCAAAATCTGAGAAACTTTCCCTATGGATTCATCTCCATGGATGCAATTTTTCTGAATGGACATTCAAAAGTAAAAAAAAAAAAAATTAGGAAGGAATGTTTGTGCTCCTAGTATACTGATGCTTTCAAAATTGTACATATTGTGAATAGAAGTATCCAATCCCCAGGCTCAGTTATGTAGTCCCAGTTTAATATACTTATGCAGTACAGGCAATGGGTCTGCCCCACTCGGAATGCTAATTCTTGTTTTAAGGGACAGAACCCACATACTGGACTCTTTTCCATGCAAATATTGTCCAGCTTCCATTTCCCAGCATGAGAGCATTGGTAGGAAGTTGATTGAAGTTCATTTTTTCACCTGTATAAATAATATTCTGAATCTTTTTTTTTTTATCACAAAAGTTAATGTGGCACCGTACAAGGGTGGCTATTACTTTTTTTTTAACAACTTTTTATTAGTTTTCACAACAATATTAAGACATCCATCATCACAAACATCAGAACTACTGAGTCAGCTTCTCACTACACATCCTCTAACATTCTATGATCATTTCAACTCTGTCTGAAAAGTCTTACAAAATCTTTTTTAGATCTAAGCCTGATCCTGTTTCTCCAGCCGGTAACAAACAAGATTCCCAAACTTGATAGAGGTCACCATCTTCTTTCTCCTTCTATGACAGCATCAGTCCTCCATTTCTTGCAAAGTCCTATTTTCCATAGTAGAGAAAAGATTCTCTACACTTTGTATAGGTAATATCAGATAAAGGATTTCAGCCTAACATGCAATTCCAAAACTTTTCTTTTTACTAATATTAAACAAATAAACTCTCCCTAGTAACAATTACACATACAATCAAATAAATTTTTTGCTTGCCAGTATTCCAATCTAGCATCTGCTAAAAAAGAAAAAGAAATAGAAAAGAAAGTTCATGTTCATATATCTCACATCCATTCATCATCTTTAAAAACATCTTAAATATCAAATAAAGGATTTCAGCCTAACCAGCACTACACAGTTCCAAATTCTTTCTTTTTACTAATATTGAACAGATAGACTCTTCGTAATGACAATTACAAGCACAAACAAACATGTTATTTGCTTACTAGTATTCCAGTCTAATATCTATTAGGAGAGGAAAAAAAATAAAAATAAAAAATGAAATAGAAAAGAAAGTTCATACCCATATATCTCACATCCATTCATCATCTTTGGTTCTTAATCAATCACTTTTAAACTTTAAGACAGTCTAAAAAGTGAAAGAGAGGAAGAAAAGTAAAAGAGGGGGAAAAGGGAGAAAGAAGAAAAAAAAATTAGAAAAAAGGAAAAAAAAAAGAAAAAAAGAAAATATATACCTCTTCCATATTAGCCATTCCATACCCCAATAGACATATCAGGCCATTTGTATTAAAACAAATATTTTTGTTTAACACCTCTGCCACGCCATTTAAAATCCAGAGTTCATACTGTCCCTTGCAAAGCATTAATCATTCGCAATGACTGCATTAGTTGCAATAAGACCGTCACCTCTTCTTTCATCCGCTGCAAATCATTAATCATTCGTAATGGCTGTAGTTCTTGTAGTAAGACTTTCATTTTTTCAATCTCAGACTCCATTATAATTGCTTCAACGTTCAGAAGTTGCCGCTCCTTCACCATAGCAAACAGGTTTGATGGGAGGTTATTTATTGATTCTGTTAATTTTGTTTCATTATCTGCAATCCCACATAGCTGTTGTGTCTCCTGCATACTCTGTTCTGCTTTAATCATTCCCAGCAGCATGAAAGAAGCTTCAATTCTGTCAAACCTCTTTTTCTATTCATTTTGAAAAACTTGTATTTTATTCAAAAATATTTCTTGAGAAGATCTTGTAGCTGATAATAGTTGATTAATTGTTGAAAGAGAGTCTTGTAAAGAAATCATGATTCCAATAGCATGAACAGACAAAGGATTGGCAGGCTGCCAGATATTTTGGCAATGGTTCCAGAAACGCAGACGAAAAAATGGAGATTCCTTCCTCCACCTCTCCCTTCCACCTCTTTTCTTCTTTTCAGTCAAATCTTCATACTTCTATCAAGTTGCACCATATATTTTCATAGAGTCAGTGTGGCGTAGTGGTTAAGAGCATGGAACTGGGACTCAGAGGATCTAGGTTCTAGTCCCCGCTCAGCCATGGAGCCAACTGGGTGACTCTGGACCAGTCACAGACTCTCAGCCCAGCCTACCTCATAGGGTTGTTGTTGTGGGGATAAGATGGAGGAGGAGATGTAAGCTGCCTTGAGCGCTTTGTAGGAAAAAGGCAGGATATAAATCCAAAAATAAATAAATAAATAAATAAATTTTCAATAAAGTTAAACCCTAGAGACAGTCACCAAAAAGCTTAAGTTTAACTTACACAGAAGTTCCGATGTCTCTGTATTTTCATTCTCCGATTTGATAATTAAGAGGGTTCTTCAGCTCTTCGTGCCAAATATTGCTTTCCCACAGGTGATTGTTGCAGAGAAAAGATAGCCTAATAAAAATATTTGCTCAGCAGTTCCGATGTTTATCCGGCTTATAAAAATTTCCACACTAATCTGTAGCGAGGTCATCAGGAGGTCGCAGAGGTCAACAGTCAGGCACACCTACTTTGACCCTGCACGTTCTGCACGTCCTGCACACTCAGCATTATCAGGGTAATAGGCGACAATTGATAACAAGGTCAGAATGGTCTGGCTAAACAAGCATGCAGTCCGTCACGTAGATCAGTGACCCAAGACAATACCTGTTTTTCCTGTTTGTTAAGTAACCTGACTGCGACCCCTCCTCATTAAGTAACCTGACTGTGACCCCTCCTTATTGAGTAACCTGACTCCTTATTGAGTACCCTGTATAAAATAAAGGCGCAGCCTTGAACGGAGGAATTTTGCACAGAACCACATCCCTGTGTCGTGTAAGTCTGTCCAACCTTCACTAATCTAATAAGAGGCCGTGAACTTGCAGAGGCTAAAAAAAACCTCCTGTATTATCCAGCTGAGACACCTGAATTGTTCTTGACTGATATGGGATCGCCACCCCACATCCAGCCAAAACATGCCCAGGTAATCTGTCTTCACCCCTACAGGGTTTGATTGGGTCTCCCGACCCCACTGCTAGAATAATACCGGCATAGTTAGCAGAGATAGCTAAACACATCCATCTCGTTCCAACGCCATCTTGGAATCCCCAAGGGTGGCTATTACTTGAGAATACTCATTTCTACTCTCCTGTGAGTGTGTTCTTCAGAGCATCTTCTGATGATAACAGGATTAAGGGGAGATGCTAGCTCCCAGCTCCTTCCATCACTTCCACTGTAGTCCCTGATACTCAATTTGTAGCATGAGAATGCGGCATGGACCTGTCTCCCTGGGCTGAAGGGAAGAGTTTTTCCGCACATGTGTTTGTACACTTGCTTAGTCTCTCAACTGTAAAGGATGTCACATTTCATCTGGGGTCTGGAAGAGTGCAGCTTAAAATAGGTGACTAAAATGCCTTTACACACTTCACAGTAGCTTCCATACATAGAGGAATGTGTCTCCTTTCTACAGAATGTTCTGAAGTCTCACATTAGGTGGGTAAGAAGAAGTGGAATGTTGGAAAAAAAAATGAAATGTCCCTGCCCACTCTCTGTCCCAGCATAGGTCTCTTTAGCACCATCTCAAAGTGTCTCTGTTGCTGTATCACTCCAGTCAGCGCAAAGTGCAGGCAACTGGGCTAGGGTGCCTTTTGCTGAACTTGGGTGCTCCAAAGACCTGATCCTTGCCTTGTCTAAAGAATAATGTGCCCTGTGGTGGAATTTATGCACAGTCAGAATCACAGTTCCCAACATTTCCTTGTCTGAAGCGATGGTTTAGGCCCACACACCTAGAAACAAGAGTGCCCCATCTCATCTTGAATACATGCAAGCCTCGGCTCACATGCATATCCACCAAGCAACCAACCCTTGGGCCTATGGATGAAATGAATGCCTCCATGAAATACAATTCCAGGAGGAGGTGCTTTGCCCTTTTCTCATTTTTAATCTACCAACATCCTTGGCCTAACAAAGAGGGGTTCACACAACAGCCAACACTAGGCTATTTTAAGGGAGAATATGGTGCCATCAAACTTGACAGTTTTCAACCTGTTCTATGCAAAACATCCTGGGCTGTGTCAGGGCCTCTTTATTAATGTCAAGAATGAATTACCAGGAGGTGCTGGGAGGATTTAATCTCCTTGAACACCAATGTTTCTATTGGGCAGATCACCCAGTCCCCTTGCAGTGACTTAAAAAAGCATGATACTGGGCAGTGGTCAGCACCACCAACTGCAAGCTTTTAGATCATATACAGAGTATTTTACAGTTACTGGGTCACATGGGCCCAGAGGTTGGGCAGTTGATGATGAAATAAGGTGAACAGAGTTTGAAGAAGGTGACGGGACAGCAGAGGGGGCTCAATACAATGGCATTTGGTTGCAGCAGATTAACATAGAAACATAAAAACACAGCGAGTCAGAAGGGGCCTCCTGGGCCATCTAGTCTGACCCCCGGCTCCAGCCGGCTCCGCTCACGACATGCACACCATGTACATGTCCAGCCTGTCTTTGAACACCCTCACCGATGGGGCCTCAACGACCTCTCGTGGAAGTCCATTCTACGCCTGCGGGGTCCTAACTGTCAGGAAGTGCTTCCTGGCATCCAAATTGAACCTTGGCTCCCTGAGCTTTGCTCCATTGGAGCGCGTCCTGCTTTCCTCTGCAGGGGAGAACAGGCCTCTCCCCATCTCCATGTGACACCCCCTCACATACCTGTATGTCGCCAACATATCCCCTCTGAGTCTCCTCTTCTCCAAGCTGAAGAGACCCAGTTCCCTCAGTCTTGCCTCATATGGCATCCCCTGCAAACCAGCCACCATCCTTGTGGCCCTACGCTGCACTGACTCCAACCTGGCTATACCCTTTCTGTAATGAGGGGCCCAAAACTGAACACAATACTCCAGTTGCGGGCACACCAGAGTCGTGTAGAGTGGTAGTAATACCTCTCTTGATCTAGAAGCCACACTTCTGGCTATGCAACCAAGGGTGGCATTCGCCCTCTTGACCACCGCATCACACTGCTGACTCATGTTTAGCCTGCAGTCAACCAGTACCCCGAGGTCCCTTTCACAAGTGCTGCTCTCCAGCCACTTGTCACCTAACCTGTACTTATGACAGCAATTCCTATGTCCCAAGTGCAAGACCTTGCACTTAGTCACATTGAATGCCATCCTGTTGTCTCCAGCCCACTTCCATAGTCTGTCCAGATCCTTTTGGATCTGGAGTACCTGCTCCTCAGTTGTGGCCACTGCTCCAGTTTTAGTGTCGTCTGCGAATTTGATCAGCAGACTGTTCACCCCTTCTTCCATGTTGTTAATGAAAAGATTAAACAGGATAGGCCCCAGGACAGAGCCCTGGGGGACCCTGCTTGTCACTGGCTGCCATCCCGACGATTCCCCGCTAATGGTTACCTTCTGCTTTCGGTCAGTCAACCATGGCCTAATCCACCAGACAGTGCTTTGGTGTATCCCAAAACTCCTCAGTTTCTCCACCAGGATATCATGGGGCACTTTGTCAAAGGCCTTGCTGAAATCCAGGTATACCACATCCACTGCATCCCCTCCATCTAGCCATCTTGAAACCTTGTCATAGAATTCCACAAGGTTTGTCTGGCAGGACCTGTTTTTCCGGAAGCCGTGTAGTGTGGCTGTCAGCCTCCCTTCCCTATCTATCATCACTAGATCTCTCTCTATTATGAGCCTTTCCATTGTTTTTCCTACAATGGACGTAACGCTAACAGGTCTATAATTCCCCATGTTCTTCCTACTACCCTTTTTGAAAATTGGGACCACCGATACCACCCTCCAGTCCTCTGGAACTTCACCCGTTCTCCACGAGGTCTCAAAAATGGAGGCCAGTGGGCGTGAGAGAACCCCTGCCAACTCTCGAAGTACTCTTGGGTGTAACCCGTCAGGGCCCAGTGCCTTTGTAATGTCCAGTGCCCTGAGGGGCTCCTCGACTTCTAGGGGGGGTGACTCTAATCTGTGCCCCTAAGTCCCCGGCCTCATCTAATCTTCTATGTGGATCTCTCCTGTCCTGCTTTGGGAAGAACACAGAGGCAAAATAGTCATTTAGCATCTGTGCCTGTTCCCTCATATCAGTCACTGGATCTCCTTCCTCCTTATTTAGTGGTCCCACCACTTGTCTCCCCTTCCTTTTCCTATTTACATGCTGAAAGATGCCCTTTTTGTTGCTCTTGATATTCTTGGCAAGTCGCAGCTCATAATCAGCCTTAGCCTGGCAAAGAATCCTTCTGCTATGGGCCTCCTCCTCCCGGTATACCCTTTGGTCTATTTCCCCCAGTACCCATTTCCTATGGAAGTTCCTCTTTCGTCTAATCCCTGTAACCACCTCCTTTCACATCCATGGCGGCACTCTCCTCCACCTCCCCACCTTACTGACTAGAGGTATCGTCAAGGCTTGCGCCTGCAAAACCTCCCTTTTGAGTGCCATCCACCCCTCCTCAACTTGCTTACCTTCCAGTAACCTATCCCAGGAGATTTTCCCCAGTCTGGCCTTCAGTTGGCCAAAGTTGGCCCTCTTGAAGTCCCAGCTTCTAGTGCTCGCCCTGCTGCACATCCCCAGTCCCCTGACCTCAAAGCAAAGGATGGAGTGATCACTCGCACCCAGAGCTCCCCTAATCTGTACTTCATCTATCAGCTCCTCCCTATTGGTCAAGACCAAGTCAAGGATGTTTCCCCCCCTCGTCGCCTCTCGGACCCTCTGTGTGAAAAACCCTCCCTCTAGAGCTTCTAGGAAGCGACATGACCTGGCTGTCACCGCCGAGTGAGTCGCCCAAGTAATATCCAGGAGACTGAAAGCTTCCATAATTACTGTGTCTCTCCCCCGAGATATCCTTAGAATCTGGCCTGTCAGGACATCATCCAGGGTCTCAAGTTGACCTGGAGGGCGATAACATACCCCCACTGTCAGGTCTTTTTCCCTGTCAAAACCCCTAAGTTTCATCCAGACTGCCTCTACCGAATCCCCATCTGTGCTGCATTCTATCTCACTGCATCCTATCCCTTCCCTGACGTATAAAGCCACGCCCCCACCTCTCTTTCCCTTCCTGTCCTTTCTAAAAAGGTGATACCCTTCTATGTTCACATTCCAGACTTGCCTTTCATCCCACCAAGTTTCTGTGATTCCCACCAGGTCATTCCCTCCTATTCCCAGGAGAGCTCCAAGCTCTTCCTGCTTATTACCCATGCTCCTAGCATTGGTGTACATGCACCTCAACTCCTTCCCACCACTTCCTTTCTTTGGAGTGCCCAGCATCCTCCTTCCTCCCATCCTCCCTGGTACCTGGCCCCTCTCTGTAGGAGTCCTGTCAGTCCCTGCAGTATCTCTAAAGCCCTGCTCCCAGAGCCCCGATCCTCCCCCCACACTTGTCCAGTGCAGACACATTGCTGGGGGGCCTGAACCCACCCCCCACTGGCTCAGTTTAAAGTCTTCCGGATGAGTTTAAAG
Source organism: Varanus salvator macromaculatus (assembly GCA_023646645.1). Taxonomy (NCBI): domain Eukaryota; kingdom Metazoa; phylum Chordata; class Lepidosauria; order Squamata; family Varanidae; genus Varanus; species Varanus salvator. Next base: position 2,134,008 of record JAIXND010000715.1, on the reverse strand, counting down.
TCTTCCGAACAAAGCTCGCTATTAACAACCATCATGGGATTATTGTGAGTCTTGGCATGGAAATGGGGATAATTGAAATTCTGTAAACTTGGTACCCTTATCATTTCTTAGTGATCAGCAAAACAGAAGTCCTGCCAGCTTCTTGGGGAAGCCAAGAAGTCCCACTTCTTGAAGTAACTGCAAATGCCAAATAGTAACCTGCCTTGGAGTCTTTGGCTGCTTCCTCGAGAAAGGGATGCAGACATTCCACAACACAAAGGTACATAAGCAACTCTTTTCTGCCAGGATTTAGCTGAATTTTTCCAACAGCTACTTATGGGAAGAAGGCTTTGGCAAAAGCAAGCCACCCAATGATGCTGGTGCAAAACACAAACTCCAACTCCCCAGTTTCTCTTTTCTGAATTTGAAGCCTGATGCTTTAAGGGTTCACTCATTTAATATGGTTTTGATGGTTGATTGCTTAAAAATTGCTTAATAAAAATCTTCTATTTTTTCTTATTGCTAAACCATCCTGACACCACAGTAAAGGACAGTATAAAAAAGGTTCAAATAAATAAATAAATAAATAAATTCTGTAAAGTATTCTAATCCTTCATGTATTTGGGCACCAACTAATAGAGATTAGAATTGATGGGGCTGCACCTCCAAGTAGTGGCAGAAACCAATCACCCTTCCCAGTTCAGTGCAATCATTGCTTGCATTAAGTGGTGAAGGTTCATGCAAGCTGAAGAGCCAGAATTTGCTTTTCAAAACCAAAAAAAAGTAAAGAAAAAGCATCTATATAATGCCCTAGGAGTGGAGAGAGGCAAATGTGGTAGCAGTGAATGTCTCTCAAGACCTTTTGAAGTAGCCAACACTCTGACTCATTAGACTCTTCTGCAAAGTTTCAGTGCACAGATGAGCAGAGGAAACAAAATGAGCATATCTGGATAGTTACAGTAGATGCACATAAATTAAGGAATCAGAGCACACACAAACACAACACACAAAGTCATGTCAGGTCACTTTTTATTTACATTAGCCATATGCCTTTACATATAACATTGAAATTTTAGAAAATTAAATATAGCTAAATAAAAACAGATAAATTGTGCAAAGCAAAAATTTTCTGAAAACATTTCTTAATTTATCCAATTATTGGATTGTTTAGTAAATGTTGCCTCTCAGGACCTGTAGAAGTAAGAACTCTGTGCACCCCATAACTTCTAGAGAACATCGTGACTTGGGATTTGCTGTAGTTAACAGCCAGGTGTTCTTCTTGGCCATACTTGATCAATGTGGCCAGCTATCTACTTAATCCCACTTTGGCTGGGATAAAGTACAGCAACATCTGCATAGAGAAGGATGGAATATTGGGTCAGTAGGCAAGGTAGGGGGCAGGATGCTGGGAAAGGTAGGCTCCTAAGAATGTCATTTATACATCAATTAAAGAATGCAGGAGTGAGTATGCAGCTTTGCTTCACTCCCTTTGCAACAAGCATGGGTCCAGTGAGTTATACATTGGCCAATAGCAGCTTCAGCCAGGGGTTGCGATATAAAAATATGATCAGAAAGAGAAGACATATCTGTATACTGAGAAGATTGACTTTGTCCCAGAGTTTAGTGCAGGATATTGAATCTAATGCAGCCCTTAGAACAATAAAAGATGTGTACAATGCAGCACAGCTATTCTAGCTTATTTGTTGAATAAAGGAGTGAGTAAAAATAGTGATCTATCTCCAGATTACTGAAGCTGAATGACTTCTTTTACTTGATATGAAAATATAACAGACCCAATTAACTCCAGCAATGAAATGTTGTATAAAACTGATTTATTCGACTGTTTTTTAAAAACTGGTTTCTCTAAATCATGAAAGGTATATATTACCTTCTTCTCATGAGATGGTCTCTGCTATTGAGAGTGGGCTTTAAAAGAATGATGTAGCATTTGGGGAAAAAGAGGCATTCCAGGAGACCAGCCTCAGATGCCAAGATGGAGAAGCTCCACAGCCACCGCATACTTCCACTTGGTGCTCAGGTAGATGGGCACAAAGGAGACCCACACGCTGCAGAAGACCAGCATGCTGAAGGTGATGAACTTGGCTTCATTGAAGCTGTCAGGCAGCTTCCTGGCCAGGAAAGCCATTCTGAAGCTGAGGACAGCCAGGAAGCCCATGTAAGCCAGGACAGTGTAAAACATGGTGACGGAGCTGTCATTGCATTCCACAATGTTTTCCCCAGACAGGGAAAGGGAGTCCAAATTGGAGAAAGGGGAGGGGTGGTCAGCAACCAGACTGCACAGATCACAGTCTGGATGAGGGAACTCACCAGCACAACGGAGATTGTCAGTGGTCTCCCCAACAGCTTCCCTGCCATATTTCCTGGCTTGGTGGCCATAAAGACCAAGACCACCATGATGGTTTTTGCCAACACACAAGAAACTGCCACAGAAAAGGTGATGCCAAAAGCAGCTTGTCGGAGAAGACAGGCAAGCATCATGGGTCGACCGATGAAGAGGAAGGAGCAGAGGATGCAGAGCAGGAGAGCGATGAGGAGGGCATAGGTGAGGTCTCGGTTGTTGGCTTTGACAATGGGTGTGTCATGATATTTAATGAATGTTACCAACACAGCAGATGTGCCGAGACAGAGGAAAAGGACCAGAGAAACTAAAAGGATGTCAATTATCTCTTCATGGGAGAGGAAGTGGATCTTCAGGATGCACCGATCATGGTTCTTGTTTGGGTGCTGATTTTGTGGGCAAGGAGCACAGTGCGCTGCATCTGGAATGAGCCAAAGCAACTGAGATATCTCCACCCAGGTGTACAATTTAGTTCAGTGAGGCTAGTACAGCCCTCAAAGGAAATTGTGGAATTCCCCTTTCCTTAGCTTAGCTTGCACCTTTGATTTCTTATACTTCTTCTTTGGAAATTAGACTAAGGATAAAAGATGAAAAATGTTTCCCTTCATCACAAAGATGAAAATGTTTCCCTTCATCCTCTTGTACAAGACTTGTGTTCAAGATGGTGAACAGGAGAAAATGATGCAACTCAACTTGACAAAGCTGAGAAAGTATGGCAGCCTTTCCCTAGTAGCATACTCTGAATGACCACAAAAAAATATAAAAATAAAACAAAGGCATTAATTGCAGTTTTTCTTAACCTATCTCCTGTGAGCTCTTACGGATGAGGCTGGAGGCCAGAAGCGATCTCTTTAACCTGGGATGAAGCTCTCCAATGTAACATGGAGGATCCACCAGCTAACCTGATGGGCAGTCTGTCCAAACAGCTTTACATCCTACGTAAACCCAACCAGGTTTTTAACAGGGCCTTCAAAAGATTAATGAAATAGGATGATGGAAAATATTCTGCACAGGAAAGTTTGCATTTTTTGAGGTCACAGTTACCCTTTTTATGCAGAGGTCTTCTGCAATTCTTGAACTTTTCCAAACCAGATCACCCCAATGGTCAGTAATTTCACATAGAATTCAGAGATGCAACAAAACCATCCATAATCATGAATCGTCCTCCTTGTCTAAGTTGTTCCTTGAGCCTGATTGGATTTTCCCCTGTTACTTCATCCCCCTACAAATGGCTTCTAATGTTTGTGGTACCTGTAGAGGTGGAAAACATCCCTGATGCACAATGTTCACATCTGTAGCAGCAAACCAGGTTCCCCTCTGGAACTCTTCTCCAGTGCCCTGGAAGGCACCTCTCCACACACCTCACAATGGGCATTGTCTAAAGTGAATGAAAGGAAGACTTCAAGCCATTTGGAAGAGAGAAATGCAATGAAGAGCTACTCAACAGACAATCCCCAACATGAGTTCTTCATTGCTTGGCAGATGGTGACAGCATTCTTCTCAGAATTAACATTTTATCTATCTATCTATCTATCTATCTATTATTTATTTATTTAGCACACTTATATGCTGCCCCATTCGCCAGAGTCTCGGGGCGGCTTACAAACATAAATAAATACATAACATTAATGCCATTATATAAAGTCGGAGAGATCCTGGCCAAAATTGTTAAAATCAATAAATAAAATCAACAATTAAAATGACATTTAAATAAAAAGGTCTTGGCCTGGCGATGAAAAGCAAATAACGACGGCGCCAGGCAGACCTCTCTGGGGAGCGCATTCCATAGGCTGGATGTCACCGCAGAGAAAGCCCTCCTCCGGGTACTTACCCTCCTAATGTCCTTCACGGAGGGTTCCCGGAAAAGGGCCTCTGTCGCCAATCTCAAGGGGCGGGAGGGCACGTATGGATGTAAGCGCTCCTTAAGGTAACCAGGTCCCAAGCCGTTAAGGGCTTTATAGGTGATAACCAACACCTTGAATTGGGCCCGGACTTCAATGGGGAGCCAGTGAAGCTGACGGAGGACAGGAGTCATGCGAGCACAACGCCCCATCCCCATCAGCAACCTGGCAGCTCTGTTTTGCACCAATTGAAGTATCCGGACCGTCTTCAAGGGCAGCCCCTCGTAGATGGATTTTCTGGATGCATGCAGTTTCCTTAGCAACACTGGGACAGAGGCTCCTATTAAATCCATTCAGAGGAAGAAATGGGACCCCTGGAGTCTGCCTTCCACTGTGTCCAACCATAGGTGCATCATGCCTGCTATTGCCTACTACTGGCAGTAGTTCTCCTGGTACTCAAGCATAGGAAATTTATTGGAGCTCCATGGCTAGTCGAGGGAAATAAGATGGGAGTTCTGGTGAGAAGGGGTTGTCCTACTGGACAATGACACCCCACTTCCCAGCATTAAATAAGATGTTGGTCTCTAAAATAAGCATTGCATCTTTTCTCCAAGAGTGGGACTTCTGCCTGCTAATGTATCTGGCTCACTTCAACCCCACCTTTGTGGCCCACACGATTGCTGCAGAGTGGATGGAGAAGTCTTACCCTGGGGGAGCTCCCACATGAACCCATCCAACTTTCACAGGGTAGATAGACCCATTTGGAGACCAGACCCAGTTCAGAAGATCATATCTTTTTCCATGTTCATTGAAAGAGACTTCTTCTCCAGCACTGTTGTTAAACCGGACATTCCTAAGAGGATCCAGAATCTGAACATGCAGGAATAGTCAAACAGAGGACAGTAAATTCCAAGGGACTCTGACTCCCATCTAGTTAAGGGACCTCTTTTTCTTCTTGTTCCATTGTCTACCTTGAATGTTCCATGCTGCCCCTTTTGGTGATATCTGCTCATGTAAGGTTGTGCACAGTTTTGGGCATCTCTGTGTGTTGTCTCCTTCCTGCCCAGGATCATAACACAAGAGCTGGAAAAGAGTTGTCCATATCAACCAGGAGTCCAGCATGGGGGTACTCCACGTGTGAGCAAGAAGAAAGTTTCTGAGTAGGGCAGACCACCTCCCCTTTGCTGTGCACTTATACTAGATAAGAGCTATGTATCGGGGTGAGGCCTGCTTCTGTCTCCCTTTTTGATGAGCACAATCATAAAAGCATCAGTTTTCAAAAGCCCCACAAGTCACTGTAAAGCTTCATTCACTTTTGGATGTCCATTCAGAGAAACTGCATCCATGGAGAGAAATCTGCCAAAATTATATTTTGTGATTTCCCTGTGCTGGACTAGCAAGCTTCCATGCAGACCAACCTTTCCTCTAGGATCTGCTGACTGAGAAACCACCAGGGCTCCTTGGTTAAGTTCATGATCTGTGAATTCAGATATTACCTGCCATGGCTGAATTTCAGAAGCTGCTTCCTTTCCCCCATTAGTGAATATTTCATTCCTGAAGAAGACAGGGCATGCAGCTCATGTGCTACAGAATAGACGGCATTGTAGATGTGGTAGCTGTGCCTAGACATGCCCAATTTGAAGCGGAAGTTCCTTGGATCCTTCTGCAACTCCCTCCCTGTACACACTGGAGATGACTTTGAAGGGGGTTCTCCTCATCTCAGAAACTGACACTGAAATGCCTGTTTCCACCACTCATGAAGAAGCATGTCTCCTTGAGGATGTAATGGATCTAAACCCAGGAAAAAATTACTGAATCCTGGAACTTCTCTTTTGTGGGCTCCAAAGTGCAAAGCTCCATGAAGAAACTTTAAAACATTTCTATCCAAAGATTGTGTGTTAGATTCAACTTCCGAATGGGAGGTCAGGATCCAAACCTTCCAAAATGGATCTTTTGTTTTTATTTTATGCATATTTATTCGACATGCTAATCCAAAAATTCCAGCAATGTCACCAAAGACAACTGTGACTTCTGCTCCCATCCACACACGAGGAATGTATCCAATTTCATTTTCATGCCAGCAGGCAAGATCAATTGTTGAGAACCTTTCAGTGAAGGCCACACAGAGATCCTTCTGCTGCAGCAGGGGGGTCAGTGCCTGGAGGAAATGCTCACCATCGTCATCACTTTGAAGATACAGCCCGATCCAGTTTCAGTGGAAATGTAGCAGTAACTGGATTAGGCCCTCATACCGAGGAATTTCTGAAGGATTAATCTGTAAGAATGATGGAAATACCCCCTTTTCAACCTGAAAATCCTGTAGGAAGCAGTCTGAGAGATGAAGAAAGGAACTCCTGATTTTGCTTCAGAACAACGGTTGAATTTTGAAAACAGGGATGCTTCTTTTGTGAACTAAGCTTTGGTCCTCTTGTAGCCATGAGTACTGTCCCAAGTAAGGCATCCCCTTAAGACTGGGATATATAAGTACAAAGGGAAACTCTCAGTTTCCCCTCACTCCACCCCCATGTATCACGTGTATCTTCAACCAGATCCACAAGCAAATTTCCTCTCCTAGTGCAGATGTGTCTACCAATGTCTGGACTGAAATGGACTGAGCCCTAAGTAGAAGGCCTAAACATGTCAAGAAAGAGATCATTTCACATTCCAAGGCTGATTCTCACTGTGTGTATGCACAGAGCTTTGGGGCTTTCTGGTTGCTCTCCAATGGCAAGATTTGGTGGACAAGGTCCATTCCATGTCCAAATTAAACAGGGCACACTGCATAGAATAGAAATGTTACTGAGGCTGCATCAGAATCAGAAAGTGCCTCACTTGAAACCTTTTCTGCTTGGCTCTAAAAGCATGTGGCTGGCATTGTGGAATCGAGGCAAGAACTTGGAATGAAAACAAGTCACAGATCCACTGAGGAACTTCTCACACTGAAGCCAACTATCTGCCCACAGCAGCCCATGTGGATAATGTCTGCCAGAGCATGTTTGTCAAGCCTTTGACTTCCCCGGACATGCCAAGTTTGATTTTGCTAGAGGTAGCCTCACACCATTTCTTTGCTTTATTTACTCTTGTATTTACAACATTTTTCCCTTCCAAGGAGTCCAGTGCTAGTCATTGTGAGGGATTCTGGCCTGAACAACTTCTGTGAGGCAGCTCATCTGTTGATAACAGGAAGAACTGCGAGGATCTTGTCACACCAGGCTGCTTCTGTCCCAATGAAATGTTACAAGAATGAATGATTCTTCTCTGAACTGGTTTTTTTTGGTAAGACAGACCCACCCTTTGCTTTCTGGGATGTATCACCCAACACTCCCCTGAGATTCAGCCCTGCCCTCCACTAAGGTGGTTACAAGGCACCCTCACCTGGTGAGAAGGCCCCTGCCCCTGCAATCCCAAACTGATGAAAAACACCCTTTGCACCCTGTTCTCAAAAAGGCCTGTTTCTCTGCAGATCACTCTTACCTATCTCCAGATTAATTCACTTACCTCTGGAATCTTGAGGATGCCCATTAAGGGCGCAATGTCTGAGGAAGACTTGGACTTAGAATCCTGTATGGCAGACAGTAGTTGCCCTTGCTTGTCCCATTGATAATTGGGATTTGCTCTCCCCCATCTAGAAAGCAGGAGCACGTTGGTCTTATGCAGGGATCTGACCAGGCCCATATGCTCATACATGCGGAAGCTGAGCATTGTGTTGGGAAGAAGGGCTGGATCCTTGTTGAGCTCAGTGATGGCAAACACCAAAGCCAGGATGTGCTGGTCATTTCTGACTATTGATCTGCCATGGCGATAGCAATATCAGGACATGGGAAAGATAAGCAGAGAACAGGTGACACTTTTTCTTCCGCAGATTTCCAGGATTTCTTTGCCCAGGGTGACTTACCCAGGATAGCTCATCCTGAACACCCTTTTCTTGTCAATGGAAAAAGAAGATTACAGAAGGACTCCCAAATCAGGGGAAATCTTCCACATGGGATAGCAATGGGTTTATCTCATTGAGTTCAAAATGAGTTCAGAACTCCAGGGCTCAATGAAATCCATCCTAGAATCATAAAATAACTAACAAAGGAACCTGGAGAACAACTGTGGATTATCTTTGAGAAATCAGAGAGAATGGAGCGCCTAAAGGAGCGCCTGCGACCATATATACCTAAAGGAGCGCCTGCGACCATATATGCCCTCCCGCCCCTTACGATCTGCGGCAGAGGCCCTCCTCCGGGAACCCTCCGTGCGTGATATTAGGAGGGTGAGTACCCGGAGGAGGGCCTTCTCGGCGGTGGCGCCCCATCTATGGAATGCACTCCCCAGAGAGGCTCGCCTGGCGCCGTCTTTATTTGCTTTTCGGCGCCAGGCGAAGACCTTTTTATTTAAGCTATATTTTAAATGTTAATTTATTTTTTATTATATTGTATTTGTTTTAAATTATACCTGGAGATGGGCCAGTTTTAAAGTTTTAATGTTTAATTTAATTTTATTGTGTTGTGAGCCGCCCCGAGGCTTGTGGCAAGGGGCGGCCTATACATTTGTAAATAAATAAATAAATAAATAAAAATGGGGGAAGTGCCAGACAAATGGAGAAGGGCTAATATTTTCTGTTTCTTCAGGAAAGATCAAAAAGAAACTAGGGGCTGCAGATGAGGCAGTCTGAGGGCAATCTTTTGAACTCTTCCAGAGAAAATTATTGAAACAATCTGTCTGCAAGCACCTAGAAGAAAATGCACTGCTTCTAGAAGCCAGCATGGATTTCTCAAGAACAAATTCTGCCAGGAAAACCTGATGTTAGTTTTTGACTGGGGAGCCTCCCAAATGGACTGTGGGCAGGCTGTGGTTAACGGTTGATCCTTCCTGCCACCTTTAAAATTGACAACCAGGTCAACCTACGTGGAAAAAGGTGATATAAATTTTTATAATGGGAGGAAAGTTTTCTCCATGGGTGGAGAAAGGACCTTTGCTTACTGAAGAAGAACAGAAAGGGCAACTGAGGACAGAGCATCTCCTTGTGCCCCTTTTTGGGATTATCTTCCTCAAAAATGAAGTGACTGTGTCATTCTTGAACATACTCTCCATTTCAGAATGTTTGATGAGTGTTGCACAAGGGTTGTTTCAGGCAGAAAATATAGGGCTGAATGACAATTAATCATCTCAGCCCCATTAATTATCAGATCCCCTCTTTGTGCAGCTGTGACACCCACCCAGAAAATTCTGCATGCAAAACGTTCCCATCTGCGGTCTGGAATCACCCAATAAGTTGGGTCTCTGCAGATTTGCCCAACGTTTGGCTGGGAATGTTGGAAGTTGAATGCCAAAGAGCCTCAAGGGGTTCACTGATGGGTGGGAGCAGGATCTGTCCCACAGTTTTCTACTTTTGTGCTGGATCCTTGGTGTAGGATCAAATGCATTTTTTGCTATTGTAACAGAGCCAGTAGTCAGAAAGGCTTGCTGAGCCACTCCTGGAGCTCACACAATCTGCCAGTACATTCAACAGATCTAAAAACATGAAGAACTTAGGGCAGAGCCCCACCTTCCCATCACTGTCTTGGATGGAGTCTGCTTGGGCAGGGATGGCAGGACAGCCTTTTGCCTTACATGGATTGTCAACAGGAGAAAAATTGCTGGTTCCCTCTCACTCTGCTGCTTGCCCAGCACCCCTCAGGACAAGGCCCATGAAGAAACCCATAGTCTGGTTCTCCATTTTGGCTGAGGGCCCTCTCATATTCAACATGCCCTATTGAACAGCATTCCTGACACCATTCCCTGGAATTAGCACTTTGATGTGAAAGAAGACATGCACAAATGCATCCCAGATCCCTTAGAGGGAAACTTACACTGCATCACCAATGACTCTCATTCGTGGTGATGTATGAAACTCTTCCTGAACTCTATAGCAATATCTGCCAAGCAGTAAATTCGCACCAACAATCAGGTCACCAGGTCTGTAATACTCTTTTGGCTGCATATGCCATGGGATCAAAGGACACATCCTCTGAGTGGCCTGAGGCAGGAGCCAAAGCAGCAGCAAGAGCAGGACAATCATCCCTGGAAGATGGAGGCTATCCCTCCTTGGTTAGCAAGAAGCAGGGGAAGAGCTGTCTTTGCAGCCTCTCCAGGAGGAGCGAGTCTCTGGAAGAGACATGCAGGCAGCCAGACATCAGATGCAGCTGCAGTCCCACACCAAAGAGCTCGGAGCACATTGGTATTCAGCAGGCTTTCTCTGGGATTTCTTTGTTATTGACCAGCTGGATGGACACCCTTGTGGAATTCATCAGGAACTTTCCATAGTTCCAGGGAGAGAAACAAGAAGAGCCCAAGAGACCTTGGAGTAGAATAAGGAATTGCATCACTCTTACCTTGTGTGTGGACCAGGATAAAAATTAATTTCAGTAAAGCTGAGGCTCTCTGTATAGAATTGTCCAAACAAGAGGAAGATCAACTGCATAAGGGCACAGCTTCACTTACATAAATCCACATGTTTACGTGTTTGGGCATTTTTCTCTACAGAGACAAATGAGCATAAAAGGCAGAAGTATGGTGGATTTTAAGTTCAAACACCAATTAAACTTACAGAAAGATGCTTTTTTTAAATGGCAAAAAGTTTAATCCCTATAGTTGTGAAGGGAAAGGGCCAAAAGTCACCAAAAGTATCAGAACTCGAGCTGGTTGAGTTTTGTTCCAAGAACTTCTCTTCATTCAGCTTAAGGAGGTTGAAAGGTTTGTGTAAGCACCTCTGCATGGCTGCACCCCCTTCTTGGTTTCTAAAACTGAGAGGCTGAGAAGAAGCAGGTGGGCAAGCGAGCTGATCAACAATGTTTGGAGATGCACAGTTCCAATACCTCATTGAAGAGGTACTGGTGGGACCAGGGAGGTGAGAGAAATCCAATTTGGAGATGGGGAGCTAGTGGATTTCTGTGGCACAGCTCTGTGGCTCAGGCTCCTTTCACTCTGCTTTCGCTCTGCCTGTCTTGCCAGGGCAACCACCAGGAAGTGCCAGTAGAACTAGTGATGCCCAAATTCTCATCTTTGAAGCTCTGGACCTGGCATTTACCTCCCGCTTTTAATAAAGTTGCATTCTGAGTAAGAGGAAACTTGTTTTTGATCAGGGTTGTGCAGAACCTCTTTGGGTTACAGGGGTCAAACTGCAAGCCAGGGGAACCCTTTCCCATAATGATTTCCCACTCCAACTCTCTCCAAACGTACTTCTCCTAGAAAAACCAGAAGAGAAAGCAATGAGGGCAGACAAGATGGGGCAGGTGGAGTCATGCAGCACACTATTCTGGAGGAGGAAGAAGAGGATGCCACAGAAAGATTTGGGAGCTCTTTATGTTGATTCTGGACATGATGGCACCCATTACCAAGTGTCCCTCCAATAGATGAGAAGATGCTGCATTGCTCCAAAAGGGAGAGGGAGGGAGGCAGGTTCATGGTGAGGATCTGTAAGGTGAGGACTCACCTGTGTGCTACATCAGAGGGATCTATGCTGGACGTTATTCTTTGGTGCATTCATTCATTTATTTATTTATGGTTTCTGTATGTCATTCCATTACTAAAAAATGCCTCTGGGTGGCTTACAGACAGCGAACTAAAAAGCAGAACCAACAGCAACAGCAACAAATTTTTAAAAAAGTACACTGCATATAAAATAGTAATAAAAACAAAGATAAAACCAATGAATTATTAAAATACTAGGAAAATGAAAAGGTCTTCACCTGGCGCTGAAAGGAATAGAGCAATAGAGCCAGGCGAACCTCCCTGGGGAGTGTATTCCATAGTCGGAGCACCACCACTGAAAAGGCCCTTCTCTAAGTAACTGCCTTCCTGAATTCCTTCAAAGAGGGTTGCCGGATAAGGGCCTCTGCCGCTGATCTCAAGGGGCGGGTTGGCACTGCTTTTGGAGGATGGTTTTCATTTTTCCAATGGTACTGGGACTATTGTGGGAGGGGACTGGGAAAACAAAGCGCAAGGAGGTATGGTTTTTCTTCAATGGTGCATTCTCTTTCCAAACATGCAGCTGCAATTTGAACATGTCAGGAGATAGTGAATATTTTTTTCCTCCACCAGGCATTATTAAATGACACTTAGGTGATGAAGAGAAATGCCCATAATCCTTATATATAACCTGTGTTCTAAGGAATAATAATTATACACATTATTTTCCAGATCGCTCCAAATTAGCTCCAACTTTCACCATTCCCAACTGGCTTTCACAAGTATGAACTTCATCTGGGATTGTGTGTTTGGCCATGGAGAATTCCTCCCCACTTTGTACCCTTTTGTATGAATACTTTTGTAGAGATCCCTTAAAAGAAATTCCCAAGAAATGACATTTGGCATTGGTCCAAATGCCCTCACCCTCTTACTTAAAGAGATTTAGATCCATTATTGCCACACGTTTCTTCTCCTGCCTGGTGCTTTGCCTTGAGCTGAGCTTAGGTATGAATGCAAACAAGGTCATCTTGGGAACTGCTTTCATGCATGCACTGAAAGTCATTGGGAAGGAATAATTAGCCAGAAATTTATCTAATTTAAAGAGGTCTGATGCTCTCTTACTGCTTCTGCTCTTTCCAGTGCCAGGTGGAGAGCTTTCCATTATTCCCTCCAGGAATTTTAGTCTCTAAGTTTATTCTTTTCTAAACCATTTCTGTATTTTAAGGAGTTTTTAAACTTATATGTCATATGTAGTTATAAACTTTTCATGCTTTATGGCTTTCACTGTTCTGAAATTCTCAGAGAGCTTCAGATGCTGGGCAGTATTGAAAAGGCATAAATAAATGTGAGCAATGCAGTTTGCAGTCTTCTAACCTGCCAAAGAAACTGGATGCCCCTCACTCAAGGTGAGAGTTAGACCATCTGAGATGGGTTCAGGAAAGATTTCATCCAAGTACCTGGGACCACTTCTTCAGCTGACCTTTCACAGGATCCCATGCAGAGTTCAGTTCTAGCATGCAACCAGGACCTCTTCATGAGTTGGCAGGGGAAGAACCATTACATGCTGATTGCACGACTGAGACATGGGCCTCAGATTTTGGAGAGCACATTCTTGCAAGCCCAAGAGAAGACTCTGACAGCTAAAGTCAAAACCATTGTCCTGAAAGTGCCATGGCATCCAAGAAGTAGGTTTTCCTCTGCTGCCACCACGTCACAGTCACTACATGCTGGGCATCAGGTGCTTTCCTGGAGGACAGATGATGGGGGAATCGCCAGCCTAATTTCTGAGGGCATGTTCAAATGCACTTGATGAAACCCCTCTCCTCCGATCTGAGAAGGCCCCTGCAATCTTCTTCTTCCTGTTTCCTCTTAGACTGATTATTGAAGGTGCTTGGTTTAACAATAGGTGTTAGGCCAGAGTTAGCGTTGGAAGAAATCACCTGTGGAAGGGAGCCTGGGACACTTTTGCTAAAGAAAAGGCAATTTCCTGTTTGATTTGGATTTTGCAAGACTGTTTTCTGTGAAAGTCCACAAGGAAGCATTTGCCTGCTTAGAGTAGGAACCAACTCCTGCATCATGATCCAAGCATCATGAGATCTCTGGATGTTACTGACATTGCATCTCAGCTTGAAGTTGCCATGAAAGTAGGAAATGATTTGAGATCCACTGGCTTCCTTTCCCAGCTATCAGCCTGGTGCAATAAATGTAAGCAGAGGCCTGACCTCTATGTTGGAAATGGAAGTTCAGATTGACATAGGCCAGAGGGCAAAGCTTAAACAACTAAAGTTAAGTCCAATTGGTCCATGGAGAAGCAAAGAGCAACACATTCCTGATTTTCTCCCTGCAGAATGCAAACTGCCAACATTGCACTAATTCATGGGTAATCAATCCCCTGGGACTTTCCACAGCAAGTCACTGAAATCCAGGAGAAACATGCTTCATATAACTTGCCCTGAGCACTTGGGTGATGCCTGATCACTCCATGTCTGTTCATTTCATGCTAGTATAAAGTCCCCTGCTGGGGTGTACAGAGACAATTCTCCTTCAGCTTCTGCTTATCTCTGACTTAGAAGGGAAGGTCTCCCTGAGTGACTGATGATTCTGCTGCTACTGCTGCTTTGGAAACTGCCCCAGGCCACTCAGAGGATGCCGAGTACCACGTGCCCTTTGACAAGGCCTCTGGAACCAAGAAGCTACTACAAGCAAGGTGCTTCCATTGTCGGTGGGAATCTGGCATTTGCCAGCTGCCAGTATGTGACAATGCGAGACTTCCAAAGGTTAGAGCCCTTGCAGTTCATGACAAGCCTGAGGTAAGCTTCCAACAGGGTGTCTGGAATCTGCTTTGCTTCGAAAGTAGATGGTTCCTTCCATGGATAAGCATCAGCAATGCTATGGAAACTCAGCATTTTCTTATGGGATATTTGAGTCTCCAAAACTTGGGATGACTCACTTCTGTCCAGAATGAAAGTTATCAGGCTAGAGAGCTGCTGGTGGGGACATGTGTACAGGAAAACCCCCAGGTCATCAAAGTGCTCCACATTCCACCAGAAACTTATTCTGCCTCATTTCTTGTCAGACTGTGAACTTTGCTGTTCTCTTTCCCCATGAAAATTGGTGCAGATTTTTGTTTTCCAAATGTACACAACCATGGTGCACATTTTTGAATGTACACATTTTCTCCCTCTGGTTAAAACACCTTTTGGGCTATTAGAAAAGTGTGCACATTTTCATGCACGTTTCCACAAATGCATGTGGACTGTTGAATGCATTTGGCTTGTTCTCTGAATCTCACTCAAAGCTTGGAGATGTATGGACCTGGACTGCAGAACTGGTTTGTCCAGAAGGTGCAAACTGGGTAAATCCTGATCAGTGATGAACTGAAACAACATTCTTATGCATCTCCATTTGAGATTTCATTCTGAGGGAGTTTGTGTATGCAGGAGAGTCAGAGAACATGGTTAATTTGGGTTCATTCAGGCATTCAAGCAGACTTTATTTAAGGCAGAGTTGGGAAAGGTAAGTCAGAGTCTCTAGACAGGTCTTTGGGAGTTCTGCTTTGTTCAGTAACACCTTCAGAAAGAAAGTGCTCCCTTCTGCAGCAGGAATGAAGACAACAAGGTGGGAATCAGGACTGGGCTTTGTGTCCATTGCCTGTGAATGCTACTAAGTTCTGGCCATCGAAACAAGTATGTCCTTTTGTGGCAGGCTCCCCTTGGAACATCTCAGGGAGCAAGTGAAAACGGAAGCCCATTCTGCTCACTCCCAGTCCTGTTGCGAAAGCCTCAGGATGGCTCACATAGATAATTTCCAATTGAATTCCCAGAAGCCCTTTGACCAGAACTCCCAAATACAGGAGACAAGCCAATTTGAACTAGGAACTTGTTGTTAGGAAAGACTGAACGTGTGTCAGGTGTTTTGAAGGGTGCAAATGTCATCCTAAAGCGTTCAATAATCGTGGGAGATTTATAACTCCGGGAAGTGGGGAACAGCTCAGATAACTGGGGCCTGGAATAGGTTACAGTTAATCGGTCAATACTGCAAGCATTACAAGGAATAAACTTCCACGTGAAACTGAGCACAGCATGAATTATATAGTGCATAAAGCAATAACAGACTTCTCCCAGAAAGAAACCCAAGAAAGGAAGGGCGAAAAAAGACACAAAGTATGAGACTCCTTCACAAGTATGTATTTCTTCAACTAATAACAGTTTTTTAAGAGTCAACTTTCCCAATCATTTAGTCTGTGTCATGATATAATTTGGACCACAGTATACGAATCAATTTCTCTGCAGCTCCTGTATAACATGGAAGAGATCGACTGAACAACCAAAACTGAATGAATAACCAAGCAAGTTTCCTTTTACTGAAAAGATCTTTGGTCCATCTAATCCCTTCCCTCTTCCATTTGTCTCGGGTGCTTCCCTCCCCTGTCCTACCTAGGAATTCTCTTAGTGAATGAACTGGGAGTTCTCTAAAGCAGGTTCTTAGGATACCAAAAGCAAGATGTCATCCTCCTGTCTTTGAATAGAGGGCAGGTTTTAGCTGAACCACCATGAGCTGCTTCACATTCACTCAGAGCAGCAATCCTCTCTATGCTGCTTTCTCACAGAGGCTTTCCAAGGAGCTGGACAGGGCCTCTCGCTGCCAGGGTTGGCTCTGTATGCCACAGAATGACCCTGGGACCAACTGCCTTCTAAGGAGATGTTCCATCACTGAACAATGGGCATTTCTCCAGAGAGAAACCCAGTTTGAAGTCCTTGTGCCAAGGATCGATTCAAGTAGGAAACCGCCTTGAGCATTATGAAACTTGATGAGAATTCCTTGCAGCAACTGAGTTTCAGACAGAGGATTTCCCAGCCCTGGCCAAGGCCTCAACTCAGGACATCTGCATGCAAACAAGGGCTTTTACATGGTGCTGTGGTGGTTCCCTTCAATGGCTGAGAATCCCTGAGAAGTCATGCAAAAGAGGATTTTGGAGATGTGGTGAAGCCTGCTAGGTTTTGCTTGCTTTCAGATGTTCAGACGATTTCCCAGAGAACAGGTTTAGTGGAAGCTCAACCATGATAGCTAATGGGAGATTACATTTTTGGAGGAAGGCTGACAAAAGCATGGGAGAAATTAAGGAGGAAACAAGAAGAAAGGGGCTGTTGCCTTCAGCTCATGGGGCTCGCAGGAAGCATCATGGCTATTGACAGGCAGAAGCAGGTTGCTGGGGTACATGGAAATCACATGGGTCTTATCCAGCATGGCTCAACTGCTGTTCTTTTTTATTAAGCACATCATGCTTATTCTTGGTTGCACCAAGAGCTACCATATTTTTCGCTCTATAAGACGCACCTGACCATAAGACGCACCTAGTTTTTAGAGGAGGAAAACAAGAAAAAAAATATTCTGAATCAAATGGGCACATAATCACAGGCACATTCCCCATCACTTCCCGATGGGCTGCACATCTGACAGACTTACTGCACACACACATTTGATCTATAAGACGCACAGACAGTTCCCCTTACTTTTGAGGGGGGAAAAAGTGAGTCTTATAGAGCAAAAAATACGGTAATTGTTGTTGTTAGTTGCGAAGTCGTGTCCGACCCATCGCGAGCCCATGGACAACATTCCTCCAGGCCTTCCTGTCCTCCACCATCCCCCAGAGTCCACTCAAGCTCACACCAACCGCCTCAGTGACTCCATCTAGCCACCTCATCCTCTGCCGTCCCCTTCTTCTTTTGCCATCTATTGTTACCAGCATTAGACTCTTCTCCAGGGAGTCCTTCCTTCTCATTAGGTGGCCAAAGTATTTGAGTTTCATTTTCAGGATCTGGCCTTCTAAAGAGCAGTCAGGGTTGATCTCCTCTAAGACTGACCAGTTTGATTGCCTTGCGGTCCAAGGGACTCGCAGGAGTTTCCTCCAGCACCACAATTCAGAGGCCTCAATTCTTCGGCGCTCAGCCTTCCTTATGATCCAACTTTCACAGCCATACATTGCAACTGGGAAAACCATAGCCTTGACTATACGCACTTTTGTTGGCAGGGTGATGTCTCTGCTTTTTAGTATGCTGTCTAGATTTGCCATAGCTTTCCTCCCCTGGAGCAAGCGTCTTTTAATTTCTTGGCTGCAGGCCCTATCTGTGGTGATCTTGGAGCCCAGGAAAATAAAATCTGTCACTACCTCCTTTTCTTCCCCATCTATTTGCCAGGAAGTGAGAGGACCAGATGTCATGATCTTAGTTTTCTTAATGTTGAGTTTCAAGCCAACTTTTGCACTCTCCTCCTTCACCCGCACCAAGAGGCTCTTTAGTTCCTCTTCACTTTCTGCCATGAGAGTGGTATCATCTGCATATCTGAGGTTGTTGATATTTCTCCCAGCAATCTTGATTCCAACTGGTGATTCATCTAGGCCCACTTTTCTCATGATGTGCTCTGCATATAAGTTAAATAGGCAGGGCGACAGTATACAGCCTTGCCAAACTCCTTTCTCAATTTTGAACCAATCAGTGGTTCCATGCCCAGTTCTCACTGTTGCTTCTTGACTCACATATAGGTTTCTCAAGAGACAAATAAGATGGTCTGGTACTCCCATCTCTTTAAGAACTTGCCACAGTTTGTTGTGATCCACACAATCAAAGGCTTTAGCATAGTCAATGAAGCAGAAGTAGATGTTTTTCTGGAACTCCCTAGCTTTCTCCATGATCCAGCGTATGTTGGCAATTTGGTCTCTAGTTCCTCTCCCTCTTCGAAATCCTGCCTGTACTTCTGGTAGTTCTCGGTCCACACACTGCTGGAGCCTAGCTTGTAAGATTTTGAGCATCACTTTGCTAGCATGTGAAATGAGTGCAATGGTACAGTAATTTGAACATTCTTTGGCATTGCCCTTCTTTGGGATCGGAATGTCAACTGACCTTTTCCAATCCTGTGGCCACTGTTGAGTTTTCCAAATTTGCTGGCATATTGAGTGTAGCACTTTAACTGCATCGTCTTTTAAGATTTTGAATAGCTCAGCTGGAATACTGTCACCTCCACTAGCTTTGTTGTTGCTCAGACTTCCTAAGGCCCATTTGACTTCACATTCCAGGATGTCTGGCTCGAGGTCAGCGACCACCCCATTGTGGTTCTCAGGGACGTTAAGCTCTTTCTTGTATAGTTCTTCTGTGTAATCTTGCCATCTCTTCTTAATCTCTTCTGTCTCTGTTAGGTCCCTGTCATTCTGGTCCTTTATCACGCCCATCTTTGCATGAAACGTTCCCTTCATATCTCCAATTTTCTTGAAGAGATCTCTGGTCCTCTCTATTCTATTTCTTTCTTCTATTTCTTTGCACTGTTCATTTAAGAAGGCATTCTTATCTCTTCTAGCTATTCTCTGGAATTCTGCATTCAATTGGGTATATCTTTCTCTTTCTCCCTTGCCTTTTGCTTCCCTTCTTTCCTCAGCTATTTGTAAAGCTTCCTCAGACAGCCATTTCGCTTTCTTGCATTTCTTTTTCTTTGGGATGGTTTTAGTTGCTATCTCTTGTACAATGTTGCGAACCTCCGTCCATAGTTCTTCAGGTACTCTGTCTATCTGATCTAATTCCTTAAATCTATTTGTCACCTCTACTGTATATTCATCAGGAATATGATTGAGGTCATACCTGAGTGGCCTAGTGCTTTTCCCTACTTTCTTCAATTTAAGCCTAAATTTTGCAACAAGAAGCTCATGATCTGAGCCACAGACAGCTTCTGGTCTAGTTTTTACTGACTGTGTAGAGCTTCTCCATCTTTGGCTGCAGAGCACATAGTCAATCTGATTTCTGTGTTGACCGTCTGGTGATGTCCATGTGTAGAGTCTTCTCTTGGGTTGTTGGAAAAGAGTGTTTGCTATGACCATCATATTCTCTTGACAAAATTCTACCAGCCTGTGCTGTGCTTCATTATGTACTCCAAGGCCAAACTTGCCTGTTATTCCAGTTATCTTTTGGCTTCCTACTTTAGCATTCCAATTCCCCATGATGATAAGGACATTTTTTGGAGTTAATTCTAGAAGGTGTTGTAGGCCTTCATAGAACCAGTCAACCTCAGCCTCTTCAGCACCAGTGGTTGGGGCATAGACTTGGACTACTGTGATGTTGAATGGTTTGCCTTGGATTCGGACTGAGATCATTCTGTCATTTTGGAGATTGTATCCCAGTCCTGTTTTTCCTATTCTTTTATTGACTATGAAGGCTACTCCATTTCTTCTGAGGGATTCTTGCCTGCAGTAGTATACCTGATGGTCATCTGAATTTAATTCACCCATTTCTGTCCCTTTTAGTTCACTGATTCCTAAGAAGTCGATGTTCAGTCTTGTCATCTCTTGTTTGACCACATCCAGCTTGCCTTGATTCATGGATCTTACATTCCAGGTTCCTATGGAGTATAGATCTTTACAGCATTGGACTCTCCTTTCACCACCAGATACATCAGCAACTGAGTGTCCTTTCGGCTTTGACCCAGTTGCTTCATTCTTTCTGGCGCTACTAGTACTAGCCCTCTGCTCTTCCCCAGTAGCATATTGGACACCTTCTGACCTGAGGGGCTCATCTTCCGGCATCATATCGTTTTGCCTTTTGGTACTGTCCATGGGGTTTTCATGGCAAAGATACTGGAGTGGGTTGCCATTTCCTTCTCCAGTGGGTCACGTTTTGTCAGTGCTCTCTGCTATGACCTGTCCGTCTTGGGTGGCCCTGCACGGCATAGCTCATAGATTCATTGAGCTAGACAAGGCTCTTCACCACGGCAAGGCAGTGATCCATGAAGGAGCCAAGAGCTAATAGCCAATGTTAAACCAGGCAGAACTGCCCTGTGAAAAAACTCCTAATTTTAAAAATGCCGTGTCTTCTTTGGACTTTCTTATGGCATTTTGTTTCAACCTGTAAACTCTTTTAGAAACATTTGTAACCCAGTGAAAGGAATACAAATAATGAAAAGTAATAAGTCAATAAATGGTAAATGTGCTGAATTAGATCTCAGCTCCAGCAGGGCTTTCAGAAGTTCCTTTTAAAAAGTATGCAGAAAGACTTTGTATCACTTTTGGAGAATGTTTTATTGTGAAACCTCCATGTGTTTGGTCTAGAAGGTTCAAAAAGTCCTTTCTCACTCTCCATATCTTATCTCCTGCCCACCTCCCAGTGCCGCTCTCATCCTTGCAGCACGATAGTTAAGAACTACCAGCACCTTCTGGCCTTGACATTTACCATCACAGAGATTGACAAGGATCCCACTCTCCTTCCCAACATAACCCTGGACTTCCTTTTGTATGAACACATGGACCTTGCTGATTGGATGCATAGGAATAACCTGTCACTGCTTTCCACTCGTGGGCGAATGTTTCCCAATTATAAATGCGACCAGAATAGACTTCTTGCCCTTATTGGAGGTCTCAACTCCCAATCTTCAAAGGAGATTGCGCCATTGATGGGCATGTTCAAGATCCCACAGGTAAAGGGATTCTTCTTGGGGTTGAAGTTAGGGACCTGCAGATCTCAGGGTCATGGAGATAGATGACCAACTTCTGAAACAAAATTTCCCATGTGGTGGGAATGCAGGACGCCAGGAGGTGCAGACATCCAGACTTTGGTCCACCTGCCATGCAAGAGCTATGGGAGTAACCAGGAATTTCAGGTGGCAAATGTAGGGCTAATCCCACCCAGTAGTAAGTCTATTCAGTGAAGATTCAGGGTTGTGAGAAATAAAGCCTCACAAAGAAAGGTCATCAATTTATTACTTATTACAATACATTGCTACTTTTCATTTCTTCCAAGGTAGTTTGCATAATTATCCTCCTCACAACCTTATCCCCCTCACAAACTTATCCTCCTCACAACCTTATGCTCACAACAAATCCCCCATGAGGTAGGTTAGGCTGAGATTCTGTGCCTGGTCTAAAGTTCCCCAGTGAGCTCCATGGCTGAACGGGGACTAGAACTCAGATTTTCCTAGTCCCCAGTCCAGCACTCTCCCCATTACACTACACAGGATCTCAGGAAAGATACCGCTGAAAGACTCTTCTTTGTTCTTGTTGATATTTTATAGGATACCAAATCTGCAGCCTTTGATAAACTGGCTGTCAGTGGCTCCCTAACCTAATACCCACTCGTTCAGATCATGTATGGCATCTCCTAATTCAAGTGTCAAAGAGCTGTGACATCTTTGCCTAAATCTTCTGATGATTTCACCTCTTCACTTAGATACGAAATGACATTGGGGACAGTGTGGCACCCACACTTACGCTATTATAGGGCCAAAGCACAGTGTTGTTCTTTGGAAGCATTCCCTAATGTTTGAGGTGAGCCACTGGGAAACAATGCCTCCAAGTCCCAGCTCACTGAGATGGTCCAGGAAAGCACCATGGTCAACAGCATCAAAAGCTGCCCAAAGATCAAGACAAGTAACATGGTTACACTTCCCAGGCCCCAAAGAATGTCATCCAGCAGGGCAGCCAAGACTGATTCCAGCCAAGAACCAGGCCTGATCCTAGATAGCTTGTTCTGTTCAATGACGCCAGTTCAGACTTCACCACTTCCTTGAGCACCTTACTCAGAAATGAGGTATTTGTCACTTGACAGCAGTTGGCTGAGATCTCTGGATCCAGGAGGGATGTTTCAAGAATGGTCCTGCCAATGCTCCCCTCAAGGTAGCAAAGAACACACCATCAAGCAATGAATTAATCCAGCACTCTCTGCATCCATCTAAGTAGTCAGCATGGCAAGCTCAAACAAGCCAAAAAGGGCAAGAGCTGAAAGAGCATGTAGGGTCCGTATCTCATACTCCAAAACCTGAAACTTATCCACCCCAAAGAGGATAAGATTGTGCACCAGATAATCTCAACAGTTGTTCAAACCAGCAGGGTGGGAAGTGATGTGATCCTTGAAGTGTCTTGCAAATTCAACACAGTGGACCTCTGAGATTTCCAGTACTGGGTTCATTGAGTTAGGAGAAATCAACTCCCGACTGACTCAG
Organism: Varanus salvator macromaculatus; assembly: GCA_023646645.1. Classification (NCBI taxonomy): domain Eukaryota; kingdom Metazoa; phylum Chordata; class Lepidosauria; order Squamata; family Varanidae; genus Varanus; species Varanus salvator. Next base: position 2,111,421 of record JAIXND010000715.1, on the reverse strand, counting down.
AAGAGGTCAGCTGGACAGCTATTCAAGCATGCAATGAAGTCAGCAAAGGCAAGCAGATGGCGTTGGAACGAGACGGATGTGATTAGCTATCTCTGCTAATCACTCTGGTGTTATCCAAGCAGTGGGGTCGGGCGACCCAGTCAAACCCTGTAGGGGTGAAGACAGATTACCTGGGCATGTTTTGGCTGAATGTGGGGTGGCGATCCCATATCAGTCAAGAACAATTCAGGTGTCTCAGCTGGATGATACAAGAGGTTTTTTAGCCTCTGCAAGTTCACGGCATCTTATTAGTTTAGCGTGGAATTTTTACAAGCTGGATAAACATCAGAACTGCTGAGTAAATATTTTCTTAGGTTATCTTTCTCTGCAATTATGCCCGTGGGAAAGCCTGGCACGAAGATTGAAGAACCCTCCAAATTGTTAAGCGGCGACGGAGATTAAGAGACTCTGTGACTTTTGTGTAAGTTGAATTGAAGTTTTTTTGTGAATGTCTCTAGGGTTTAACTTTATTAAATATATATGGTGCAACTAGACAGAAGTACGAAGACTTGATTTGGGAAGAAGAAGGGAAGGGAGAGGTGAAGGAAGGAATCTTCATTTTCTCTCCTGCATTTTTGGGACCACTGCCAAAACATTTGGTAACCTGCCAACCCTTTGTCTGCTTGTGTTATTGAGATCATGGCTTCGCTCCAGGAATCTCTCCTGAAAATTAACCAGTTAATATTAAATTAAAAATTGTCTCAAGAAATGTTTTTGCTTAAAGAACAAATCTTGATCGAACAGAAAAAGAGCTTTGATAAAATTGATGCTTCTCTCATGTTGGAGGCATAAACTATTGTTCAAACTGAAACAGAACAGAGTACCCAGCAACAGCTATGTGAAAAAGCCGAAATGGTAGATAAAGAAACAAAATCAGCAAAACCAATAAATAATCTGTTATCAAGTCTGTCTGATGAATGGCAACTTCGGCAGGAAGGAGTGTTTATTTTCTTTGATGGATGGATGAATTCTGAAATAACTATAATTGGCTCTGAGAAAGAAGTGAAGGTCTTACAGCAAGAAATGCAGTCATTGCGAATTATTAATGTTTTGCAACAGAAGATATGAATTCTGGACTTTAAATGGCGTGGCAGGGGCATTAAACAAAAGTATTTGTCTTAATATAAATGGCTTGATAATGTCTATCGAGGTATGGAATGGCTATGATATGTGATTTTGAAGGTGGAAGTAGGTTTTAAGGGAAGAAGGATCCTTTTCCTCTTTTTCTTCCTTCTTCTCTTTTGCTTTCTTAGATTGTCTTAAAGTTTAAAGATGATTGACTAAGAGCTAAATTGTATGACTCTCCGGTTTTTGGACTGTTGTTAAATAGGCTAGATAAGATGTTCTTAAAGATGATGAATGGTTGTGAGATATATGAACATGAATTTTCTTTGCTATTGTATTCTCTTTTTTAGTAGATATTAGACTGGAATACCTGTAAGCAAAAAATGTATCTGACTGTATTTGTAATTGTTATTAGGAGGAGTCTATTTGTTTAATATTAGTAAAAAGAAAAGATTTGGAATTGCGTAGTGCTGGTCAGGCTGAAACCTCTTATCTGAAAAGAAAGAAGATATTAACTTTTACAAAATGCAGAGAGTCTCTTTCCTAATATGAAAAACAGGACTTTGTAGGAAATGGATGAATTTATTCTGACTTCTATCAAGTTTGGGAATTCTGTTTGTTATTGGCTGGAAAAACGGGACTGGGCTTAGATCTCGGCGGTGGCGCCCCATCTATGGAATGCACTCCCCAGAGAGGCTCGCCTGGCGCCGTCTTTATTTGCTTTTCGGCGCCAGGCGAAGACCTTTTTATTTAAGCTATATTTTAAATGTTAATTTATTTTTTATTATATTGTATTTGTTTTAAATTATACCTGGAGATGGGCCAGTTTTAAAGTTTTAATGTTTAACTAATTTTATTGTGTTGTAAGCCGCCCCGAGGCTTGTGGCAAGGGGCGGCCTATAAATTTGTAAATAAATAAAAAAAAATAAAATAAATAAATCTAAAAAAGAATTTTTAAAACTTTTTAAATGAGTTTGAAATGATCACAGAATGTTAAAGGATGTGTAATAAGGGGCTGACTCAGTAGTTTTGATGTTTGTGATGATGGATGCTTTAATATTGTTGTGAAAACTAATAAAAAAGTGGTAGTGCATTCTACCCACAAAAAAAAAAAAAAAAAAAGAAGTCAGCAAAGGCAACCTTCTTTGCTGATCTCCATGCCACACCCTGGGCATGATTATACACTCTTTGGCATGGTCCATTACTTTCATGAAAACTGATGAGTCCTATGCTACATTTGTCCTGTTTTATTGTCTGGAGAGCTCCACTGAACCAAACGGTGTTGAGAATGAAAGACAGTTATTCTTGCCACACTTTCCAGAGTCAAAGTGGTTGCACTGACCCTTTGGATGAGGACCGTGACAGCTGGGGAATGGGGATGGTGGAGGAGGGTGAGGTTGCCATCTCCAGGTGCTCAGGCAGACCATGGAAACAGACAGAGCCTGGAAATGAAAGGAGGGAACAAGGGAGAGCAGCGGGACGAGCCAACGCCCAGTTGTCCCTGACCCCATGATGTGGCATTGGAGCCAATTGGATCTAGGAGACTAGCTCTTCTCCAGAATGACCCACTCAGAGGGGTGGATCTCAGGGTTACTGAAAATGCAAACACATTCTCCCCGCCTTTCAGATAGCTAAAAGACTGAAATAGCAACATTAGATAACTCAGCCTTCACCTTATATTGTGATGTACAGAGGGCCTTAAAAGACTTCCAACATTTGAGTGGGTGGTATGTATATAGCATGTACAGTTCCCAGGGAGCACCATTCCATGCATATGCACATTTCATATGCATGAATTGGCATTGCTATATTCATAGGTCAGCTTGTGCTTGAAGCATCCCCTTTTTCTGCAATAGACTAAAACAAAACTCTGTTTTTCAGTTCGGTTATGGCTTCTTTGACAGTGTTGATGGGGATTCAAGGATATTCCCTTCCTTCTTCCCGATTGATCCCAATGAAATGCCTCAGTATGCGAGTTTAGTCCTGCTTCTCCTGCATTTCCACTGAAACTGGATTGGACTGATGGCTTCTGAGGACGACAGTGGTGAACGTTTCATCCAGAGACTGACATGGATGCTGAAGCAAAAGGACATCTGTGTGGCCTTCACTGAAATGTTCAAGTCAATGGACCCAACCTATCTGCTTAAAGTAAGGAGTGGCTCTGTTCCTAATTCTTGTTTTGAACCACAAGTGATTATTATGTCTGGAGACAATACAGGTGTAGGACTATTTATTTATTTATTTATAACATTTCTATGCCGCACCCATCGCCGAAGCCTCAGGGCAGCTCACAAAGAAAATAAATAAAAAAGAATAGAATAACATTAAAAATTTGGAGTATCTCGGCCATAACTTAAAACCACAAAATAAAACAACTGATTAAACAACTTCCCGGTTAGATTACTGAAACGCGCTCTACGTGGGGCTACCCTTGAAGACGGTCCGGATACTTCAATTGGTGCAAAACAGAGCTGCCAGGGTGCTGACGGGGACTGGGCGTGGTTCTCATATCACCCCAGTTCTCCGTCAGCTTCACTGGCTTCCCATTGAAGTCCGGGCCTAATTCAAGGTGTTGGTTCTTACCTATAAAGCCCTTAACGGCTTGGGTCCTGGTTACCTAAAGGAGCGTCTGCGACCATATATGCCCTCCCACCCCTTACGATCAGCAGCTGATGCTCTCCCCCGGGAACCCTCCGTGAGAGAAATAAGGAGGGTGAGTACCTGGAGGAGGGCTTTCTCTGTGGTGGCGCCCCACCTATGGAATGCGCTCCCCAGAGAGGCTCGCCTGGCGCTGTCTTTATTTGCTTTTCGGCGCCAGGCAAAGACCTTTTTATTCAAGCAATATTTTAAATGTTAAATTATTTTATGTTTAAATTATTTGTTAATTTATTATTATATTGCATGCTTTAATTTGGACCTAGAGATGGGCCAGTTTTTAATATTGTGTATGTTTTTAGGGTATTGTGAGCTGCCCCGAGGCTTGTGGCAAGGGGCGGCATATAAATTTGTTAATAAATAAACAAATAAATAAATAAAATTAGCAAGTAAAATATCATTTAAATAAAAAGGTCTTGGCCTGGCGCCGAAAAACAAATAATGACGGTGCCAGGCAGACCTCTCTGGGGAGCTCATTCCACAGGTGAGGCGCCACCGCTGAGAAGGCCCTCCTCCGGGTACTCACCGTCCTAATATCCTTCACAGAGGGCTCCTGGAGAAGAGCCTCCTCTGCCGATCTCAGGGTGCGGGAGGGCATATATGGACACAAGCGCTCCTTTAGATAACCAGGTCCCAAGCCGTTGAGGGCTTTATAGGTGATAACCAACACCTTGAATTGGGCCCGGACTTCAATGGGGAGCCAGTGAAGCTGATGGAGAACTGGGGTTATATGAGAACAACGCCCAGTCCCCATCAGCAACCTGGCAGCTCTATTTTGCACCAATTGAAGTATCCGGACCGTCTTCAAGGGCAGCCCCACGTAGAGCGCATTACAGAAATCTAATTGGGAAGTTACAAATGCATGCGTCACAGTCGCCAAGCAGTCATTCTCCAGGTAAGGACGCAGCTGATAGATCAGCCGAAGCTGAAGGAAGACGCTCCTCGCCACCGCTGTTACATGAACTTCTAATGACAGCTCTGGGTCGAGGAGCACTCCCAGGTTGTGAACCCTGTCCCTAAGAGGGAGTGCAACCCCATTCAGGACAAGGTCCAGGTCCCCCATCCCAAAGCCCGACCCTCCTACCAACTGGACCTCCGCCTTGTCTGGATTGAGCTTCAGTTTATTGGCCCTCATTCAGCTGATTACCTCGGCCAGGCACCGGTTCAGCACAGCCACCGCCTCACCTGGATTTGCTGAGAATGAGAGGTAGAGCTGGGTATCATCAGTGTACTGATGATTCTGCAGCCCACACCTCCTAATGACCTCTCCCAGCGGTTTCATGTAGATGTTGAAAAGCAAGGGGGACAAAATGGAGCCCTGCGGAACTCCATGGCATAGCTGCCATGGTGCAGAGCCAAAGTCCCCCAGCACCACCTTCTGGAATCAGCCATTGAGATAGGAGCGGAACCACTGCAAAGCAGTGCCTCCAACTCCCAATCACACAAGCCTATCCAGAAGGATACCATGGTCGATGGTATCGAAAGCTGCTGAGAGGTCCAGGAGGACCAACAGGGACACACTCTCTTATCCGTCTCTCTGCACAGGTCATCATACAGGGTGACCAAGGCAGATTCAGTACCATACCCGGGTCTGAAGCCAGACTGAAATGGGTCCAGTTAATCAGTCTCATCCAAGAGTGCCTGGAGTTGTCCCGCCACCACCCGCTCTAGTGCCTTGCCCAGGAACGGGATGTTGGCCACCGGTCTATAATTGGCGGCCACCTCTGGATCCAGGGATGCCTTCTTTAGGACTGGCCGGACTACCGCCTCCTTTAAAGGGGCAGGTACCTGACCCTCCCTCAGAGAGGCATTGACAACCTCCAGGATCCAGGTCCCAATCCCGTCCTTGGCTGTCTTGAGTCGCCAAGATGGGCAAGGGTCCAGTAAGCAGGTGGTAGGACGTACCTGTCCAAGCAACTTTTCCACATCATCAGGCCGCAACAACTGAAACTCATCCATCTATTGTGAACCAGACAGTAACAGTGGCACCTCCCCAGTAGGATCTGATTCAATAGTAGAGTCCAGCTCATGACGAATCTGAGCGATTTTCTCCTGGAAATGCTTGGCAAAGTCGTCATAGGCCTTCAAGGGTGGCACGAGATCTTTCTTTGGGCCCAGATGTATCAGCCCCTGTAGCACCCAAAAGAGCTCCTCCAGACGGCATTGTGAGGAGGCAATGGAAACGGAGAAGAATTTCTTCTTCACCGCCCTCACCGCCACAGCATAGGCCCGATAATGGGCTCTCAAGTGTGTTCGGTCAGATTCATCCCGTGATTTCCTCCACCTACGCTCTAGACGTCTCCCAACCCGCTTCATCGCCCATAGTTCTGGTGTATACCAAGGGGATGAGCGGGCTCTGCCAGGTGGGAGAGGATGGTTAGGAGCGATCGTGTCAATAGCCCTGGTCATTTCCCCATTCCATAGTTCAACCAAGGCATCGACAGGAGCACCAGCCTTATCAACTGGGAAATCCCCCAGGGCCTTCAGGAATCCATCTGGATCCATCCGGCTCCGGGGGCGGACCAGCACAATCGGGTCTGCACCCTTGCAGAGGGAAAGGCTGTTATCAAGCTCAAACCTCACGAGGAAGTGATCTGACCATGACAGGGGAGTCAGACACAAGTTCCTCACCCTCAGACCACCCTCTTCCTGCCCCGTCGAGAAAACCAGGTCCAGAGTGTGTCCACGTTTATGGGTCGGGCTGATTGATCGAGTTATTTATTTATTTAACAAATTTGTATGCCGCCCCCTTGCAAACAAGCCTTGGGGCGGCTAACAACATATGAAAATGCAATTTGAAAACAATACACAATTTAAAACTGGCCCATCTCATAGTCTAAAAGTAAAAATATATAAATATAAAAAATAAAGTAAAGGTAAAGGTTTCCCCTTGATGTTACGTCCAGTCATGCCTGACTCTAGAGGGCGGTGCTCATCTCCTTTTCCTAGCTGAGGGAGCCAGCATTTGTCCACAGACAGTCTCCGTGGTCATGTGGCCGGCATGACTAAACACCGAAGTGCACGGAACGCTGTTACCTGCCCACCGAAGTGGTACCTTTTTATCTTCTTGCATTTGCATGCTTTCGAACTGCAAGATTGGCAGGAACTGGGATGGTGCACGGGAGCTCACCCCGTGTGCAGATTCAAACCAGCAACCTTTCGATCAACCAGCCCAGCAGCACAGCAGTTTAAACCACTGCGCCACCAGCAGTCCCTAATATAAACAATAAATAACAATCTAGAATTAACAATATAGAATTAATAATTTAACAATTAAAATATTTCTTAAGTAAAAAGGTCTTCGCCTGGTGCCAAAAAACAAATAATGACGGCGCCAGGCGAGCCTCTCTGGGGAGCGCATTCCATAGGTGGGGCGCCACCGCAGAGAAAGCCCTCCTCCGGGTACTCACCCTCCTTCCTTCTCTCACAGAGGGTTCCCGGAGGAGAGCATCAGCTGCCGATCGTAGGGGGTGGGTGGGCATATATGGTCACAGGCGCTCCTTTAGGTAGCCAGGACCCAAGCCGTTAAGGGCTTTATAGGTAAGAACCAACACCTTGAATTGGGCCCAGACTTCAATGGGAAGCCAGTGTAGCTGACAGAGAACTGGGGTGATATGAGAACCATGCCCAGTCCCCGTCAGCACCCTGGCAGCTCTATTTTGCACCAATTGATGCATCCAGACCGTCTTCAAGGGTAGCCCCATGTAGAGCGCATTACAGAAGTTACAGAAATCTGATGACGTGTTGAGACAGCCCCATGGCTGTCATGGAGGCCATGAAGTCCTGAGCCGCCTCGGTCAGAACCATCTCGGCATGGAGATTGAAGTCCCCCAGGACCAACATCCTGGGAGTCTTCAACATCAAATCCAAGACGATCTCCGTCAGCTGAGTCTGGGAGTTTGTTGGACAGAAGGGTGCACGGTAAACCAACAGAATCTCCAATCTGTCTCAGTCGCCCAACACCAAGTAGAGGCGCTCTAGACCTGGCCTCAAGGGGACAGGAAGCCCCGTGAGGGAAAAAGAGGCTCGATAAACCAAAGCGACCCCCCTCCCCTCCCCTCCCCTCCCCTCCCAGCGTGGTTGGTGCTGGACCAGATTCCCAGGCGGGCACAATTGAGAGAGGGAGACATCCCCCCCCCCACCCACCCAGGTCTTTGTAATGCAAGCCAGGTCGATCCCCTCATCCACAATCAAGTTATGGATGAGGGAAGATTTATTGTGGACCAACCTGGTATTAAGCAGCAGCACCGACAGGCTCGGAGCACAGTTGACAGGACTACCTGGAACCCTCAGGCTGGGGGAATAACCAGAAGGAGGAACAGGTGCTAGCCATCTGTCCCTCCTTCTTCTACGCAGACACGTTAGACCCCCAACGCCATAACGTCCATTGCCCATAACCACCCCAATGGCAGAACCCACACACTCCCCAGGCAATCTCATATTTGTAGCTGAGAATAACTCCATTAAAAATATAAGCTAAAACACATTAAAAACAAATAAAAACACTTAAAACCACTTAACCCCCCCCAGCACATCCTAGTCCAATTAACAATCCCACCCACCAGCTGACAGCATAGCCCCTGGCCAGCCCAGCCCCCCGCACAGCCCCCGCATGGCTCCCAAATGGCGGCGACGGCCTGAAGCTGCTGGCTCCAGTCATGTCCGGCAGGATAAGCCGTCTGTCCATCCCCGTGCCGCACCCCCAATCCGGCGTGGCTCTCACCCAGCGCCGGCGGGGCAGAGAACAGGGCAGGCCCATGGCACCCACTGGCCGGCAAGATGGCGGCATCCTCCCCGGCGGCAGCATCATGGACCATCGACCAGCCTGTTGTCCTCTGGCCCCTGGTGGGTCCAGCAGTGGCCACTGGGAGTGGCGTCAGCTGGCCCCCAGGGCCCGGTGGAGCGCCCGCAATGTTCTCCCGGCTCGGCTGCATCCGGCAGGATAAGTTGGCTGTCTGTCCCTGCACCCTGCCCCCAATCCGGCGTGCCTCTCACACTGGCAATTGGCAGTGTGGATTGGAAATTATGAAGAAAAGACCAATACTACATTTCGGAAGGTTTGGATCCTAACATCACATTGGGAAGCTGGCATGAGAGGGTCCCTCCAGGGTGAATGGTATCTAAAAACCCTCCATGGTGCTCTACACTTCAGAATACACCACAGGGATGTTCAAGAATTCAAGCAATTTATCCATTCTTTAGATCCGCTCTGACCACAAGGTGACATTTTTCTCCAGATATAGTGGGAAACTGTATTCGACTGTCAGCTTCTGAAATCAAGTCAGTCAGGGAGAAAAATATGTAGTGGGAAGGAGGATCTGGAGACGATTCCACCCTCCACCTTCAGCATGAGCATGTCCAGTCGCAGCTACAGCATCTATAGTGCCATCTATTCCATGGCATATGCGCTGCATTCAGTGTCCTCAGCTGGATCCAAACATGCCATGATGGTGGAAGGCCAGAAGCTTTGGCATGTCCGGCCATGGCAGGTACTGCCAACTTTCAGATTAAACAATCTAAGCAAAGGTGTTTTGGTAGTGCTTCAATGGTCTGATCCTGAAATGAAGGATGAGCCTTTGGGGAAGAGGCTACTGATTCAGTGTAAAGCGCCAAAGATAGACATTCCCTATTCACTCACTTCCTTGCCCTTATTTCCTTTAAATATTTTTTGGGACTGGGGAGACTGATTGTTATTATGTGTCATCCATTTGTCTCTGAAATCATCAGTGTCGTTGTCGTCATCATCATCTTCATCATCATCATCACTGCTTTACATTTCTATACCGCCCATAACCAAAGCTCTCTGGGCAGTTCATAACAGTTAAGTTGTCCATCCAGATTTCATCCAGGGCTGGCCCTGCTTAGATTCCAAGAGTACACAAACAATACACAAACTACACAAACTGGAAGACCTATGGCAACCCGCTGAGTTAAACCCCTCCAAAATGTCCTACCCATGACTGTATTGTTCAGCTCTCCTAAGTTCAGTTCAAGGCGGTGGCTTCCTCAATGGAGTCAATCCATTTCAGATATGGTCTTCCTTTTCTTCTTCTGTCTTTGACTTTCCCTAGCATGATTATCTTCTCCATACATTTGCAACTTACATTTACAACTTGGATCTTGAAAGGGTGGAATGTGAGAATCTACTACAAAATATAATTCTAATCAGGGATGCATCAAAGTTCCACCAATTGCCTCCCTCTGGCATTTGTAGACTTCTTCTTGTGCTCAGCCTTGCCTTGGAAAGCAAGCCAAGCTGAGAAGAAATGCTTGTGGAATAACATTGAGCAACCTGAAACCTTCTTCTACATCACATGCAACAGTGCAAACAAAGGCTGTGGCACATGGGATGCTAGCATGTAGGGCTCAGTACCTGGTGAGCACTGTGTGCATGGTGGGTGTAGTTGCCAGAATCCCAGACTCACAGCCATGTCAAAAAGAACCTATGCTGAGTCCAGGGAATCTGACAGATCCCCACCCCCAAAAAGAATTCTTCACACAACCCTAGTTCTAATCTGCAATGGTGTTTTGTTCACTTTGACCCATTGGACATGAAGAGGTACAATCTCCTCCCAGCCCATGTTCCTTCTCTCACCAGTTGAAGAACCTCACCTTTTGGCCTCTTGGCTGCTACGAGCAAACTTCCTCCAGCACCTATTCAAAGATATGAACGCAAATAATCCCCAACCAAAAAGGCACAACCACTGGGCAAGTATATGGGAGCAATCCACCACCCCCACAAAGGGTAAAATAATAGAGACATCTAGTTTGTTCAAATGGTCACTTCTTATGAAACAAGAAAAGCCTGAAATCTGCTCCTTGGGTGGACTCACTGCAAGTTGAGTCAATGGCAGAAAGTAAACAAAATATGCAGGCAAACCCTGTTAAATCCCATAGAGTTTTGCTCCCAAGATTGGAATTCTCATATTTCCCCCGTTCTTCATGGATAATGTTACTGCTGATGTTTCTAAGTATGTTTTAAACCACAGGAAAAACAAGAATGAACCTTTCTGACACTTGTCAATGCCTAAAGAGACAGAAACACAATGGACAATATACTCATAATATTTGCAGTAGAATGAATAATTCTATCACCTCCTTTGTCAGTTCAACTGCCACCCCATGAAAAAAACCCATGCCATACTTCAGCAGATGTTGTTCATTCCAGATGCAGATTGCTGTAGCACATGCCCAGAGGATCAACACCCAAACAGGAACCAAAACCAATGTATTCCCGAGAAGATCCACTTCCTTTCCTATGAAGGGACTTTAGGGAACATTTTAGCTTACTGCACTTTTGCCCTCTCTCTGATCACATTTCTGCTGCTGGCAATTTTCATTAAGCACAGAGACACCCCGATCGTCAAGGCCAACAACCGAGATCTCACCTATACTCTCCTCATCTCACTCCTGCTCTGCTTTGTCTGCTCTTTCCTCTTCATTGGACAACCCACAAAGATAACCTGCCTTCTGAGACAAGCTGCCTTTGGCATCACCTTCTCTGTGGCTGTTGCTTCCATTTTGGCAAAAACCATCATGGTGGTTCTGGCCTTCATGGCTACCAAACCAGGAAACATAACAAGAAAACTCTTGGGGAGACAACTAACAATCTCCATTGTGCTGGTCTGTCCTCTTATCCAAGCCATGATATGTGCTACCTGGTTGCTTACTTCTCCACCATTCCTAGATTTGGACTTCCATTCTTTGGCTGGAGAGATCATTGTGGAATGTAATGAAGGCTCCATCAGCATGTTCTACACTGTCCTAGGTTGCATGGCCTTCCTGGCTTTCATCAGCTTCACAGTGGCTTTCCTAGCAAGGAAACTTCCTGACAGCTTCAATGAAGCCAAGTTCATCACCTTCAGCATGCTGCTCTTCTGTAGTGTGTGGGTCTCTTTTGTGCCCACCTACCTGAGCACCAAGGGGAAGGCCATGGTGGCTGTGGAGATCTTCTCCATCTTGGCCTCTGGAGCTTCTCTCCTGGGCTGTATCTTTCTCCCCAGATGCTATATCATCATCCTGAGGCCCAATCTTAACACCAGAGATCATCTTGTGAGGAAAATAAATTAAAGGGTCAATCACTTTGGCACAGTCTGTACTATTCTAATTTCCTGTAAAGCATTTTAATTTCTTACAGTGGCAGAATTACTGAATCATGAATGTTTATCACTTTTTGCTAAAATTCCGGGCTCTTTTGAAGTCTTCTCCACCCATCAGCCACTCTGCACTTGTGAGGAATGTGCCCCCCCCCCAGTCAACTAGAAATTAAACAAACATTTCAGGGTGGATATGGTTGTGCATTTTCCCTAAAACTGCTTCTGTTTCTCTTTCTTTAGTATTTTGCTATTCAGTAAAAAAGAATAAGAAATATGCGTGTTTCTCTGGCACAGTTTTTGCAAAGCAGCTATTCCCTCGGAATCTGTTCTCCTTTTCCCATTGAAACAGCTTCCCATAGCTATCCAGCATGCTTAAGTGTTCTCGTTACCTTATTTCTGTAAAGGGCCTGTAAGATAGGGTAATAGAATAATCGGGTCTTTCAGTGGAAGAAGCCTTTTAATGGATACTTGATGAGAGAAAATTCCATACATACAATTTAAATCCAGCACATGTCTTCTTGAACCAGCATCTCTCTGATGGTCATGTGACTGGGAAATGAATGTAGAATTGGAGCTTAAGTCTTCATGTTAAGGCTCAACCCAATCAATCAATAATCCCCCTCATATTTATCGGTTCTGGAGTTGATGTATTTGAATATTTCAAATAAAACAAGCCAGAGAGAGCAGAGGAGAAAGATGCTCTCTATGCATTTACATTATTCTAAGTAGTTTTTAAAATCTAGTGAAAAGCATCTTGTGATCTGCTCTTGGACCTGTATTGAAAGTCATTGGGAGGCAATAAGTAGCCCTAATTAGTCTAATAATTTTTCTAAAGGAGCGTCTGCACCCATATATACTTTCCCAACCCCTTCGATCAGCTCAGGAGGCCCTTCTACAAGAACCACCCCTCAGGGAGTTTAGGGGATGGCAACTAGGCAAAGGGCCTTTTCTGCTGCTGCTTCCCAGGTTTGGAACTCGCTCTCTAGGGAAATTCGCCTGGAGCCACCTCTATTTTCCTTTCAGTGCCAGGCAAAGACATATATTTTTAGGATTTTTTTAAAACATTTACCCTGCTCATTGTGGCCCTTTAATGCTTCCTGTAATGTGGAGCCCAGGACTGAAAACAATATCCAGCTGCAGGCACACCAGAGTCATATAGAGTGACAGTACTACCTTTCTTGATCTAGAAGCCATGCTTCTGGCTATGCAGCCAAGGGTGGCATTCACCCACTTAACTGCCGCATCACACTGCTGGATCATCTTTAGCCTGCAGTCAACCAGTACCTTGAGACCGCTTTCACAAGTGCTGCTCTCCAGCCACTTGTCCCCTAACCTGTACTTATGACAGCAATTCCTATGTCCCAAGTGCAAGACCTTGCACTTAGTCACATTGAATGCCATCCTGTTGTCTCCTGCCCACTTCCGGAGTCTGTCCAGATCCTTTTGGATCTGGAGTACCTGCTCCTCAGTTGTGGCCACTGCTCCAGTTTTAGTGTCGTCTGCGAATTTGATCAGCAGACTGTTCACCCCTTCTTCCATGTTGTTAATGAAAAGATTAAACAGGATAGGCCCCAGGACAGAGCCCTGGGGGACCCCGCTTGTCACTGGCTGCCATCCCGATGATTCCCCGCTAATGGTTACCTTCTGCTTTCGGTCAGTCAACCATGGCCTAATCCACCAGACAGTGCTTTGGTGTATCCCAAAACTCCTCAGTTTCTCCACCAGGATATCATGGGGCACTTTGTCACACTTTCCTATGCCCCAAGTGCAAGACCTTGCCATTATCTGCATTGAACTCCATCCTGTTGTCACCCACCCACTTCAATAGTCTGTCCAGATCCTTCTAGACTCAGAGTACCCACTCCTCAGTTATGATCAGAGCCCCCATTTTGTATCATTTGCAACTATGATCAACGGACTGTTCACCCCTCCTTCCATGTCATTGATGAAGAGTTTCAACAACATCAGTCCCAGGATTGAGCCCTGGGGAACCCCACTGGTCACAAGCCACCATCCTGATGATTACTCACTAATGGTTACCCTCTGCCTTCAGTCCATCAATTCCCTAATCCATTGGGCAATGGATTGGTCTATCCTGAGACTGCTCAATTTACTAGTAAATTGGGTTACTAGATCTCTGGCTATTATGATACTTTCCACTGTCTTTCCTAAAATGGATGTAAGGCTAATTGGCCCATCATTCCACATGCCCCCTCTACTACCATTTTGAAAATTAGGACCCTCCAGTCCTCTAACACATTCTCCACAAGGTTTGAAAATGGAGGTCTGTGGGCATGAGAGTACCCCTGCCAATTTCTGAAGTACCCTGGCACTGTCCTTCTGAGCTCCTCGACTTTTTAGGGGGTGACTCTAATCTGTGCCCATAAATCCTCAGCTGCATCTGTTCCCCTATTTAGATCTCAGATACAGTTCTTGCAAATCTCTCATTCAAAGTTCCCTTCTGTTCCTTAAGCTCCCTTTTGGATCCAGACATTCATTCCTTGAAGTCTTTACAAATTTGGTGGTGAAGGGGGGAGCCAAAGGATCTCCTGCTGTTCTCCTCCTCCTCCATAAACACTACCAATTTCTGTGGCTACTTTTGCAGTGTTCACACTTATGGAATTCCCAAGAACTGACATCTGAAATTTTTCCAAATGGTTTTGTGTATTATAGCCTGCCCCTTAATGCTGTTATCATCAGAGGACACCCACGGTGTCACACTACACATGAGAGTAAACAAGATTTTGCCTAAGCAGGAGCTGTTATTGTAGGGTGTCCCATTTACTCCAGTCATTAGAAAAGGTAATTCAGAATATTGATTTATTCTCACACAACTAAGGAACAAAATTTCCCCAAATCATGCAATGTTTAGATTATGTTTTTCTCATGAGAAGGCCTCTGCTATTGAGACTGGGCCTCAAGAGAATTATGTAGTATTTGGGGAGAAAGATGAATCCCAGGAGACCAGCCCCAGATGCCAAGATGGAAAAGACCTCCATGGCCACTGCATACCTCCCCTTGGTGCTCAGGTAGGTGGGCACAAAGGAGACCCACATGCTGCAGAAGACCAGCATGCTGAAGGTGATGAACTTGGCTTCATTGAAGCTGTCGGGCAGTTTCCTGGCCAGGAAAGCCACCAGGAAGCTGATGAGAGCCAGGAAGCCCACATAAGACAGGCCAGCATAAAACATGGAGATGGAACCTTCATTGCATTCCACAATGATCTTTCCAGCCAGGGAATGGCAGTCCAAGTATGGGAAAGGGAGAGAGGTCACCAGCCAGATATTACAGATTACAGCTTGGATGAGTGGACAGGCCAGCACAATTGAGGTTGTGAGATGTCTCCCCAAGAGCTTTCTTGCCACATTTCCCGGCTTGGCGGCCATGAAGGCCAGGACCACCATGACAGTTTTTGCCAAAATGGAAGAAATGGCAACAGAGAAGATGATGCCAAAAGTTGTTTGTCGCAGAAGACAGGTGAACCTTGTGGGTCATCCAATGAAGAAGAAAGAGCAGAGGAAACAGAAGAGGAGGGAGATGAGGAGGACATAGGTGAGGTCTCGGTTGTTGGCTTTGACAATTGGCATGTTGCAATACTTAATGAAGGTTGCCAGCATGAAAGATGTGATCAGAGAATGGGTAAGAGTCAGGGAAGCTAAAGTAAAGCCCAATGTCTCTGGATAGGAAAGGAAGTGGATCTTCCTAGGGATGCAGTGGTCTTGTTTCCCATTTGGGTGTTGCTCTTCCAGGCATGGGTCACAGTGATCTGCATCTGGAATGAGCAATGACTCCTGAAGCATCTGAAACATGAGACAGCATTCTTTCCCCAGGGCCAGTTCAGCTCTCCAATAAGTAAATGGACACATCCATTTGTCTATATCTCATGGTTTCATAACCATTTTTAAGTTTGCATTTTAGCTCTGAGAACTCACTTATTAAAACCACTGTCTGGAAAGTTAATCAACATGTCCAAAGTGAGACACAAAGAATGAGAAAAAGAAAAAAAAGCAGCAGCTGAAGCCCAAGCCCAAGAGAGCCTTATGCCGCAGAATTATGTCTGATACTGCACAAGGATGAAAATCCAATCTTTCTAAGTAGAAATAATACGCAGGCAAGTTTAAGGACTAAATCACAATTTGCCCCTTCAGCTGTCTCTTAATGAATGAAGAGATTCATAGCTGTCATTTTCTAAATGTTATAGATTTCCATGTGAGGAGATGTACTTTTGGCAGAGCCCAGAAAGTATGCTATACAATAGGTACAAAAATAATGGACAGACTTTTCCCCTTGTCTTGAAGTGTTTCTCTGGTAATATTTGGAATACCTGTCCTGTTAGACATGGTCTTTTCAGGACAAGAGTCACATCTGTAGTAGCAAACCTCCTTCCCCTCTGGAACTTTTCTCTGCTGCCCTGGAGAACACCTCCTCATGCACCTTGCAAAGGGCACCCTCTAAAAATGAAAACACAAACTTTGAGGATCCAGTGACAACTGTGATGCTTAATGGAGAGACTCATGCAAGCGTGCACCAATTGATGTACAGGGTTTCCAGGCTGGGCATGTGAAATATCTTCTGGATATCTGAAGCTTGCCTAGCGTGGGCTTGAAAGAGGTTCATGTAAAAGGAATTGTAATGCTGGAGAAGGATGCATGGAATGGATTGGCTGAACCCTCCACTGTAAATTCATCCCGCATCGGTGCGGATGTTCAAAGATAGGCTGGACATGCACATGGTGGGCATGTCGTGAGCAGAGCTGGCTGGTGCCAGAGGTCAGACTAGATGGCCCAGGAGACCCCTTCTGACTCGCTCTGTTTCTCTGTTTCTATGTTTCTAACCCTGTCTTTTGACATCAGGGAGAGCCTCCTCCCCACCATCTGCTTCCTGTCTGCTGCAAGCAGCAAAAGCCACAGATGTCACTGTGAAAATAGTCACTGAGAGACAGTGTGGGGTAGTGGTTAAGAGTGTAGGGCTGGGGCTCAGGAGATCTGGGCTCTAGTCCCTGCTCAGCCATGGAGTCAGCTGGGTGAATTTGGGCCAGTCCCAGACTCTCAGCCCAGCCTACTTCATGGGATTGTTGTTGTGGGGGTAAGACTGAGAACAGGAGGAGGGGAATGATGGCAGCTGCTTTGCATTCCTTGTAAGAAAAAAGCAGGATATGAATCTAATAAATACATAAGTCTATCCCTTCTCTGCTGATATAAAGCAACCTGCTCCGACAAACCCATCTGAGCTTGGAGCTGCCTTCCTTCCTGCCATACCGCTGTCCCAGTATTCTGAGGCACAAACTGAACTATTGGAATCTGGTTATGCTTGGTCAGAACCTTGGTCTATTTCTGATTTTCAGTTTATTGAAGTTTATTTGACACCCTTTCAGAAATGAACAAGAAAATCCTTACTTCTGGAAAAAAAATACACAAAGAAAATTAAATTCCTGGGAACAGAATGCTTGCATTTCCAAGAATTGCACAACTGACACTTATATTTGGAGAAATATACATTCAGACAAGGACAAATGGACATGCAAAAGAGGAAAAACAACTTCCCATCTTATACAGATACTGTAGGGAAGGAGAGTTGAAGCAGAACGTGGAGAATTTCAATACACTCTGATTTAGCTGGTTCACACATTCTTTTGTCTACCAGGACCCACTCTGGTATTTTGGATGAGGGCCATTCTCTAGACCTACCTGGAAACAAAAGGAACTACAGCCATGACACCTGCATAGAAAGAGGGGTCTATGGAAATGGAGAGCGATGTCTGCCTAAACTCCCTAGCTCTTTGGATTCATCTAGAAATAATTCTGTCCTGAACGGACAGTACAGCAAAATTCTTTAGTTCCCCCGAGTCTCTACCACATTCGCATCCACCCCACCTCTGTAGCCCACACAATTGCATCATGGCAGATCATGAAGTCCTCTCCAGGGGAGCCATTGAATTCACTTCTCCAATTTTCACAGGAGAGAAAGATCCATTTGGGAAGGAAATCCAGTTCAAGATATCATATCTCCTGCCATTTTCAGTGAGAGAGACTTCCTCTCCAGCACTGTTATTAAACTGGACATGGCGCAAAGGGTCAAGAATCTGGAAGGGAAAAGAGGTCTTTAGAAACAGGGCAATTGTGAGCACGTTCTCATGCCTTTCGTGATACTGTGAATGACATCATATAGAAACATAGAAACATAGAAACAGAGAGAGTCAGAAGGGACCTCCTGGGCCATCTAGTCTGACCTCCTGCACCAGCCGGCTCCACTCATGACATGCCCACCATGTGCATGT
Organism: Varanus salvator macromaculatus; assembly: GCA_023646645.1. NCBI lineage: Eukaryota > Metazoa > Chordata > Lepidosauria > Squamata > Varanidae > Varanus > Varanus salvator. The sequence continues at coordinate 2,093,289 of JAIXND010000715.1, read as the reverse complement.
CCAGCCTGTCTTTGAACACCCTCACCGATGGGGCCTCAACGACCTCCCGTGGAAGCCCATTCCACGCCCTCGTGGTCCTAACTGTCAGGAAGTGCTTCCTGGCATCCAAATGCAACCTGGGTTCCCTGAACTTTGCTCCATTGGAGCACGTCCTGCCTTCCTCTGCAGGGGAGAACAGGTCTCTACCCATCTGCATGTGACACCCCCTCACATACCTGTATGTCGCCAACATATCCCCTCTGAGTCTCCTCTTCTCCAAGCTGAAGAGACCCAGTTCCCTCAGTCTTGCCTCATATGGCATCCCTTGCAAACCAGCCACCATCCTTGTGGCCCTATGCTGCACTGACTCCAACCTGGCTATATCCTTTCTGTAATGAGGGGCCCAAAACTGAACACAATATTCCAGTTGTGGGTGCACCAGAGTCGTGTAGAGTGATAGTAATACCTCACTTGATCTAGAAGCCACACTTCTGGCTATGCAACCAAGGGTGGCATTCGCCCTCTTGACCACCGCATCACACTGCTGACTCATGTTTAGCCTGCAGTCAACCAGTACCCCGAGGTCCCTTTCACAAGTGCTGCTCTCCAGCCACTTGTCACCTAACCTGTACTTATGACACCTATTCCTTTGCCCCAAGTGCAAGACCTTGCACTTATCCACATTGAACACCATACTGTTGTCTCCTGCCCACTTCCATAGTCTGTCCAGATCCTTTTGGATCTGGAGTACCTACTCCTCAGATGTGGCCACTGCTCCAGTTTTAATGTCGTCTGTGAATTTGATCAGCAGACTGTTCACCCCTTCATCCATGTTGTCAATGAAAAGATTAAACAGGATCGGCCCCAGGACAGAGCCCTGGGGGACCCTGCTTGTCACTGGCTGCCATCCCAACGATTCCCCGCTAATGGTTACCTTCTGCTTTCGGTCAGTCAACCATGCCCTAATCCACCAGACAGTGCTTTGGTGTATCCCAAAACTCCTCAGTTTCTCCACCAGGATATAATGGGGCACTTTTTCAAAGGCCTTGCTGAAATCCAGGTATACCACATCCACTACATCCCCTCCATCTAGCCATCTTGAAACCTTGTCATAGAATTCCACAAGGTTTATCTGGCAGGACCTGTTTTTGCGGAAGCTGTGTTGTGTGGCTGTCAGCCTCCCTTCCCTATCTAGCATCACTAGATCTCTCTCTATTATGAGCCTTTCCATTGTTTTTCCTACAATGGATGTAAGGCTAACCAGTCTATAATTCCCCATGTCCTTCCTACTACCCTTTTTGAAAATTGGGACCACCAATGCCACCCTCCAGTCCTCTGGAACTTCACCCGTTCTCCATGAGGTCTCAAAAATGGAGGCCAGCGGGTGTGAGAGAACCCCTGCCAACTCTCTAAGTACTCTCGGGTGTAACCCATCAGGGCCTGGTGCCTTTGTAATGTCCAATGCCCTGAGGAGCCCCTCGACTTCAAGGGGGGGGTGACTCTAATCTGTGCCCCTAAGTCCCCAGCCTCATCTAATCTCCTATACGGATATCCCCCGTCCTGCTTTGGGGAGAACACAGAGGCAAAATAGTCATTTAGCATCTGTGCCTGTTCCCTCATATCATTCACTGGATCGCCTTCCTCCTTATTTCGTGGTTCCACCACTTGTCTCCCCTTCTTTTTCCTATTTACATGCTGAAAGAAGCCCTTTTTGTTGCTCTTGATATTCTTGGCAAGTCTCAGCTCATAATCAGCCTTAGCCTTGCAAAGAATCCTTCTGCAACGGGCCTCCTCCTCCTGGTATACCCTTTGGTCTATTTCCCCCAGTACCCATTTCCTATGGAGGTTCCTCTTTCGTCTAATCCCTCTAACTACCTCCTTTCACATCCATGGCGGCACTCTCCTCCGCCTCCCCACCTTACTGACTAGAGGTATCGTCAAGACTTGCGCCTCCAAAACCTCCCTTTTGAGTGCCATCCACCCCTCCTCAACTCGCTTACCTTCCAGTAACCTATCCCAGGAGACTTTCCCCAGTCTTGCCTTCAGTTGGCCAAAGTTGGCCCTCTTGAAGTCCCAGCTTCTAGTGCTCGCCCTGCTGCACGTCCCCAGTCCCCTGATCTCAAAGCAAAGGATGGAGTGATCACTCGCACCCAGAGCTCCCCTAATCTGTACTTCATCTATCAGCTCCTCCCTATTGGTGAGGACCAAGTCAAGGATGTTTCCCCCCCTCGTCGCCTCTCGGACCCTCTGTGTGAAAAACCCACCCTCTAGAGCTTCTAGGAAGCGACGTGACCTGGCTGTCACCGCCGAGTGAGTCTCCCAAGTAATATCCAGGAGATTGAAATCTTCCATGATTACTGTGTCTCTCCCCCGAGATATCCTTAGAATCTGGCCTGTCAGGACATCATCCAGGGTCTCAAGTTGACCTGGAGGGCGATAACATATCCCCACTGGCAGGTCTCTTTCCCTGTCAAAACCCCTAAGTTTCACCCGCACTGCCTCTACCGAATCTCCATCTGTGCTGCATTCTATCTCACTGCATCCTATCCCTTCCCTGGTGTATAAAGCCACACCCCCACCTCTCTTTCCCTTCCTGTCCTTTCTAAAAAGGTGATACCCTTCTATGTTCACATTCCAGACTTGCCTTTCATCCCACCAAGTTTCTGTGATTCCCACCAGATCATACCCTCCTATTCCCAAGTGTCGTGCAGGAGGTCACGACAGAGACTACTCCTCATGAGGAGGATGTGACTGTAATAACTAGAGTCCAGGAAACTCAACCCCAGTCAAATATAGATACCAATCCGCCTATGCCTGAGAGCATCACTAGTCCAGAAGCCTCTACCCAGATGTCTGGCCCTTTAAATCAACCTGAATTCAAGAGGGGGAGAGGTGAGGAAAAGAAGACTGACAGCTCCTCCTCTTCTGAAGCAGAACTGACAGGGCCAGAAGCAGAGGGAGTGATGGGATATGTGAACTACAAGGATGCCTCTCAGAGAAGATTGATAAGGTCTTATCAAATCAAAATGCAAAGGGAGAAGCAAAGGCAGGAGGCACGGCTGGGGGGAGAGGATATGACATAACAGAGAGATGAGATCGCCATTCAGAAGTGCACATCTCTGATACTAAGATGTTTCTGGAGCAGCTCTACAGTAGAGTCGTAAATCTTGTAGATAACTAGCAATAAATAGATTTAGTTTTATTGCCTTGTAAGTGTGGTTAATTACAACCAGAGTGTCTGGGCCGGCGGGCCCCCACTCTCGACAGAATGTTCGCTTCTGAATCCCTTTGGTAGTAAACCACATACTAGCGAACAGAGAAGGTTTTTTTTTTTTGATTCCAAGATGCAAGCAACAAAACCTACAATGCAGGACTTCCAAAATTTGCAAGAGGAGAATCGTTACCTGAGGGCTAAAAATGAGGAGGCCAACCAGCAGATAGAGACTCTAAGGAGAGACATGGATGCTTTGCATATCCAATTACAAGAAAAAACAACAAGACCAGGCTCAGAAGTGACAGTAAAACGATGCCCACTTGAAACCCCTCCAAAGTACGGCAGCAGGAAAGAGACTTTTACAACATTCCATGCACAATAGGAGTTGTATTTCAACCTTCGCCTTCCAGACTTCCCCAATGAGAAGATGAAGGTAGGATTTTTGATAAATCAACTTACAGGGGTCCCAGCCAGGTGGGCAACGTCCAGGATGATTGCCAAAGACCCCATATTAGATAATACTGACCAATTCTTCGAGGCATTACGTAAATTTCTTGGAGTAGATGGCTGCAAAGAATTAGCTGTAAGAGTGATCAAAAGTCTCACCCAGGGGCAAACTTCTGCCACAGAATATACAACCAAGTTCCAGCTGATTATGAATGACTTGGGGTGGAATGATGAAGCTTTAATGGTGCAATACCGTGAAGGGTTAAGGGAAGAAGTGGTGGATGAACTGGCACGCTGTTCCACGCCAGAAAGTTTACAAGACTTAATGACTCTGGCTGTCAAAGTGGATGCACGGCTTAACGAAAAGAAACGCTTCAAGCCAGGCAGCTATTTTGGCTCTCAGTCAAGTCAGGAAAAATGGTTCTCGCACACAGAAGCAAGCACGCAGTTAGTTTTACCAGAAAGATATGTAACGATGACGTCCCCTCAAAGTCAGCAGGAGGCGGTACCCATGGAAATTGGAGCTGCCAGGGCTCACATTCCACAGACAGATAAGGCGTATCAACGCAGTGCCAGACGCTGTTTTGACTGTGAACATGCTGGGCACATAGCAAAAAACTGCCCGCTGAAAAAGCAGATGGGAAACTTCCAGTCCCAGCGTCGTTAAGCACTGTGATGCTGGGACGCACTCACATTCCTCAAAGGTGCCAAGAGTTGGGAGGAGCTCCGACAGCTCAACATCTTTTAATGGATGTGGTTTTGCAAATAAACCCTCATACTACAATCAAAGCCACAGCGCTAATAGACAGTGGTGCTACTGCATCCTTTATGGATGAAAGTTTTGCTCAAACACAATGCGTTCCAACTAATCAACTGGAGACTCCACTCCAAGTGGACTCCATACAAAAAATACCATTGCAAGGTGGCCCCTCCCTGCTTCAATCTTCACCACTCACTCTACAAATTGGGAAACACCAAGAACAAACAACATTTTTATTGGTGAAAGACCTCCACTACCCTATTGTATTGGGCATGGACTGGTTAGTCAAACACAAACCTCAAATATTCTGGGGTTCAGGACAAATACAATTTAATTCCGCTTTTTGTTTGAAAAACTGTACAGATACCACACCCCACATGACTTCTAAAATAGCACCACTTTCCACCACGGCTCTCCCGCCACAGTATCAAGATTTTTGGGATGTTTTTGATCCACGAGAGGCTGACAAATTACCGCCTCATTGATCATGTGACATGGAGATTCATGTCCAACCCGGAGCAACACTACTGACTGGCAAATTGCGACCCATGTCCCCCAAGGAACTCAAGGTCATTAAAGATTTCATATCCTCCAACCTAGAAAAGGGTTTCATATGCCCATCCTCATCTCCCTCTTCCACGATGCCACTACTGGTTCCGAAGAAAGATTCAAAAGAACCCAGGGTCTGCATCGACTACCGACGTTTAAATGCGATTACAATTCCTAATAGACAAACCATGCCCCTCATATCTGAAATTTTGGAACACCTGGGCCAAGCACGCATTTTTACCAAACTGGATTTACGCAATGCATATAATTTACTTCGCATACGCCCTGGATATGAACATCTAACAGCTTTTTTGACTCGCTATGGCTGCTATGAATTCTGTGTGATGCCGTTTGGGTTATTAAATTCGGGACAATGTTTTAGCAGATTCATAAATGAGATTTTCCACGATTTCCTCGATGTCTTCATGATAGCCTATCTGGATGATTTACTCATTTTCTCCAATGACCCTGTATTGCATGTGCAGCACATCAGAAGGGTCTTACAATGCATGAGGGAACATCATCTTTCAGCTAAACTCGAAAAATGTGAATTTCACACTACCTCTTTGATGTATCTAGGCTACCGCATTTCCCCAAATGGATTACAAATGGACCCAGAAAAGATACAAGCAGTTCTTTCGTGGCAACCCCCACGCATGAAGAAGGAACTACAGAGGTTTCTCGGGTTTGCGAACTTCTACCGCCGATTTATCCCGAACTTCTCTCGTATCACCACTCCTTTGACTGATCTCTTGAAAGACAAAGGACGAGCTCTGAAATGGCTTCCAAGTGCAGCAGCGGCGTTTATCTCGTTGAAACGTCAGTTTATGTCTGAACACCATTTGTTGCACCCCGATACATCAGCACTGTTCACACTCCAAACTGACACATCCGACAAAGCCATAGGAGCCGTCCTTTTACAATCGTCGCAACACCCCTCTGGGAATCTTAAACCAATTGCATTTTATTCTCACAAACTAACCAGCTCTGAACGGAACTACATGATCTGGGAGAAGGAATTGCTGGCTATCAAAGCTGCTGTGGAAGAATGGCGTCATTTACTAGAAGGATCTCCTCACAAAATACTCATACAAACTGATCACGAGAATTTGATGCACTTCAGCAAAAATCCTTAACCAGCAACAGGCACGATGGGCACTGTTCTTCTCTCGCTTCAACTTCAGCATCGAGTATATCCCACCATCACGGAACTTACTGGCTGATGCGCTGTCCAGGAAACTGGAATATTTCCCCGACAACGAGGAGCACCTAGAAACTGCACCGATATTGCAACCATCTATTTCAGCTGTTACTTCCATATCATTGGCATACAATGATGACATACGTCATGCACAAAAGACTGATCCATTCGTGCGTGCGAAACATGACCAAAAACGGAATGATACCCTTCTGGATCGCTTCTCCTTTGAGAATGACATCTTGCTTTTTGACCACGTTCCATACGTACATGTATCGCTTTGGGAAAGCATTCTACAGAGATGTCATGATTCCCCCTTGGCTGGACACTTTGGAGTTTACAAAACGATGCATACACTTTCCAGAGACTATTGGTGGCCTCGGATGTACCATGACGTCAAGACATATGTACTGTCATGTCCAACATGCCACCGTGCCAAGCAGCAACAAGGAAAACCACCCGGACTACTTCAACCCGTGGACACCCCTCCGGGACCTTGGCACACGGTTTCCATGGACTTTATCACTGATTTACCCAGATCCAGTGGCTTTACCACCATCCTCGTAGTGACTGACCTCTTCACGAAGATGGCTCACTTTATTCCCTGCACAGGTCTACCTTCTGCTAAAACCACGGCATCCCTGTTTATCCACCATATTTATAAAACCCATGGGTGGCCCCTTGCTGTAATTTCTGACAGAGGCAGTCAATTCATGTCTCACTTCTGGCGGGAACTCCTGACGCTTCTCAAGGTCGATTTGCGCCTCTCTTCAGCACATCATCTGCAAACCGATGGACAAACTGAACGTCTCAATGCTACTCTGGAACAGTATCTCTGCTGCTTCGTGAACTACCAGCAGGATGATTGGCTCTTGTTCCTGCCTCTGGCCGAATTTGCCTATAACAACTCAGTTCACGCCTCGACGCGTCAGACTCCTTTCGTTGCGAATCTCAGCTACCATCCTCGAGCTTCTCCAACGTCACTACCTTCGTCGTCTGTTCTGGCATCCGGGACTTTTCTCAATGATTTGGCGTCCATACAATCCGTCCTAAAGCAACAATTAGACAATGCCAAGGTGACGTACAAGGAGGTGGCTGACAGACGGAGACAACACGGTACGACCCTGACAGTTGGTGATTGGGTCTGGTTGTCCATGGAGCACCTTCCTATGCCGGTTCCCTCATGGAAATTGGCCCACAAGAAGATTGGTCCATTCCAGATTGCTGCTCAAATCAACCCGGTTGCTTTCCGGTTGCGTCTACCTGCCTCCATGAAGGACAACCCCATCTTTCACCGGGCTTTGCTATCTCCAGCTCCACCTCCACACCCTCTGTGGACTCGGCCTCCTCCACCCCCGCCGGTGATTGTGGATGGTGAGGAAGAATTCGAAATAGAGGACGTCCTCGACTCCTGCTTTCGCAGGGGCCTGCTCCAGTATCTGATACACTGGAAAGGTTACCCGCCAGAGGAACGGAGTTGGAAACCTGCTTACAGCATAGATGCTCCTGCTCTCCTATGACGCTTCCATGCTCACTTCCATCTCAAGCCTGGTGGCCTTTCTTCGGGTCTCAGCGGGGGTGAGAGGGATCCTGGAGAGGGGGGTAGTGTTGTGCAGGAGGTCACGACAGAGACTACTCTTTGTGAGGAGGACATGACTGTAATAACTAGAGTCCAGGAAAATCAACCCCAGTCGAATATAGATACCAATCCGCCTGTGCCTGAGAGCATCACTAGTCCAGAAGCCTCTACCCAGATGTCTGGCCCTTTAAATCAACCTGAATTCAAGAGGGGGAGAGGCAAGGAAAAGAAGACTGACAGCTTCTCCTCTTCTGAAGCGGAACTGAGAGGGCCAGAAGCAGAGGGAGTCATGGGATATGTGAATTACAAGGATGCCTCTCAGAGAAGATTGATAAGGTCTTATCAAATCAAAATGCAAAGGGTGAAGCAAAGGCAGGAGGCACGGCTGGGGGGAGAGGATATGACATAGAGAGATGAGATCGCCATTCAGAAGCGAACATCTCTGATACTAAGACATTTCTGGAGCAGCTCTACAGTAGAGTCGTAAATCTTGTAGATAACTAGCAATAAATAGATTTAGTTTTATTGCCTTGTAAATGTGGTTAATTACAACCAGAGTGCCTGGGCTGGCGGGCCCCCACTCTCGACACCAGGAGAGCTTCAAGCTCTTCCTGCTTATTACCCATGCTCCTAGCATTGGTGTGCATGCACCTCAACTCCTTCCCACCGCTTCCTTTCCTTGGAGTTCCCAGCATCCTCCTTCCTCCCATCATCCCTGATACCTGACCCCTCTCTGTAGGAGTCCTGACAGTCCCTGCAGTATCTCTAAAGCCCTGCTCCCAGAGCCCCGATCCTCCCCCCACACTTGTTCAGTGCAGACACGTTACTGGGGGGCCTGAACCCACCTCACACTTGCTCAGTTTAAAGTCTTCCGGACGAAGCTCGCTAGAGCATCACCAAAGGACCTTTTCCCCATCCTCCTGAGGTGCAACCTCTCCCTTGCCAGAAGTCCATTGGCAAGAAAACGAGTGCCGTGGTTGAGGAACCTGAAGCGTTCCTTCTGGCACCACACCCTAAGCCAGTCGTTCACCTCGGAGGCCCTCCTGTCCCTTCCTGGCCCAAGTCCCCGGACAGGTAAGATTGATGAGAAGGCCACTTGGGCCTTCAGCTCCCTGAGTTTCTTCCCCAAGGCCTCAAAGTCCCTGGTGATCCTGACCACACCCTGCCTGGCCACGTCGTTTGTGCCCACATGGATCACCAGGAGCGGCTGGTGACCCCCGGAGCGAACAAGACGCTCCACTCTGTCCTTCACATGCCGGATGCATGTGCCCGGCAGGCAGCAAACCTCCCTTGTCTCCAGGCTGGGGCGGCACACCGCCGCCTCAGTGCCCCTCAGCAGGGAGTCTCCAACAACAATCACCTGCCGCCATACCTTCCCGGTGCTGGTGTGCAGCCGTGCCCTGGCCCTCGCCTCTCCTGCAGTGGCCCCCTTGCCGCCTGATGTCCCAGGCTGGGGGTCCTGCAGGTCCCCCAAAGCCTCATCAGCCCCAGCCTCCCCAAGTGGAGAGAACCTGTTTCCCAGCTCCAGATTGGTGCCACGAGAAGGAGGAGGCCGTGCTGGCCTCCTCCTCCTGTGGGTGACATACCTCCATGTCTCCGCAGCTGCTCCTCCCGTGGCCTCTCCCTCAGCCCTCTGTCCAGAGGGGGGCTGCTCCCGGGGGGCCTGGAGAGCTCTCTCGGCCCTCAGGCACCTCACCTCCTCTTCTAGCAGGGTCACCATCTTGCACCGAGGGCAAGTGTACCCCTGCCTCTCCTGGGGGAGAAGGGTGAACATGTTGCAGCTCTCGCAGCGGACAGCAACACCAGTGACTCCCGCCAAGGCCATCTCCTGGTCTGCCATCGGTATCCCTTCCGAGACCTTACCTTGATCCCCTGCCTTGTTAGTCCTGCAGTTCCTCTCACTTGCCCAGTTCTCCCAGACAAAAACCCACTCACACACACACACAAGGATAAAGTAAGCTTACATTTAAATTGGAAGAAAAACAAAGCAAAGCACAGCAAAGCAAAGCAAAGCACAGACAAAACAAACAAACGAACAACAATCAAATCTCTGTGTCTCAGGAAAGGGAGTCTCTGTACAGCCCAGACTGCAGCTAAGGGATGCAGACAAGGTACGACGCCTTATCAGTCCCTCGGGCCGGTGGCCCCGCCTGTCTGCTTATTAGGAGACATCTTCCTTCCTGCCATTCATGATTCCATTCTGCAGTGAAGAGGAATACATTACCGCCGCCGGACCTGCCACCTCGGCTGGCCCCCCCACGACGTTGCTCGGCGCATGCAGGCGCCCCTGCTCCTGCCGTCGCTCCTGCCGCTGCCGCCACAACTGCACGGCGGGACTGCCATCACCGCCCGGAACACCGCCAGCCTCGGGACTCATCCCCAGCTGCACCGGCACGGGTGAGAGGCATGCCGGGTGGGGCAGGCAAGCGGCAGGCGGGGCGAGCGAGGGGAGGAGCCCCGCGGGCTAGAAAGCGCCGCCAGTGGTGGTGGCCGAAGGGCGGTGGCCAAAGGGCACTGCCGTTTTGGGTACCATTCAGGAGGCCGTGCGGGGGGCCGTGCGGGGGCTGGGGCTGGCCAGGGGCCCTGGCCTGTGGAAGACAGATTGTGGCAGTGCTCTATTTAGTCTACACAGGGGATTTTAATGGTACAGTTTTAAATTTTTGTTTGGTGCATCTCGGCTGTGTTGTCTGTTATTATGTCGTTGCCTGGGGAGTGCGGGGGTGCCGCCATTGGGGTGGTGATGGGCAGAGGGCGTTACAGCGGTGGGAGATTAACACGTCCACCTAGAAGAAGGAGGGACAGATGGGTTACACCTGTCCCACCTTCTGGTTATTCTCCCAACCGGCGGGTTCCCGGTAGCCGTGTCAGAGGCCCCCTGGGCTTGTCGGTGCTGTTATTGAATGCCAGGTCAGTCCACAATAAGTCTGTCCTCATCCACGACTTGATCGTGGATGAGGGGGCCGACCTGGCTTTTATCACCGAGACCTGGGCGGGAGAGGGGGGGGATGTCTCCCTCTCACAACTCTGCCCGCCCGGGTACTTAATTCAGCACCGCCCACGCCCAGAGGGGAGGGGAGGGGAGGGGAGGGGGGTTGCTCTGGTTTATCAGGCATCAATTTCCCTTGTGGGGCTTCCTATTCCCTCAAGACCGGGCCTGGAGTGCCTCCACTTGGTGTTGGGTGACCAAGACAGATTGAGGATTCTGTTGGTGTACCGTGCACCCTTCTGTCCAACAGACTTCCTGCCTGAGCTGACGGAGGTCATCTCGGACCTGGTGTTGAAGACCCCCAGGATGGTGGTCCTGGGGGATTTCAATCTCCATGCCGAGACGGCTCTTACCGGGGCAACTCAGGACTTCATGGCCCGACCCATGAACGTGGACACACTCTGGACCTGATTTTCTCAACGGGGCAGGAAGAGGGTGATCTGAGGGTGCGGAATTTAAGCTTGTCGCCCTTGTCATGGTCAGATCACTTCCTCATAAGGTTTGAGCTCGAGAGCAGCTTCTCCCTCTGCAAGGGTGTGGACCCGATTGTGCGGGTCCGCCCTCGGAGCAGGATGGATCGTGTAGGATTCCTGAATGCTCTGGGGGATTTTCTGGCTGACAGGGCTGGTGATCCTGTTGATGCCCTGGTTGAATTGTGGAATGAGGAGATGACCAGGGTGATTGACACGATTGCTCCCAAGTGCCCTCTTCCGTCTAGCCGAGCCCATTCATCTCCGTGGTATACGACTGACTTACAGGCGATGAAGCAGGCAGGGAGACAACAAGAGAACAGGTAGAGGAGATCACGACAGGTATCTGACCGAACACACTTGTGTGTGCATTATCACGCCTATGCTGTGGCGGTGAGGATGGCGAAGAAGAAATTCTACTCCATCTCCATTGCCTCCTCACAATGCCGTCCAGCGGAGCTTTTTCGAGTGGTTAAGGGCCTAGTACATCCTGGCCCGAAGAAAGATCTGGTGCCGCCCTCGGAAGCCCGCTGTGACGAGTTTGCCCAGCATTTTCGGGAGAAAATCATTTAGATACGCTGCGAGCTCGACTCTTCTTTGGAAACAGATTCTGCTATGGAGTTGCCTTCGACGCCGTCTGGTCCGTGCTTAATGGATGAATTTCAGTTGTTGCGGCCTGATGATGTGGACAAGGTGCTTGGACGAGTACGTCCTACTACTTGCTCACTAGACCCATGCCCTTCCTGGTTACTTAAGACAGCCAAGGACGGGATTGGACCCTGGATCCGGGAGACGGTCAACACCTCTTTAAGAGACGGCCGGGTACCTGCACTCCTAAAGGAGGCGGTAGTCCGGCCAGTCCTAAAGAAGGCAACCCTGGATCCAGAGGTGGCTGCCAATTATAGACCGGTGGCCAACATCCCGTTCCTGGGCAAGGTACTAGAGTGGGTGGTGGAGGGACAACTCCAAGTATTCTTGGAGGAAACGAATTACCTGGACCCATTTCAGTCCGGTTTCAGACCCAGGTACGGCACTGAATCCGCCTTGGTCGGCCTGTATGATGACCTGTGCAGGGAGAGAGACAGAGGGAGTGCGTCTCTGTTGGTTCTCCTGGACCTCTCAGCAGCTTTCAATACCATCGACCATGGTATCCTTCTGGAGAGGCTGGCTGGGTTGGGGGTGGGAGGCACCGCTTGGCGGTGGTTCCGCTCCTACCTTGACGGCCGATTACAGAGGGTGGTGCTGGGGGACTATGGCTCTGCACCATGGCAGCTATGCCATGGGATACCGCAGGGGTCCATTTTGTCCCCCATGCTATTTAACATATAAATGAAACCGCTGGGAGAGGTCATCAGGAGGTCTGGGCTGCGGAGTCATCAGTACGCTGATGACACCCAGCTCTGCCTCTCGTTCTCTGCCGATCCAGGTGAGGCGGTGGCTGTGCTGAACCGGTGACTGGCCGAGGTAATGGGCTGGATGAGGGCCAATAAACCGAAGCTCAATCCAGACAAGACGGAGGTCATGTTGGTGGGCGGATCGGGTCTCGGTGTGGGGGACTTGGGCCCTGTCCTGGATGGGGTTGCACTCCCTCTAAAGGAAAAGGTCCACAGCTTGGGGGTACTCCTCGACCCGGAGCTGTCGTTACAAGCCCAGGTAACGGCAGCAGCAAGGAGTGCTTTCGTACAGTTACGACTGTTACATCAGCTGTGTCCCTTCCTGGACCGGGACTGCGTGGCGACAGTGACACACGCATTGGTGACTTCTCGACTAGATTTCTGCAACTCCCTCTATGTGGGGCTGCCCTTGAAGACGGTCCGGATACTTCAGTTGGTGCACAATAGAGCTGCCAGGTTGCTGACGGGGGCTGGGCATTATTCTCATTTAACCCCAGTCCTCCGTCAGCTCCACTGGCTCCCAATTGAAGTCCGGGCCAAATTCAAGGTTTTGGTGTTAACCTATAAAGCCCTAAACGGTTTGGGACCCGGATACCTAATGGACCGCTTGCGCCCTTATGTGCCCTCCCGCCCCTTAAGATCTGCAGCAGCGTGCCTCCTCCGGGAGCCTCCCGTGAGGGAGGTGAAATGGGTGAGTATCCAGAGGAGGGCCTTTTCGGTGGTGGCACCCCAACTATGGAATGCGCTCCCTGGAGAGGTTCGCCTGGCGCCGTCGTTATATGCTTTTCGGCACCAGGCGAAGACCTTTGTATTTAAGTCTTATTTTAATTGTTAGTGGTGGTTTGTTGAGTTATGTTGTTTGGTGTTATGTATGTTTAATGTTTGTTTTGGTTTGGGTTGGGTTTGGTTGGGGTTATTATGTTTGTTGGTTTTGTTTATTTAGGGGGTTGGGGTATTTAATTTATTTATATTTAGTTTGGCCGAGATGCACCGAGGGAGGGGGTGCGATATAGTATTTTAATATTTGTATTTTCTCTGTTTTTAATATGCTGTAAGCTGGCCCGAGGCTTTGTTGCGATTGGGTGGCCTATAAATGTTTTAATAAATAAATAAAATAAATTACATATACTGCAACAACTTCTTTGTTTATGTATGTATTTATTTAAAGAATTTCCATCTCACCTTATATCCACTAGGACCTCTAGATGGCTTACAAAGAAAATATAACAAAACCACAAAACCCACAACAGCACTTGAATAAAGCATAGCTGGCAATATATATCAAAACATGCAGTAAGACCATTGTAACCATGAAAATGCTGGGCCACTAAACAGGTCTTGGCCTGGCAGCCAAATGAATAAAGCGCCAGCTCCAGGCACACATGTTTGGGGAGCAGATTCCATAGCTGGGGCACTGCCACAGACAGGACCCTTCCCTGAATAGCCACTCTTTGGGCCTCTTTCAAAGAAGGCTCCTGGAGAAGGACCTTGGCAGACGATCTTCAGGTTCAGGTAGGTGCACATGGAAGGAAACGTTTCTTCAGATATCCCATCCCTAAACCATTCAGGGCTTTATATGTCAACATTAACACCTTAATTCAGGTCCAGACTTCATTTGGTAACTAATGACTAAGGCAAAGGACTAGTATGATATGAGCTTGCCTCCCAGTCTTGCTGCTCTATCCTGTAGAGTTTGCAGACTTCTCAAGGGCGGCTCCACCTTGAGCAAGTTGCCACAATTCAATAGACCAACGTCTTCTCGAGTATGGTTACCCACTATTATGGGCTTGATTGCCTGAAGTCTTCTTGATGCAACATATCTTTGTGTAGGAGATGGAGGTGTTTTTCTCGTTGCAGAAAGAGGCCCAAGTTTCAAGGCCTTCAGCTGACTCTCAGAACAGAACATGCAAAGGAACTCATGAGGCATGTCTTTCTTAGAATGTTTAGAATGGACTAACATCACTTCTGCCAGGCTCAGACTTTGCCTTCCATATAACTACACTGAGAAAATGGCAAGGAACCTTTCCAAGGACTGCTGAATCTGAAGCGAGATCTTACCTGCCATGGCTGAATGTTCTGAAGCCTCTTGCCTTCCCTGATCATTCTACTTTTGGATGCTAATACAGCATGCAGAGCATGTGCCATGCAGTAAATGCCATTGTAGATGCTGTAGCTGTGACTGGACATGCTCAGTTCAAATATGGAGGCTGGCAAGTCTTCTAGACTCTCCTCCCCTGTACAGTTGGTATTTCCATTTGGAGAGGGTTGGCCTGGCTTCAGAAACTCACAGAAAAAGACTATTTCCCACCACAAATGCAGAAAGATGTCCTCTTGTGGTTGGGATGGATTTCTGCTTGTGAGAAAAGATTTGAATTTAGGAATCTCTCCTCTGTGGTCTTTGAAGTGCAAGGCACCATGGATGCTTTTGAGATATCCCCCACCTGATCTGAACCCATTTGCAGAAATTTCCCAATGGGATGTCAGGATCCAAACCTTCCTCAATGGAGTCTTGGTCTTTTCTCCATGGATAGTCAACAACACTGATAATTGTTGTACAATGCTGGAGTCCGAAAAGACAATCATCACTTGGGGCTCAAACCAAGAACTAGGAATAGATCCACTTCGAACATGAAGCACATAGAGTGGGTCAGAAATCTTGAACATTTCAGAAATGGCCACACAGATGTCCTTCTGTTGGAGCATGGGTGTGAGGGTGAGGATGAAAGTTTCCCCACGCTCGTCACCGGGAGCAACCAGTCCAACCCAGTTCCAGTGGAAATGCAGGAGCAGCTGGACCAAGCCCTCATACTGGAAAATGTCATGGGGATCAATACGGTAAAAGGAAGGGTATTTCCTTTTCTCTCCCTGAGCATGGTCAAGCATGCCATAACCAAGCTGAAAGAAGGAATGTCTAGTCAGTCTGCTGCCAGAGAATTATGTAGCATTTTAAAGACTACCACCATTTTCATGACATTAATTCTTATTTTTAGTTATCATATTTCTCTACAGGCCAATATCAGATCAAGCTGGATTCACTTTGCTTGCAAGGGGCTTCCTCCAATTCCTGGAGAGTGAGTAGCTGCAACAATCAATTGCAACAAGAATGGCAATAGAAATCCTGCATATTTCTTCAACTCCCAAACTCTTTCTGACATAACAGATGGGGAGCTGGCTGGAATTAGTCAGGAAATGTTTTCCCGAGATCCATGGCTACCACCAAATTATTGAATGGCAGGTGGGGCAAAAGCAGACTTCCTCTTGTCCTGCCAACCAGAATGAAGCAATGCACTCACTGCATAGGTGCACCTTTTCTGGTAAATGCTCTGTGTATCTTAGTGTAGTGTTCAGTCTTGTGTCAGCAGTGACAATTCCTGGAAGTCCTGCAAGAAATGAGATGAAGCCCCTGTTCTGCTGCTCTGACATGCTACTCCTCCAAACTGCATCTCATCCTCTATGCAGCATTCAAGGCTACTTGCTGCTGAGCTGCCTTGAACTTCTCTGATCCTTCTGAAGACCAGCTTAGCACACCCGGCACCACACCTTCTCGAACTTCTCTCTGCATTGGCGCAAGCTGTTTCTCCCTGCGATTCAGGGCTTTTTAAAGGAAGGTCCATAGTGCAGTGGAGAAGCTGGTCTTTAGCAGCGGAACATTCCAGGCATCCCCAGATCAGATCCCTTTCTGAAACTCCAGGCAGCCATACCCAGTTCTTGTCACAGATAGGACATTTCATAAAACTTTCATTCAAAGGGTCACCATAAGTCAGAGATTACTTGACAGCACATAACACCAACAAACCAATTACAATCATGAAACCAGGCACCTGGTTACATCTGCCTTTTCTCCAGAAACCACCCAAGGGAGCCCTGGATGATCCCGCCAGTCTCTGATGGTCATTATGGGCCAACTCCCACCAGAGCAAACCTGTGGTACTCAAACAGAAACTTTTGAATGTCCATGCCATCTCTGCTACATATCATTGGAAGGATGCCTGCAATCTTAAAGCAAAAGAAGCAAGCATCTATCCCAGATCCCTCCTGGGGAAACTTACAATGGAAAAACAGAAATGTCTAATGGGGCTAAACTATGGAAGTCTTCTGTCTTTGTGTAAGAATAACTGCCCGGGGTAAATTCCCACCAACAATGAGATTTCCTGGCCTGTAATATTCTTGCCACTCATTGGGCTTGATCAAGGGGCAAGTGGTTCTCAGCATCCTCTGCGTGGCCTGAGGCAGGGTCCAAAGCAGCAGCAGTAGCAGCAGCAGCAGGTGCAAAACCATCAGAGACCCAGGCAGAGCTTCTCTTCTGCATGAGAGACAAGGAGCACCTGAAAGAGCAGTGACTGCAGGCTGGAGCAGGGGAATTAGCGCTTAGCCGGAACCAAGCAGATGCCAAGTGCGAAGACACCACCCAAGCACCACATGCAAAGGCTTGAAGCACATTGATGTTATGCATGTTTTCTACAAGAATTCTTTGTTATGGACTTTCTGGAGAGCAATCCCTCGGGGAATTTTGTGGAATTACTGTCATTTTGATAATTCCTGGCCAAGGAATGAACCACAGCCCCAGAACACAGAACTCACTTGACTTTCAGAGGGAGAAAAATACTTTCATGTCAAAATTCATAGAAGCACATAGAATCATAGAATGGTAGCATTTGGCAGGGGCCAGAGGGCTAGAGGGCCAACTGTCTGCTTGGTGCAGGACACTCAGTTGAACCTTCCCTCTCAGATGGCTGTCCACTTGCATCTTGAGTCCCTCTCTTGAGGGAGAGCCCACCAGCTACCAAGCCCATGGGTTCCATTGCCATCCTGCTCTACTAGACAGAGCATTCTTGCTGAAGTCCTGCCAGAATATGGCTTCCTGGAACTTCAGCCACTTATTCCGTGTCCTGCATTCTGGGATGACTGAGAAGAAATCCTGGAATTCCTCCTTATGGCAACATTTCATGTACTTGAAGAATGCTATTATATCTTTCCTTAGTCTTCTCTTCTCAAGGCTACACATGCCCGGTACTTTCAATCTCTCTTCATAGAGCTTTGTTGCCAGTCTTGTTGCCCTTCTCTGAACCCTTGCCAGCTTTGCGGCCTTGTGGGCCAGTTCGACTTGATGGCCTTATGAATCTGAAAAGCCCAATCCAGCATGCAACTCCATCTTGTGCCAAATCCATTAGCCTGAACTGATGGATTGGAATGGCAGGAGCTGAGACCTGGTTCTGGCAGTGCAGGGGAAGATGGACGAAATCATCAATCAGTCAGCAGTTTTAAACTTTTATCAGAAGCAGAATATGTGGTAGGATGCTCCACCCTCAGAGTTCTAAGCATGATTCTAAAACAATTCTATAATTGAAATATGAAAATTAGGAATACATTGCAATACAGACCAGTGTTTGAATCTCCTGATGGAAGGAAATGACTCAGCAGAGGGCAAAGGGACTCCATTGTTTTACATATATCTATTACTGGCAAGCCTTGCCTTGCCTTGCCTTGGATTGATTTCATGGAACTCAAAGCAGGGCATCCTCTGAAATGTGAAATGCCTTCACTTTTTTCTCCTCATGAGTGGGTCTTTAGTGTTCAGATTGGGTTCAGCATAATAATGTAGCATTTGGGGAGAACGATGCACCCCAGAAGAACAGCCCCAGAGGCCAAGATGCAAAAGACGTCCACAGCCACCTTGGCCTTGCCCTTGGTGCTCAGGTAGGTGGGCACAAAGGATTCCTAAACAGCAAAGAAAACCTGCATGCTGAAGGTGATGCACTTGGTAAAGCTGTCTGGCAGTTTCCTAGTTTGGAAAGCCACTGTGAAGCTCCCCTAAAAGAACCATGGAATCTGGGCAATTCCTGTACAGTTTGGTGAGCCTTCAGGTGACCTGGCTCTGAGCACTGTGTTGGGTCCATGAAAGCTGATGACCTACAGCCAAAGGTCCACAGTTTAGGAGCTCTTAGAAAGTGGAATTGGCATTATGTCCTTGCAGTACTTCTGCTCAGGGTTCACATGCTCTTATTGGATAGCAGTAATCATGAAAAGCTTGGACAGGACAGGCCAGTGCCACCACACGTCCTTTTCTCCCCCAACGACTCAGCTTCCCAGCTCAGTTCAATTCTCCATTGGATGTATCACATTCTTCTCTTACTAGTATTTGTTTTTGTGGGGCCACCCCTAAAAAAATCCCAAAATTGGGATCCCCTTTTGTTGTGACTCTGCCCCTGAGTTCACGAGAGTACAATACTAGTCACAAAATCATCAAAGTACAAACTTCCTTAGTTCTCCCGTGACATGAACTTCGAACCCACCTTTGAAAACCCACACTACTGTATCAGCGTGAATGGTGAAGGCTTCTCCTGGAAGAACTTCTGGGTCCATCTGTCCAACTTGGAAGCAAGCAGAAGTTATGTTTTGCATTAAAATCCAGTTCACAATATCACCCCTCCCCCGACCCCAGTATCTCTCTCTCTCTCTCTCTCTCTCTCTCTCAAAAGAGGTTTTGCTTCAATCATTGTTGCTAAGCTAGGCATTCCACAACATAGCAAGAATCTGAAATGGAAGAGACACTAAACAAATGTGGCAACTGAACATGTGTTCTGAGATCCATTATCATTGCTCATCTATGGAGATCCCAAAAGGATTGGGCTCACCTAAACCATGTCCAAAAGCATGGTGGGATTTAAAATGCTATTTTCAATTTCTTTATCCTGAGATTCTAGGTGCTTAGGAACATGGAATACCCATGTCATTCAAAAGGAACCAGCATTTTCCAAACCAGGTAATGGTCAAAGCTTGGTTCTTTCCAAAAGGACTTTTTCAATGGAGAGACCAGGGGTTCTGTGCAGAACAACTCATCCATCATGAGTTGCCATGACATTCTAATTCACCTGGTGTAACTGCTAGGAGATTTCTCTTCTTGTTCTCCATTGTTTTGCTTAATATGGAAGATGCGTCTTCATTGGGCACTAAGTTCTCAAAGCCTGGCACTTCAGGCTTTATTGTCTTGTGTTTACTTACTGCATGCCTGTATCTGTCATGCATGCAGGTGGATGGAGGGCTTTGGTGGGAATGGTGGCTCAGACTCTGAGGAAGGAGAGTCGATAGCTGACCCAGCCGTGGCTCAGAGTTCTCACTTTGGTACTGGAGTTGTTGAGACTAGCAAGGCCCCAGCTGACCAAACTCCCCAATTGAGCCAGCGCAAGCCAGCTCTGGATCAAAGCACTTCAAGGACAACCACTGAGCCCCCTCCCTGGCTGTGGGAAAGAAGCCTATCAACTGAGGAATTAGTTTTAAAGAAGATACTGTGTGGAAATGGACAGACTGTGCGGACTGTGTGGAAATGGACAGACTGACTTTTCCCTTAAGGAAAGAGAAGACACGTACTACTATCAAACGTGGGACTTTTTTTATCATTGGTTAGAGAAATGGGATTATACTTAGGGCTGAAATATACATCAATTGTAAAGAGAATAAGATAACTCACTATGTCCAATGTCTTTGGAATACTTATTGTTTTAATTGGTAAAAAATAATAAAAACTTGAAAATCCAGAAAGAAGCCGGTGGAGAACAGGCTGGGGAGGGGTTCTTGGGAGGAGACTTGACACCCCAGGAAACGTGGATGTAAGAGCCCATTCACGCACCCATTGGCTAGATGAATTAGGAGCTCAATGGGAATAATGTTGGCGTGCCCAGTTCCATAGTGCGCCTCCCTCCAGAGACAGACCACAAAGGGTTCCTAAGAATAGTTTTGGGTGAAGGGGGACAGAGTGAGGGCCAGCATTCCACCTGCTATGTGTGTTTTAAGGCTTCTGAATATATAGACTTCTGTATGGAATAAAGACTCTTCCAAGAATTGCTGAAGTGGCTGTCTCGTTTGGAAGAGGACATCTAGCTCCCAAGAGTATCATTCTTTGCAGGTTTGCCAAGGAGACGAGGCATACACCCTCCAAAGGAGGGTTAGCTGGAAGTCTTGGCCCTCTGGGCAGAAGGAACATGTGGCATAGGGAACTGCACGATCCTCACCACTGCACATGAGCATAGGAACCAAACCTGACTCGGTTTCCTGGGCTGCAGGGAGGGCTTACCTGATTCTTTCCTCCCTCACAGCACTCTCCTCTGCTGCTCCTCACTCACATATCCATGTCTTTCAGGGGATGGGATGGACACAGAAGACCACCCAGTGGGAATATAGCCCTTCACAGGCTAGCCTCCCTCCTGCATTTCCTTCCAGGATCAGGCCATTTCTACACAACCAAGGTAGCTCTTGTGAAAGGGTGACATTAACTGCCATGGCTGGATATGTGAAAACCCCTTCCTCCCCCTCCCAACCCCTCAGAAAGAAGTAGAGCTACACCAGACCCTCCACTGCCATGCCAGTTAAGCTCAGCAGCAATCCACTGCTCAATACTGCTTGAGCATTTACCATGCTGACCAGGGAGGATGGGAACTGGAGTCACCACCACTGGGTCACAGCATTGAGAGGCTTTTCAAGAATTAACATCCTCATCAAAGGCCCTGCTCAATGTTTTTCCTTTGGATGGAGGGGAAGAAAAAGGACTCTCATCAGGAGTGGTTCAGAGTTAGATTTCTTGGTGGCCTTCCAGTGGTTGTTGTTGGAGTGTCAGACTTCTTTCCCCCACTTCTCTTCTGGAGAGTATAGACAGATACAGACATTTCCATGTGCCTAAGTTCACAGCAGGTAAAATCCTAAAGACAACAGAAAATACACTGTAGAAATGAGGGGTATGTAAGCAATCCATTCTGGGGGTGTGAATCGATTCAATTCCCTGAACTCCAGCCCACTTTCTCATGACTATGAGTGTGACTCATAGTGTGACTTGCACAATGCTCACCTGGAAGCAAGCCTGCAACATCTCATTTCTGAGCTTCCCCCTCCTCCCCTTCTTTCATTTTTCTTTTCTTAACATAAACAAATACATAGAAAAACATGTAGAGTAGAACAAAAACTCGTATACACAGAACAAACTAAAATGAACAAGATAAACAAAATAGACAAGATTACCAAGGTAATTTTAAACAGATACAGCCTATATTACAACCCCCCACACTGACTCTCTTTCTATCTTCCCATGCTTTATGAGAGTTTACCGAAAATAAATCATTGTTCTATATATTAACAGGTATGGCTTTCCTTTTTCTTTTCCTTCCTCCCCTGAACTTCCATTAATCATGCTAAGCACAATAAAATTTCCATTTATCATTAAATTCTTCTAACAGTCTTCTATTTACATAGTTGGTTAACTTTGTCATCACTGCTTATTCTGCTAATGTATTTTTCCATTCCTCAATAGTTGGGGGCTATGCACCCCTCTTCTGAGTGTGTGACTTATGGCTTTTGTTTTCCCTGTGCTGTGGAAGAAGGTTGCTGGCTCCACAACCAGAGTTCACAAAAACTTGTGGACTTCATGCATGACAGGAAACCTGAGGGGTGTGTAAGCAATCCATTTCTGGGGGTGGGAAATTGAAACCTGAATTTCAAGTAAGATCATAGCAGCACTAACAGGAATTCAAAAGTTTGAAGCTCAGGTGTAACAGAAAGAAAGAATGAAAAATCTAACAGCAGTGCAATGCTTAAAGAGTTTGCTGAAAGACTATAGTTACCTCAAAGGCTGTCACAAAGAAGAAGGTCAAGATCTCCTTGCTGATACTGAAGGGTAGGACACAGAATGATCAAGTCAAGCTGAGAAAGCCCAGACTCAGGCTGGACATCAGGGAAAGTTTCCTCATTGCTAGAGCAATTTGACAGTGGAACCAGCTGCCTGGAGAGGTGGTGGGCTCTCCCACACCAGAGACCTTCAAAAAGAAACTCAGCAGCCGTCTGAGTAGGATGGTATGTCTTGGTGTCCTGCAACCCGATGGCCTTCATGGCCCCTTCCACCTCAATATTTTATATTTCTGTGACTGGATGTCCTTGGAAAATGAGATCTTCCCATGTTGACAGAAAGACAACAATGTACTGTAAGTGCCCAATACATCTCTCTGGGAAATTCATTCCACAGCTGCAGTGCCACATCTTAATAGCAACTGTGTAAGACACAAGCACGTCCACTTGCCTACACAATGCAATGTAGTGTAGAGATGGGTCACTGAAGACAGGTTTGGGCAACATGTCCTCCTGGGCCCAAGTGTTTTCCCAGGTAGCCTTCTGTGGGATGACCTTCAGGAAAAAAGTTTCCTCAGCTGTGAACCATGGATTGAGATGTTTGCTTTCATGCAGACCCAAGGGCAGATCCCAAAACCTAAAGTCAAATCACTCCACTTGAGGATGCAATGGTGGCCTAAAAGTAGCCCTTCTTCTCTGCTACAGCCACCACATCTGCCCTGTGCCTGCATACCACCACGTCAGTTTTGACCCACATGTCATGACTGACAGGACTTCTACAGAGAGGGGCCAGGTACCAGGGAGGATGGGAGGAAGGAGGATGCTGGGCACTCCAAGGAAAGGAAGCAGTGGGAAGGAGTTGAGGTGCATGTACACCAATGCTAGGAGCATGGGTAATAAGCAGGAAGAGCTTGACGCTCTCCTGGGAATAGGAGGATATGATCTGGTGGGAATCACAGAGACTTGGTGGGATGAAAGGCAAGTCTGGAATGTGAACATAGAAGGGTATCACCTTTTTAGAAAGGACAGGAAGGGAAAGAGAGGTGGGGGTGTGGCTTTATATGTCAGGGAAGGGATAGGATGCAGTGAGATAGAGTGCAGCACAGATGGGGATTCGGTAGAGGCAGTCTGGGTGAAACTTAGGGGTTTTGACAGAGAAAGAGACCTGACAGTGGGGGTATGTTATCGCCCTCCAGGTCAACTTGAGACCCTGGATGATGTCCTGACAGGCCAGATTCTAAGGATATCTCGGGGGAGAGACACAGTAATTATGGGGGATTTCAATCTCCCGGATATTACTTGGGAGACTCACTCAGCGGTGACAGCCAGGTCACGTCGCTTCCTAGAAGCTCTAGAGGGTGGGTTTTTCACACAGGGTCCGAGAGGCGACGAGGGGGGGAAACATCCTGGACTTGGTCTTGACCAATAGGGAGGAGCTGATAGATGAAGTACAGATTAGGGGAGCTCTGGATGCGAGTGATCAGTCCATCCTTTGCTTTGAGATCAGAGGACTGGGGCCGTGCAGCAGGGCGAGCACTAGAAGCTGGGACTTCAAGAGGGCCAACTTTGGCCACCTGAAGGCCAGACTGGGGAAAGTCTCCTGGGATAGGTTACTGGAAGGTAAGCGAGTTGAGGAGGGGTGGATGGCACTCAAAAGGGAGGTTTTGCAGGCGCTACTGGGGGAAATAGACAAAAGGGTATACCAGGAAGAGGAGGCCCGTTGCAGAAGGATTCTTCGCAAGGCTAAGGCTGATTATGAGCTGAGACTTGCCAAGAATATCAAGAGCAACAAAAAGGGCTTCTTCCAGCATGTAAATAGGAAAAGGAAGGGGAGACAGGTGGTGGGACCACTAAATAAGGAGGAAGGAGATCCAGTGACTGACATGAGGGAACAGGCACAGATGCTAAATGACTATTTTGCCTCTGTGTTCTCCCCAAAGCAGGACGGGGGATATCCGTATAGGAGATTGGATGAGGCTGGGGACTTAGGGGCAGAGATTAGAGTCACCCCCCTTGAAGTCAAGGGGCTCCTCAGGGCATTGGACATTACAAAGGCGCCAGGCCCTGACGGGTTACACCCGAGAGTACTTAGAGAGTTGGCAGGGGTTCGCTCACGCCCACTGGCCTCCATTTTTGAGGCCTCGTGGAGAACGGGTGAAGTTCCAGAGGACTGGAGGGTGGCATCGGTGGTCCCAATTTTCAAAAAGGGTAGTAGGAAGGACATGGGGAATTATAGACCGATTAGCCTTACGTCCATTGTAGGAAAAACAATGGAAAGGCTCATAATAGAGAGAGATCTAGTGATGCTAGATAGGGAAGGGAGGCTGACAGCCACACAACATGGCTTCCGCAGAAACAGGTCCTGCCAGACAAACCTTGTGGAATTCTATGACAAGGTTTCAAGATGGCTAGATGGAGGGGATGCAGTGGATGTGGTATACCTGGATTTCAGCAAGGCCTTTGACAAAGTGCCCCATGATATCCTGGTGGAGAAACTGAGGAGTTTTGGGATACACCAAAGCACTGTCCGGTGGATTAGGGCATGGTTGACTGACCGAAAGCAGAAGGTAACCATTAGCGGGGAATCGTCGGGATGGCAGCCAGTCTGGGGCCGATCCTGTTTAATCTTTTCATTAACAACATGGAAGAAGGGGTGAACAGTCTGCTGATCAAATTCGCAGACGACACTAAAACTGGAGCAGTGGCCACAACTGAGGAGCAGATACACCAGATCCAAACGGATCTGGACAGACTATGGAAGTGGGCAGGAGACAACAGGATGGCGTTCAATGTGGAGAAGTGCAAGGTCTTGCACTTGGGGCATAGGAATAGCTGTCATAAGTACAGGTTAGGGGACAAGTGGCTGGAGAGCAGCACTTGTGAAAGGGACCTCGAGGTACTGGTTGACCGCAGGCTAAACATGAGTCAGCAGTGTGATGCGGTGGTCAAGAGGGCGAATGCCACCCTTGGTTGCATAGCCAGAAGTGTGGCTTCTAGATCAAGAGAGGTATTACTACCACTCTACACGACTCTGGTGCGCCCGCAACTGGAGTATTGTGTTCAGTTTTGGGCCCCTCCTTACAGAAAGGATATAGCCAGGTTGGAGTCAGTGCAGCGTAGGGCCACAAGGATGGTGGCTGGTTTGCAGGGGATGCCGTATGAGGCAAGACTGAGGGAACTGGGTCTCTTCAGCTTGGAGAAGAGGAGACTCAGAGAGGATATGTTGGCAACATACAGGTATGTGAGGGGGTGTCACATGGAGATGGGGAGAGGCCTGTTCTCCCCTGCAGAGGAGCAAAGGAGCAATGGAGCAAAGCTCAGGGAGCCAAGGTTCAATTTGGATGCCAGGAAGCACTTCCTGACAGTTAGGACCCCGAGGGCATGGAATGGGCTTCCACGGGAGGTTGTTGAGGCCCCATCAGTGAGGGTGTTCAAAGATAGGCTGGACATGCACATGGTGGGCATGTCATGAGCGGAGCCAGCTGGTGCCGCAGGTCAGGCTAGATGGCCCAGGAGGCCCCTTCTGACTCGCTCTGTTTCTATGTTTCTATGTTTCTAACTCATGGGGGCCTCAGCCCACTAGTCAACTGCACTGCTGATAGCACGAGACCCCATATTAAATAACACAACAACATTTATGGATGCCTTGAGAAAGTTCCTTGGCGTAGAATCTTGCAAAGAAATGGCCATACGTGAGATAAAGCGTCTTAAACAGGGGCATGCCTCAGCTACTGAATATACAACTAAATTTCAACTCCTTATGAATGACTTGGGGTGGAACGATGAGGCCTTAATGGTGCAATACTGGGAAGGCTTGAGGGAGGAGGTTTTGGATGATTTAGCCCGCATGTCAATCCCAACAACTTTGCTGCAGTTGATGCTTCTGACAATACAGATTGATGCGAGGCTAACTCAGAGAGCCCGAGCTAAGCAGGAACTCCACGCTGGCCTGCTGCCAACTAAAGAAAGATGGTTCCTGCACAGAGAAGCCAGCCCCCAACAACTCCCGCCTGATAACTACGTTGCCGTGGCAACACCTCAGCCGGAGCCGGAACCTGAGCCAATGCAGCTGGGAGCTGCCAGGCCTCACATTCCAAGGGGAGCTAGAGCTTGTCGCCGCCCAACCAGACCATGTTTTGTCTGTGGACATAACGGCCATCTGGCCCAGTCTTGTCCTTTGAGGAAGCAGGCAGGAAACTTCCAGTCCCAGCATCGTTAAGCACCGCGATACTGGGACCTGTCCATAAATCACAAGGGTGCCTCTCCCTGGAAAGAACTCCTATGGCCCGACACTTGCTGGTCGACGCCACTTTGCAGGCGCACCCACAGCCTGCAATTCGAGCCACAACACTGATTGTTAGTTGTGCTACTGCTTCCTTTATGGATGAAGAATTTGCTAAGCAACACTGCTTTCCTACGTCAATACTGCCAACCCCGCACCAGGTGGACTCTATCCAGAAATGTTCCCTGCAAGGGGGTCCCTCCTCCCACCAATCCTCCCCCCTCACTCTACAAATTGGCAAACACTGTGAACAAACAGCTTTTTTATTAGTGAAAGACCTGCAGTACCCTGTGGTACTTGGCATGGACTGGTTGATCAAACACAAGCCCCAGATATCTTGGGACTTGGGGCAGATACATTTCAATTCCACATTTTGTTCACAGCACTGCAGTGATCCTACGGCCCACACTCCTCTTACCTCCCCCCCCCCGCCTTCCACCACCACCCTCCCTCCGCAATACCAAGACTTCTGGGATGTCTTTGAATCACAGGAGGCAGACAAGCCGCCCCCTCACTGCTCATGTGACATGGAAACCCACATACAACCAGAAGCAACCCTCCCAGTTGGCAAACTGTGACCCATGTCACCTAAAGAACTCCAGGTTCTCAAAGACTTCATATCCACCAATTTAAAAAAGGGCTTCATCTGTCCGTCCTCATCACCCACTTCAGCGATGCCCATCATCGTGCCTTGGAAAAATTCTGAGGAACCTAGAGTTTGTATTGACTACTGCTGCTTGAACGCAATCACCGTTCCCAACACGCACTCCATGCCGCTAATCTCAGAGATTTTGGAACGCCTGGGCCAAGCGCGCATTTTTACCAAACTGGACCTCCTCAATGCCTACAATTTGCTGTGCATCTGCCCCGGCTATGAACATTTAACAGCGTTCTCAACTCGATTTGGCACCTTTGAATTTTTGGTAACGCCTTTTGGCCTTGTGAACTTGGGACAATCATTCTGCAGATTGATTAACGAGATCTTCCATGATTTTCTCGACGACTTCTTGATTGCCTACCTGGATGATTTGTTGATCTTTTCCAATGACCCTGAGTCTCACGTATGCCACGTGCAAGCCGTCCTGCAACACATGCGAGAGCACCACCTCTCTGCTAAACTGGAAAAATATGAATTCCACACCACCTCCCTCCTGTGCCTCGGCTACCGCATTTCCCCAGATGGGCTGCAGATGGACCCTGGAAGGTGCGGACAGTTCTATCCTGGCAACCGCCATGGACAAAAAGAGAACTACAAAAGTTCTTAGGATTCGTGGGAGACAAGTATGGTGTTGGGACGGGACAGATGTGATTAACGAAGCTCCGTTATCACACTGGTAACTGTCCGGTGGTGGGCCATGGGGGCCCAATCTAAGCCCTGTAGGGGTGGAGATAGATTGCTTGGCAAAGTTCCCAGCAGGTGTCTGAATGGCAATTCTGCGCTTACTGGGAGAAAATCAAGCTTTTCTCAGCTGGATGGTACAGGAGAGAATCTCAGCTCTCTGTAAGTCCTCGGCATACTTTTTTTGTTTAGTCTACTTTAGCTATTAGCATCAGATCTACTGGGAACTTTCTTTCTCTTTCTTTCTTTCTTTCTTTCTTTCTTTCTTTCTTTCTTTCTTTCTTTCTTTCTTTTGCAATGATACCTGTGGAAAAAGCCTCATCATTTGCTAATTGATATAAAAAAAGAAACAGAAAGCTCTTCGGATGGAGGAGGGAAAGAATTCTCCCCCCCCCCCAAATGGAACTGAAAGGCGGCAAATTACATGAGAGAGAGAGAGAGACAGAGCTCTTTGTAAGTAAGGAAAAGATCTTTTTTTTCTTTAATCTCTCCAAGGGCAAAGAACTAAAATAACAAATTAATGTTTAATTGAATGGTAGAAGTATCTTTCTTGTGTGTTGGACTACTTCCAAGAAATAATGGCCATCTTTGCTCCTTTGTTCCTGGGACTCTTGGACCCCTGCCAAGGCTGCAAAATCACTGCCAATATGGAAGAAATTAAAGAAATAAAGAAGACACTCTCGGCAATACAGACCTCTTTAGTAGCCTTGCAACTATCCCAACAGGCGATAATAATACAACAGAAGACTGTTTTAATTAAGCAACTTGGCTCTTTCCTAATTGAACGAAAAGCTGGGTTTGATAAGTTAGATTTTTCTATTGATCAGGCTTTGATCAAACGATTTGTACCTGAGCAGAATATGCAAAATATCCAGCAAGCAGAAGAAAAATTTGAAACTGCGAAGATAACAAGTGAATTATTATGGGATGGGCCTATAAACAGACAACAAGCAGATGGATATTTGGAAGCATCAGGAAAGTCAATGCAACCAGTAAATTTAATAAATAAGCCTCCACATGATCTTCTTGTTATGCTGGAAAAAGAGAAGATAGTGGGGCTACAGTCTAAGACACATGATCTACTGCAGACACCACATCATTCTGATCTAAACAAAGAAGCAACGGGCGGACATGATTTATTACATGATTTATTACAGGCATCTTTTTTTGTACGAGTGGAAAAGTTGGCACAATCTGTGGAGCTAATGAGCAAGAGTAACCATCTAAGAGTGGCTTTGTTCATGTGGCCACATTTGAAAATTCTATTACAGGTATTACGACGTTATAATGTAAAAAAAACAGAAAGGTTTGGTAGAGGTGTAAAAAAAAAGAAAAAGAAAAAAAAGGAGAAAGGAATCAGAGGGAAGATAAGAAGAACTTTCTTTCTTGTTATTTCAAAAAGGGAGGACGTATATAGGTTGGTATGCTTATATGTAATGTAGAAAAGCTAAGCTATTGTGGTTGGTGAAGCATTAGTAATTTAGTTTAATGAAATTTTGGCTAAAAGATATTATAGATATTAGTTATCATCAAATAGACCAATTAATGATGCTTTTAAAGATGTTAAGTGGGTATTTCTGATTTTATTTGTATCTGAAAATAAGAGAATTTATGTAGGTATTAATAATCACCAAATAGAGTTGCTAAGCCGCTTTTAGAGATAAAAAGGGATGATTAGGCTAATTCAATATGGTTGGTGAAAACTTAACAATCTAGTTTAATGAAACATTGTTAAATGGATATCTCTGACTATATCTGTAATTGAAAATAGGAGAATCTACTATCTTAAAAAGCAATGACTTATATGGGTTGGCAAGTCTATATGTGATATTGTATGGCGTTAACTATATTTGATTAAATGGTGTGTAAGTTTAGATGCAACATTAGTAAGTGAGCTTAAAGAAAATTGGCTTAAAGTTATTACCAAACTGTCGTGCAGGAGAGCACGCCAGTGGCTCCTCCTCATGAGGAGGAGGTAACTGTGATTACTAGGAGCAGGAAAGAGCAGACACTTCCAGAAGAAGAAACGAATCAGGTGGCTCCTGAGGTTTTTCAGGGTTCCCCGGCTGCTTCACAGGAGGCTAGCCCTTTAAACCGTACAGACTGTGAAGGAGAAAGGGGGGGGGGATACTTTGCCGGAGGAGGAGGAAAGCAGTGGACCAGAAGGGGACGGGCAGCTTGGAGGCATTGACTTGATTGACGCTAACCAACGACGAATGATGCGCTCTTATCAGCTTCGGGATTAACAGAGAAGAAAGAAACAGGGGGAGGGGGAGGTATGAGATCATTGTCAGGGGAACATCGTTCCTTCACATACGTGCCTTGCCGTTGGGATAGTTGTTTAACCGTAAATCTTGTAGATAATGAGCAATAAACCAATTTAGAACCTCAGCTCCTGTTTGAAGAATTTATTGCAGCTAAAGCACCTTTAAGCGTGAGGGTGTTTTTATAACACCCTCACTACACAAACAGAGTAGTTAGGATGCCTTTTGAGATGTCAAATAGGTTTGTTTTTTATGTTACTTGTAATCATGGGTTTGGATGAACTTATCACTGAAGAAGAAAGAAGATGTTGTAATTTCACTCAACTTAGAGAAGCTTCCCCTAAAAAAAATGGTCAAGAGAAACAGGACTTTGTAAGAAAGGATGGGGTGGATTTCACCAAAGAAGAAGAAGTAAAAAGGAAGATAGTGACTTCTATCAAATTTGGATTTACTTTTTTATTTGGCTGGAGAAACGGGACTTGGTTTTGATCTAAAGATGCTTTCATGTTTTTATAAATGGATTTTTGTATGATCATAGAATGTTAAAAGATATCTTGTAGGGGATTGACCCAGTAAATCTGATGTGTGCGATGATTGATGCTTGTAGTTTCAGTTTAAAATCTTAATAAAAATTAAAAAAAAAAGTTCTTAGGATTAGCGAACTTCTATAATTGGTTCATATCGCACTTCTCACACTTAACTGCACCGTTGACGGACCTTTTGAAGGACAAGGGACGCTGCCTGAATTGGCCGCCCAACGCCGCATCCGCATTTGACACTTTGAAATGCCAATTCACTTCAGAACACCAACTGATTCATCCCAACACAGTTGCGCCTTTCATACTACAAACCGATGCCTCCGACAAAGCCATTGGAGCGGTTCTCCTACAACTACAAAACGGGGCCGTCACTGACCTCAGACTGGTGGCTTTCTATTCTCGCAAACTCTCAAGTTCAGAGCAGAACTACACGATTTGGGAGAAGGAACTGTTAGCGATCAAAGCTGCCTTAGAGGGATGGTGACATTTGCTTGAAGGTTCTCTACACACGGTCCTCATCCAAACGGATCACAAGAACCTAGTCCATTTCGCTTCCACCAAAATACTCAACCAAAGGCAACCACGGTGGGCTCTATTCTTCCCCAGCTTTCACTTTCACATCGAATATATACCCCCTTCAAAAAACCTCCTGGCTGACGCTCTGTCCAGGAAACCCGAATACTTCGGCGACAACAAAGTGCAGCCTGACCCAACCCCGATACTGCAACCTGAAATGGTGGCCGCAGCAACCATCTCCACCTCCTGCAATGCCGACCTCCACCAAGCCCAACAAACTGACCCCCTCGCCCGGATGAAGAGGGAACAGAGGAGGACGGGCACCTTTCCTGCCCCTATTCGTTTAAGGACAACATCCGACTCTACAACCATGTTCTGTATGTTCCATTACCACTCCGAGAACAAATCCTGCAGCAATGCCATGACTCCCCATCCGCGGGACATTTCGGAGTTTACAAAATGCTGCATACCCTCTCCAGAGACTATTAGTGGCCCCACATGTACCATGACGTCAAATCGTACGTTTTCTCCTGCCCCACATGCCAATGCGCCAAACACCAACCGGGAAAACCCCCGGGACTACTCCACCTGGTAGAAACCCTTCCCAGGCCCTGGCACACCGTTTTGATGGATGTCATTACTGATTTGCCCAGATTGAGTGGCTTCACTACCACACTAGTCTTCACAGACCTATTCACAAAGATGGCTCACTTTATCCCCTGCACAGGGCTTCCCTCAGCCAAGACCACTGCCTCCCTATTCGTCCATCATATTTATAAGGCACACGGGTGGCCTCTCACTTTAATTACTGACAGGGACAGTCAGTTCACATCCTGATTTTGATGGGAACTCCTGACCTTGCTCAAGGTCGGTCTGCGCCTCTCTTCAGCTCACCACCCGCAAACTGACAGGCAAACGGAACGTCTCAATGTGACACTCGAGCAATACCTCCGCTGCTATGTGAACTATCAACAGGACGATTGGCTCTCTTTTCTCCTGTTGGCAGAGTTCACGTACAACAACTCCCTCCACGCCTCTACCCATCAAACACCTTTCTTCGCAAACCTTGGTTACCATCCTCGGGCCTTTCCTTCAGCACTTCCGACATCGTCCGTCCCTGCTGCCAGAAATTTCCTGCATGACTTGGCCTCAGTACAGTCTGTACTCAAACAACAATTGGACAAGGCCAGAGCAACCTATAAGGAAGTCGCTGACTGACACAGACAGCCCGGGACTCCTCTCCATGTCAGTGACTGGGTCTGGTTGTCCACCGAATGTCTTCCCCTTTTGGTGGCCTCTCGCAATTAGCCCACAAACGCACTGGACCATTCCGTATCGTCTCCCAAATCAATCCTGTGGCCTTTCGATTGGCTTTGCCCCCCTCCATGAGAATCCACCCAGTCTTCCACCAGGCACTACTTTCTCCTGCCCCGCAGCAACACCCCCTCTGGTCTCAACTTCCACCCCCCCACCTGTGATAGTTGATGGAGAGGAGGAATTTGAAATCAAAGAGATCCTCGACTCTAGATTCCGGAGGGGACGCCTGCAATATCTAGTGCACTGGAAAGGCTAAACAGATAGCCATCCCTCATCCTGACCCTTTACCCCTTGAGCAAACAGCCAAGCCTCTGTCCAACCACGAGGGCACCGAGGGAAAAGACACTACAAGTTCTGCCCCTGAAGAGCAGGGGCAGGAGACCCCCCCCCTCCTCCTGATGCTGAGTCTCCTGAACAAGATACAGAAGACACAGGAGGAGGAATAGATTTGTCTTGCGCGATTCTTAGACGTAGCTTACACCGATTGGAATAAAAGGAGGCTTTGTCCCACCTCAGGGGGGAAAGGTGGGACAAAGAAAGCTAATCCCGCATGGGTTCCCTGAGGGACGTCACTAAGAAGATAGCAACTAACTTGTAAAGGTCATTGCAGTAGAGCTTATTCATAGCATCGTAAATCTTGTAGAAAAGTAGCAATAAAAGACTTTAGTTTTATTGCCTGCATAAGTGTGGGTCATTCACGACTGTGAGCTGACACCTCACAACACTGTGATCACATCTCTAGTGCTGGCCATCTTCATTAAAAACTGTGATACCCCTACTGTGAAGGCCAACAACTGAGACCTCACCTACGTCCTCCTCATCTCCCTCCTGCTCTGCTTCCTCTGTCTCTTTCTCTTCTTTGGTTTCCCTGTAGAGGTCACCTGCCTTCTCCGACAAGCTGCTTTTGGCATCACCTTCTCTGTTGCTGTTTCCTCCATTTTGGCCAAAATTGTTATGATGGTCCTTGTCTTCCTGGCCACCAAACCAGGGAATGTGGCAAGAAAACTCTTGGGAAAGAAACTGACAAATACCATTGTCTTGGCCTGTCCCTTTATTCAACTTGCAATCTGCACTGTTTGGTTGGCAACTTCTCCCCCATTTCCAAATCTGAATTTCCATTCCCTGGCTGGAGAGATCATTGTGGAATGTGATGAAGGTTCAGTTCCCATGTTCCACACTGTCCTGGCTTACATGGGTTTCCCATCCCTGATCAGCCTCACAGTGGCTTTCCTGGCCAGGAAATTGCCTGACAGCTTCAATGAAGCCAAGTTCATCACCTTCAGCATGCTGGTCTTCTGCAGCGTTTGGGTCTCTTTTGTTCCCACCTACCTTAGCACCAAGGGGAAGTCCATGGTGGCTGTGGAGATCTTCTCCATCTTGGCCTCTGGGACTGGTCTCCTGGGATTCATCTTTCTCCCCAAGTGCTACATCATTGTCCTGAGACCTAACCTCAACACCAGAGATCTTCTAGTATGGAAAAAATATTGAAGAATCTAACACTTTAGAATGCGGCCTGCTAATTTAATTTCCTGTCCAATCTATCCATTTAGCAGAAAAAGTGTTACTCAAAAGCAACGGTCAATTTCACTACATGATAATTTCCACTCTAGGATTTTGCCCACCACTTTAGGCATGTCCTTTTCCCCAGCTACCTGGATGTTGGGAAAAGGTGTCTGAATTGCCATATATTCCTCATAAACTTCCCTCCATAGTGGCATCCTTTCCAAATCATGCCAATGCAGGAACAAATGCTACATTTGCATAATACAGTGGTAACTTGGCTCACGAACTTAATCTGTTCCAGGACTCTGGTCGTCACCCAAATTGGTCATGACCCAAGTCTAATTTCCCCACAAGGATTAATGGAAATAATGTTAATCCATTCTGTAAATATTTTTTTAATCACAAGAATTTCAAACAAAGTAACAAAGAACAACATAGTAACAAAGTACAGTACAGTAGAGAACACTAACCTGCATCTGGGGGAGGAGGTAATGGTTTGGAGGGAGAGTCCAAACCAAAATCCTACGATAGTGATCCTGCTGCAGGGGAGATGGCCATGATCATGATTGTGCTCGAGGGGGACATGGGCATGATCGCAGGCATGCTTGTCCGGTGGGAGATGGGTGCGATCGCGGGCGTACTCATCCGGGGGGATACAGGCCAAATGTGCTGTGGGGCGGGGGGAGGGGGAAGATGGCCATGATTGTGGTCATCACCCAATGCGGAGCTTGTGAACTGATGCAATTTTCTTCTGAAATTCATGTTCGCGACCTGATTAGGTTATGAACTGAGGCATTTGTGAGCCAAGGTACCAGTGTACCTGACTCCTGAAATATGGCATTGCAATCTAACTCTTACCCTGAAGAACTAGAGATTCCTACTAGCCCTTCAGGCTCTCTTCTGGGATACTACAGATTGTATGATGCTGATCACTCCTTCAAAAACACTAAACCACGTATCTCGTGATGAAACTGTTTTCTGTTTTTCTTTTCAAGTGACATTCTCTGGTTATTGCATATTCTCTAAGCTCCTCACTGGCTTGTTTTGTTTGTTTGGTTGGTTGGTTGGTTTTTTTCTGGTTCTGTTTTGCTTGGTTTGGGGTTCTCAAAAGTTATATATTATAACAGGCAACATGGCAGGCTTGATGGATGAGAGGTCATCTCTCTGACTCAATCAGTCCCTCTGGCAATCTCTGGTGAGTCCTGCAACCATTGCCTGGCTTTTAACTACACTGCATGTTTTGGAGAGGGGTTGTGTTTTTTCCCCACCCACTACTGGCAGACAGCCTGCAAAAGTGACTCAGCAATTGAATGTGATGATTGAACAGCACACAATCTCCTATCCCCCTCCCCCCCTTGATCTTTGGCCACTTCTTTACTTTTGGGAGAACAAGAGCTGGAGAGTGAAGAACTCTGTGAAAACTCTGTTGAAAAGAAGAGGTGGGTCTCCAGATGAGGCTTTGACTGGATCATACCCTGGGCCCAGCTATGCACTTATTGCAAAGTGTCCTGTTGTTGAAACTACAGCCCCTCTTGTATGTCCCACTACTTCTTCTGAGGAACTTCCATTATCTACAGCAATGCCAGACAAGAAGAAAAAGGCCTTCCGTGGGTCACACTTTCCTGGAAGTCAAGTGTGGCACCAAGGGGCCCTCCATCATTCCCTCTCACTCTTTCCTCAGAACTTTCCTCATTCATCCATCTTGGCCAATGAGCTTTGGCACAAGCTTGGATTCCCTGGTTTACGTCAGTCAAGACCTCTGTACAGGCCCAAAGGCAGAACCTGGCAAAGCCAAATCATTCTGCTCACATTGAGGCAAAGTTTGAGAAAAAGAAAACAAAATCAGAGCCCTATCTTTGCCTGCCTCCAGGGGACAAGGGTTGTTCAGCCTTCTGCAGCACTGTGATAATTACAGTATTTCTGGATGGCTGGATTTCCCCTGGGCTTCCAACAAGGTAGTCAATTACAAGGACACCAGAAGAAAGCTTACTTAACGGAGAGTGTCTTCTGAATCTGAGCCTTCCCTGTTTGGCTCTGCTGGTGTCTGGATGCTTGTTGCCTGCCTGTTGCTTGCTCAGGTCCAGCTAAGCTCCAGAGCTGTCAATTCCTGCTCTCTTTGGGTCTGCACGGATAGGACGGCCTCTCTGCAATGCCGAGTTTCTGGCAGGTGCTGCTCCTCCTCTGGGTCTTGCCGCAGGGCATGCAGGGTGTGGGTAGGACCACGTGCCTCCTCACCAGGCCCCCAGAATGGCCAGAATATCACAGCTCAGATCTCATCGTTGATGCGAATTTACCAGTTGGCCTGTATTACCATCTTAAAGCAAAAACCTTCCATAGTGTACTACTGCCACGCATATTCACTAATACTCTGTAAGTTTCTGCAGGAGGGATTTGGGAGAGATGCTTTTCTCTCAGATTAGGGGGTTCTTTGGGGGCTCACAGTGATCATGGCAAGAAGCAGAGATTGGAGACTTCTCTTGCCACTGCCTGGGGGTTGCAGAGTCAGGGACTGTCCATTTAGCCCAGCACAGTGGACAGGGATCGTTGTAGTGTTTCAGGCAAGAGCTTCTCTGCCTTCTGCTTACAAAACTGTGGCCCCATTCTGTGTCTTTCTTCTGTCCCTCTCCACAAATATGGATGCTTTCCTGGCCCTCTCACAGGACCTCTGGCAGTGCAATTTCCAGGGAATGAAGATTCCCAAGACTGGGGCTAACATGTTCTGCTGCAAAATGAGATATCTAGAGATAACTGCATTTGTGAGTTAGTGAGTGAGTGAGTGAATGTGTGCATGTGGAAGGAGTTGGGAAGCAAGCCAGGAGGCTGGGAGGATCATTCAAGATTTGCTCCACATCCAGAGACTGGAAGAATTGGATTGTGAATGAATTTAATTCATTTCATTTTCAAAGATATTCGAGCCAAAAGCAGACTCTGCAGAGGCCCCATCTGAATGAAGTTAACATTTGGGTCACCTGGGGAGAGGTTCCAATCATCAATCTGCTTCCTTGCTACTGGCAGAAGCAGGAGGATGGTGGAGAGCAGATAGAAGACTGCAGTGGAATGTTTTGTGCCTGTTGAGGGAGTTTTTACTTGCACTTTTTTGGGAATTCCAACAGGAACCCAGTCCACTACCAGCAAATCCTGGTTCTGGTGTTCACCATCAAGGAACTCAAAAAAGATTCGACTCTCCTCCCCAACCACACCTTGGGCTTCCACATCCGTGACCACAGCGACCTCTCAAGCTGGATCTACTTGAACAGTCTGTCTCTCCTCTCCACTTGCTCGAGATTGATTCCAAATTACAAATGCCACAGCAATGATCAACTGATCTCTGTTCTTGGGGGACTCAACCCCAAATCCTCAAGCGAGATTGCATCTGTCATGGGACTCTACAAGATACCACAGGCAAGCAGATTCAAGTGAGACAGACTTGGAGACATGCAGCTCTCCAAACACTAAGATGGACAGGACAGGAAAATTGCAGAAAACTGTTTTTCCCGTTTGTGTGTGTGGGGGGGGGGGGTCAATTTGCATCGCAACAATATGGCACTTCTGGTAATAACTAAAATTCCAGGATTCGGAGTGGTGGCCTTTTGGGGATTTCTGGTTACTCCCCAGCTACATTGCGTAACCTCTTGCATTATACATATTTTGATGTCTTTCTCAGAGTAATAGAACTGGTTTGATTTAGCCTTTCTGTCTTACAAATGGGTCCCAAAGAATGAAGGGACCATAGTGGCTTGGATACAGATACAGCGACACCCTTGCCAGTGTGACCTAATGGCAGCCCTGATCTTTGGTGTGCTATCCACAGTGGGGCAGTCTCAACAATACTCATGTTGAATTTAGATGCTCATTTTTTAAAGAGACATTTCTCTTTGCAAGCGCACTTCCTACAATGGAATGTTGCTATAGCACACATGGCAGTTGATTCCACTAAATGCTCTTCAGTTGTTAAGATTCCACAAAATTCTGCCTCTAAGCACTAATCAGAAATTCTCTCCAACAGCTTGGATATGGTTCCCTTGATCCTTTTCAGGGCGAGAAGACAGAATTTCCTTCCTTTTTCCGCATTGATCCAAATGAAATGGCCCAATACTGGGCCCTAGACCAACTTCTCCTGCATTTCCAGTGGAAATGGATTGGGCTGGTTACTTTAGCAGGCGACCCTGGTGAACATTTCATCCAGGCACTGACACCACAGCTCAAGCAGAAGGACATCTGTGTAGCTTTCATGGAAGTGTTGAACCCAGCAGACAAGCTCCTTCTGGAACATGTGACAACTGGCAATATTCCTAGCTATTGGTTTGAGCCCCAAGTCATCATCCTCTTTGGACACAGCAGTGTTATGAAATCATTAATGCTCCTATTGGCTGTTCTCCTTCATGGATCACTGCCTTGTCATGGCGAAGGGGCTTGCATAGCTCAATGAAGTTATGAGCTATGCTGTGCAGGGCCACCCAAGACAGACAGGTTACAGCAGAGAGCTTTGACAAAACGTGATCCACTGGAGAAGGAAATGGCAACCCACTCCAGTATCTTTGCCATGAAAACCCCATGGACAGTAACAAAAGGCAAAAAGAAATGTCCCCGGAAGATGAGCCCCTCAGGTCGGAAGGGGTCCAATATGTTACTGGGGAAGAGCGGAGGGCTAGTACTAGTAGCGCCAGAAAGAAGGAAGCGACTGGGTCAAAGCCGAAAGGACACTCAGTTGCTGATGTATCTGGTGGTAAAAGGAGAGTCCGATGCTGCAAAGATCTATACTCCATAAGAACCTGGAATGTAAGATCCATGAATCAAGGCAAGCTGGATGTGGTCAAACAAGAGATGACAAGACTGAACATCGACATCTTAGGAATCAGTGAACTCAAATGGACAGACATGGGTGAATTTAATTCAGATGACCATCAGGTATACTACTGCGGGCAAGAATCCCTCAGAAGAAATGGAGTAGCATTCATAGTCAATAAAAGAGTAGGAAAAGCAGTACTGGGATACAATCTCCAAAATGACAGA
This sequence comes from Varanus salvator macromaculatus, assembly GCA_023646645.1. Classification (NCBI taxonomy): domain Eukaryota; kingdom Metazoa; phylum Chordata; class Lepidosauria; order Squamata; family Varanidae; genus Varanus; species Varanus salvator. The sequence continues at coordinate 2,054,331 of JAIXND010000715.1, read as the reverse complement.
ATGATCTCAGATCGAATCCAAGGCAAACCATTCAACATCACAATAGTCCAAGCAGGAAGAGCTTCAAGCTCTCCTGGGAATAGGAGGATATGATCTGGTGGGAATCACAGAAACTTGGTGGGATGAAAGGCAAGTCTGGAATGTAAATATAGAAGGGTATCACCTTTTTAGAAAGGACAGGAAGGGAAAGAGAGGTGGAGGTGTAGCTTGATATGTCAGGGAAGGGATAGGATGCAGTGAGATAGAATGCAGCACAGATGGGGATTCGGTAGAGGCAGTCTGGGTGAAACTTAGGGGTTTTGACAGGGAAAGAGACCTGACAGTGGGGGTATGTTATCGCCCTCCAGGTCAACTTGAGACCCTGGATGACGTCCTGACAGGCCAGATTCTAAGGATATCTCGGGGGAGAGACACAGTAATTATGGGGGATTTCAATCTCCCGGATATTACTTGGGAGACTCACTCGGCTGTGACAGGGTGGGTTTTTCACACAGAGGGTCCGAGAGGCGACGAGGGGGAGAAACATCCTGGACTTGGTCTTGACAATAGGGAGGAGCTGATAGATGAAGTACAGATTAGGGGAGCTCTGGGTGCGAGTGATCACTCCATCCTTTGCTTTGAGATCAGGGGACTGGGGCCATGCAGCAAGGCGAGCACTAGAAGCTGGGACTTCAAGAGGGCCAACTTTGGCCAACTGAAGGCCAGACTGGGGAAAGTCTCCTGGGATAGGTTACTGGAAGGTAAGCGAGTTGAGGAGGGGTGGATGGCACTCAAAAGGGAGGTTTTGCAGGCGCAAGCCCTGATGATACCTCTAGTCAGTAAGGTGGGGAGGCGGAGGAGAGTGCCGCCATGGATGCAAAAGGAGGTGGTTAGGGGGATTAGACGAAAGAGGAGCCTCCATAGGAAATGGGTACTGGGGGAAATAGACCAAAGGGTATACCAGGAGGAGGAGGCCCGTTGCAGAAGGATTCTTCGCAAGGCTAAGGCTGATTATGAGCTGAGACTTGCCAAGAATATCAAGAGCAACAAAAAGGGCTTCTTTCAGCATGTAAATAGGAAAAGGAAGGGGAGACAAGTGGTGGGACCACTAAATAAGGAGGAAGGAGATCCAGTGACTGACATGAGGGAACAGGCACAGATGCTAAATGACTATTTTGCCTCTGTGTTCTCCCCAAAGCAGGACGGGGGATATCCGTATAGGAGATTAGATGAGGCTGGGGACTTAGGGGCAGAGATTAGAGTCACCCCCCTTGAAGTCGAGGGGCTCCTCAGGGCATTGGACATTACAAAGGCGCCAGGCCCTGACGGGTTACACCCGAGAGTACTTAGAGAGTTGGCAGGGGTTCGCTCACGCCCGCTGGCCTCCATTTTTGAGGCCTCTTGGAGAATGGGTGAAGTTCCAGAGGACTGGAGGGTGGCATCGGTGGTCCCAATTTTCAAAAAGGGTAGTAGGAAGGACATGGGGAATTATAGACCGGTTAGCCTTACGTCCATTGTAGGAAAAACAATGGAAAGGCTCATAATAGAGAGAGATCTAGTGATGCTAGATAGGGAAGGGAGGCTGGCGGCCACACAACACGGCTTCCGCAAAAACAGGTCCTGCCAGACAAACCTTGTGGAATTCTATGACAAGGTTTCAAGATGGCTAGATGGAGGGGATGCAGTGGATGTGGTATACCTGGATTTCAGCAAGGCCTTTGACAAAGTGCCCCATGATATCCTGGTGGAGAAACTGAGGAGTTTTGGGATACACCAAAGCACTGTCCGGTGGATTAGGGCATAGTTGACTGACCGAAAGCAGAAGGTAACCATTAGCGGGGAATCGTCGGGATGGCAGCCAGTGACAAGCGGGGTCCCCCAGGGCTCTGTCCTGGGGCCGATCCTGTTTAATCTTTTCATTAACGACATGGAAGAAGGGGTGAACAGTCTGCTGATCAAATTCGCAGACGACACTAAAACTGGAGCAGTGGCCACAACTGAGGAGCAGATACACCAGATCCAAAAGGATCTGGACAGACTATGGAAGTGGGCAGGAGACAACAGGATGGCGTTCAATGTGGATAAGTGCAAGGTCTTGCACTTGGGGCATAAGAATAGCTGTCATAAGTACAGGTTAGGTGACAAGTGGCTGGAGAGCAGCACTTGTGAAAGGGACCTTGGGGTACTGGTTGACCGCAGGCTAAACATGAGTCAGCAGTGTGATGCAGTGGTCAAGGGGGCGAATGCCACCCTTGGTTGCATAGCCAGAAGTGTGGCTTCTAGAACGAGAGAGGTATTACTACCACTCTACACGACTCTGGTGTGCCCGCAACTGGAGTACTGTGTTCAGTTTTGGGCCCCTCATTACAGAAAGGATATAGCCAGGTTGGAGTCAGTGCAGCGTAGGGCCACAAGGATGGTGGCTGGTTTGCAGTGGATGCTGTATGCGGCAAGACTGAGGGAACTGGGTCTCTTCAGCTTGGAGAAGAGGAGACTCAGAGGGGATATGTTGGCAACATACAGGTATGTGAGGGGGTGTCACATGGAGATGGAGAGAGGCATGTTCTCCCCTGCAGAGGAAGGCAGGACACGCTCCAATGGAGCAAAGCTCAGGGAGCCAAGGTTCAATTTGGATGCCAGGAAGCACTTCCTGACAGTTAGGACCCCGAGGGTGTGGAATGGGCTTCCACGGGAGGTCGTTGAGGCCCCATCAGTGAGGGTGTTCAAAGACAGGCTGGACATGCACATGGTGGGCATGTCATGAGCGGAGCCGGTTGGTGCCGGAGGTCAGACTAGATGGCCCAGGAGGCCCCTTCTGACTCGCTCTGTTTCTATGTTTCTATGTTTCTAAGTCTATGCCCCAACCACTGGTGCTGAAGAGGCTGAAGTTGACCAGTTCTATGAAGACCTACAACACCTTCTAGAATTAACTCCAAAAAATGATGTCCTTATCATCATGGGGGATTGGAATCCTAAAGTAGGAAGCCAAAAGATAACCAGAATAACAGGCAAGTTTGGCCTTGGAGTACAAAATGAAGCAGGGCACAAGCTGGTAGAATTTTGTCAAGAGAATACGATGGTCATTGCAAACACTCTTTTCCAACAACCCAAGAGACAACTCTACACATGGACATCACCAGAAAGTCAACACAGAAATCAGATTGACTATGTGCTCTGCAGCCAAAGATGGAGAAGCTCTATACAGTCAGTAAAAACTAGACCAGGAGCTGACTGTGGCTCAGATCATGAGCTTCTGGTTGCAAAATTTAGGCTTAAGCTGAAGAAAGTAGGGAAAAGCACTAGGCCACTCAGGTATGACATAAATCATATTCCTGATGAATATACAGTAGAGGTGACAAATAGATTTAAGCAATTAGATCTGATAGACAGAGTGCCTGAAGAACTATGGACAGAGGTTCGCAACATTGTACAAGAGGCAGCAACTAAAACCATCCCAAAGAAAAAGAAATGCAAGAAAGCAAAATGGATGTCTGAGGAAGCTTTACAAATAGCTGAGGAAAGAAGGGAAGCGAAAGCAAGAGAGAAAGAGAAAGATACAAACATTTGAATGCAGAATTCCAGAGAACAGCTAGAAGAGTTAAGAATGCCTTCTTAAATGAACAGTGCAAAGAAATAGAAGAAAACAATAGAGTAAGGAAGACCAGAGATAGCTTCAAGAAAATTGGAGATATGAAGGGAACATTTCATGCAAAGATGGGCATAATAGTGTATTGGTTTTTAAATTGTATTCTCCTATTGTTGTTGACCGCCCCGAGGCTTGTTTGCAAGGGGGCGGCATACAAGTATGTTAAATAAATAAATAAATAATAAAGGACCAAAATGGCAGGGACCTAACAGAGGCAGACGAGATTAAGAAGAGGTGGTAAGATTGCACAGAAGAACTATACAAGAAAGGGCTTAACATCCCTGATAACCACAATGGGGTGGTCACTGACCTCGAGCCAGACATCCTGGAATGTGAAGTCAAATGGGCCTTAGGAAGTCTGAGCAACAACAAAGCTAGTGGAGGTGACAGCATTCCAGCTGAGCTATTCAAAATCCTGAAAGACGATGCAGTTAAAGTGCTACACTGAATATGCCAGCAAATTTGGAAAACTCAACAGTGGCCCCAGGATTGGGAAAGTTCAGTTTACATTCCAATCCCAAAGAAGGGCAATGCCAAAGAGTGTTCAAACTACCACACCATTGCACTCATTTTGCATGCCAGCAAAGTGATGCTCAAAATCCTACAAGCTAGGCTCCAGCAGTATGTGGACCGAGAACTACCAGAAGTACAGACAGGATTTCGAAGAGGGAGAGGAACTAGAGATCAAATTGCCAACATACGCTGGATCATGGAGAAAGCTAGGGAGTTCCAGAAAAACATCTACTTCTGCTTCATTGACTATGCTAAAGCCTTTGATTGTGTGGATCACAACAAATTGTGGCAAGTTCTTAAAGAGATGGGTGTACCAGACCATCTTATTTGTCTCTTGAGAAACCTATATGCAGGTCAAGAAGCAACAGTGAGAACTGGACACGGAACCACTGATTGGTTCAAAATTGAGAAAGGATTTTGGCAAGGCTGTATACTGTCGCCCTGCCTATTTAACTTATATGCAGAGCACATCATGAGAAAGGCAGGGCTAGATGAATCACCAGTTGGAATCAAGATTGCTGGGAGAAATATCAACAACCTCAGATATGCAGATGATACCACTCTCATGGCAGAAAGTGAAGAGGAACTAAAGAGCCGCTCGATGCGGGTGAAGGAGGAGAGCGCAAAAGTTGGCTTGAAATTCAACATTAAGAAAACTAAGATCATGGCATCCAGTCCTCTCACTTCCTGGCAAATAGATGGGGAAGAAAAGGAGGTAGTGACAGATTTTATTTTCCTGGGCTCCAAGATCACCGCAGACGGGGACTGCAGCCAAGAAATTAAAAGACGCTTGCTCCTCGGGAAGAAAGCTGTGGCAAATCTAGACAGTATACTAAAAAGCAGAGACATCACCCTGCCAACAAAAGTGCATATAGTCAAGGCTATGGTTTTCCCAGTTGCAATGTATGGCTGTTAAAGCTGGACCATAAGGAAGGCTGAGTGCAAAAGGATTGAGGCCTTTGAATTGTGGTGCTGGAGAAGACTCCGGTGAGTCCCTTGGACTGCAAGGCGATCAAACCGGTCAGTCCTAGAGGAGATCAACCCTGACTGCTCTTTAGAAGGCCAGATAGTGAAGATGAAGCTCAAATACTTTGGCCACCTAATGAGAAGGAAGGACTCCCTGGAGAAGAGTCTAATGCTGGGAACACTAGATGGCAAAAGAAGAAGGGGACGGCAGAGGATGAGGTGGCTGGATGGAGTCACTGAGGCGGTTGGTGTGAGCTTGAGTGGACTCTGGGGGATGGTGGAGGACAGGAAGGCCTGGAGGAATGTTGTCCATGGGGTCGCGATGGGTCAGACACGACTTTGTGACTAACAACAACATTGGCTGTTTATGAGGAAAACACCACAAGGCAATTTAGGAAGGTTTGGATTGTGACGAACCACTGGGAAAGTTCTCCAGAAGAAGAGATGTGCCAGAATTCAAGCATTTCATCTCAGCTTTGGATCCACACCAACCACAAGGAGACACCTTTTTCCAGAGATGGTGGGAAATGGCATACAGCTGTCAGTTTCGGAAATCAGGCCAAGTTTCTCCAAAAGGAAAGGAAACCTGTACAGGAAAGGAAAACAAAGATGAAGCTCAATCTGAAGCATTGGAAACGAACATGTCCAGCCAGAGTTTCAGCATCTACAAAGCCACCTATTCTGTGGCACATGCATTGCATCTTCTTTCTGAATCTAAACATGGGATGAGGAGGGAAGCAAAGAGTCTTCTTCAGATCCAGCCTTGGCAGGTAAGATCTTACTTTTGATTAGACAACCTTATCCCAGGAGCCTGCAGAAGTGCTTTGGTAAAGTCTGTGCTTGGGCAATGAAATCTTCATCAATTCGATGAGCATATTGCAGAGATTCACCATGGATTTCCTTTACCGTCATTTCATGGAAAAATATATATAATAAGGCTTAAGCAAAGGTTTGTATCATTCCCATAGAAGACATGGATAGTCACTGAATTGGATATTGAGGAGGGATGAATTCCAATAGCTCCAAGCCCATTCACTGAAAAGTATTGGTTCCCAGCCCTACATTTGGTGCAATCCTGCAGCCATACACAACCCTTCCCTTTTCCTTCTTCCTGGGCATCAGAGATTTGCCAGTCGGTGCTTCCTATGATAGTCAAAACCTGCTTCACTGGGGAGCTCCCAAAAATATGAGGTTTGGGTGTAACAAGCAGAGCCTGACCCAAAACCAATATACCGGGGCAACTACAATCTAGTCATGAGAGTACAAAGAAGATGCATCTAAAGTACAAAGGGAAAGAATGTACTGCAGGAAAAAACATTTCGGGTGAAGGGATCTCAACTCGATTGGATTGTGCTCGCCATTTCATTGTTTTCAAAGTGTCTTGTATTTCAGATGCTGACTCTATTGAGGAAAGTCTGATTTAACAACAGTGCTGGGGAGGAAGTCTCATTCCATAAAAGTGGACAGAGATATGAGATTGTGAATTGGGTTTTCTTTCCAAACTTTTCTTTCGCTCACTTCAAAATTGGTTGGATGGATTCAGAAGCATCCCCTGGGCAAGAGTTCACCATTCAGTCTGATGGAATTGTGTGGGCTACAGAGGTGAGTCAACATCAATGTCAAAGGAAAACCACAGAATGGAGCAGGTGAAACACTTGAGAAAAGAAGGTCTCTTACTAGATGGGACCAAGAGCCAAATGAATCCAGGGAGAGCCCATATTCCAGTGAGAAAGAATCCCTTTTGCTTACAGAACTCCTATGCCCAGAAATTCCTGGGAAGGTTTGAAAAAGACTGCATGAATCCAGAGATTGCCACTCAGTTCTGAAAAGGGCTGGCTGGCCCAGGGACCGACTCAGCAGAAGGAACATATCAAATTTAATACTTCTGTATGAGAATATATTGGTGTTCAGTCACAATGTCATGCCCAACTCTTTACGACCCCATGGACAAAATTTCTTCAGGTTCTCCTGTCCTCCACCAAGCTTGGAGTACACCAAACCCCACACCCACCTCTCCAGTTACCCCATCCAGCCACCCCATCCTCTGCCATCCTCTTCTCCTTTTGCCTTCAACTGTTCCCAGCATCAGGGACTTTTCCAATGAGTCCTTCCTACTCATTAGGTGGCCAAAGTATTTGAGGTTCAGCTTTGGTACCTGACCCTCTGAAGAGCAGCCAGGGTTGATTTTCTTTAAGATTGAGTCATTGATCTCTTTGCAAGAGTATTTGTTTGTTTGTTAGTTAGTTAGTTAAAACATTTATATGCCACCCCATTGCAACAAAGCTTCGGGGCAGCTTACAACATATATAAAATACAATAAACATTTAAAACTTATATCTATCTCCCCCCCCCCCCCGGTGCATCTCGGCAAGCCCAAATTAAATATACCGAATAACAATAAACCATACCATATAAATAAATAAACATAATTAAACTATAAATAAATAACCAATTAACTAAACAATACACAACTACATAAATACATAACAATAAACCAACTAAACAAATTAACAATTAAAAAGGTCTTTGCCTGGTGCCGAAAAACAAATAACAACGGCGCCAGGCGGACCTCTCTGGGGAGCGCATTCCATAATTGGGGCGCCACCACAGAGAAAGCCCTCCTCCGGGTACTCACCCTCTTAATCTACTTCACTGCGGGTTCCCAGAGGAGGGCCTCCGTTTCAGATCTCAGAGGGCGTGAGGGCATGTAAGGGCGTAAGCGGTCCATTAGGTATTCAGGTCCCAAACCGTTTAAGGCTTCATAAGTCAAAACCAACACCTTGAATTGGGCCCAGACTTCAATCGGGAGCCAGTGGAGCTGACGAAGCACTGGGGTTATATGAGAATAACGCCCAGTCCCCGTCAGCAACCTGGCAGCTCTATTTTGCACCAACTGAAGTATCCGGACCGTCTTCAAGGGCAGCCCCACGTAGAGGACATTGCAGAAATCTAGTAGATTGTAAAATGGCCTCAATTAGGATTTTTTTTTTTGCAGTAATCAGCATCCACAGAGAAAAGACTCAGCCTTCCTAGCATGGATCACACCCATCCTGTAGGAGATGCCCATATGGATTCAGAGCAAGCACTTTTTTGGCCAATGCCCAACACATGGAAAGCTTCAACAATCTCTCTCTTGTCTTCTAGACGACCCCCTTGCGCAGGTGTGTGGAGAGGTGTTTTCCGGGGCACCAAAAAAAAGTCTCAGAGGAGAAGCAGGTTTGCTGCCACAGATGTGACTGTTGTCCAGAAGGGACGGTTTCTAACAGGACAGGTGACACAAAGATTCATGGAGATAGAAAAAAGTCTGGCTGTCAGGAAATCTCCTGTTAAACTAGTAACAGGAAAAACAACTCTAGCTCTGTACATTATTCGTACTTGTGAGCATGAAAGAGTTGCATAGGCCCAGCATTCCATGCATTGAAAAAGTTCCTAAAATTTGTTGTTTTGGCATCAGACCTGAGGATCTTTGGGCAAAGTGTTCAGATGCTCAGGCTGTTTAATACTCACAGTATCATTGATTGATTTATTGATTGGTTGATTGAAAGCTTTGTTGTTGTTGTTGTTAGTCGCGAAGTCGAGTCCGACCCATCGCGACCCCATGGACAACATTCCTCCAGGCCCTCCTGTCCTCCACCATCCCCCGGAGTCCACTTAAGCTCACACCAACCGCCTCTGTGACTCCATCCAGCCACCTCATCCTCTGCCATCCCCTTCTTCTTTTGCCATCTATTGTTCCCAGCATTAGACTCTTCTCCAGGGAGTCCCTCCTTCTCATTTGGTGGCCAAAGTATTTGAGTTTCATCTTCACTATCTGGCCTTCTAAAGAGCAGTCAGGGTTGATCTCCTCTAGGACTGACTGGTTTGATCGCCTTGCGGTCCAAGGGACTCGCAGGAGTCTTCTCCAGCACCACAACTCAAAGGCCTCAATCCTTTTGCGCTCAGCCTTCCTTATTGTCCAGCTTTCACAGCCATACATTGTAACTGGGAAAAACATAGCCTTGACTATACGCACTTTTGTTGGCAGGGTGATGTCTCTGCTTTTTAGTATGCTATCTAGATTTGCCATAGCTTTCCTCCCCAGAAGCAAGCGTCTTTTAATTTCTTGGCTGCAGTCCCCGTCTGCGGTGATTTTGGAGCCCAGGAAAATAAAATCTGTCACTACCTCCATTTCTTCCCCATCTATTTGCCAGGAAGTGAGAGGACCAGATGCCATGATCTTAGTTTTCTTAATGTTGAGTTTCAAGCCAACTTTTGCGCTCTCCCCCTTTACCCACATCAAGAGGCTCTTTAGTTCCTCTTCACTTTCTGCCATGAGAGTGGTATCATCTGCATATCTGAGGTTGTTGATATTTCTCCCAGCAATCTTGATTCCAACTGGTGATTCATCTAGCCCTGCCTTTCTCATGATGTGCTCTGCATATAAGTTAAATAGGCAGGGTGACAGTATACAGCCTTGCCGAACTCCTTTCTCAATTTTGAACCAATCAGTGGTTCCGTGTCCGGTTCTCACTGTTGCTTCTTGACCTGCATATAGGTTTCTCAAGAGACAAATAAGATGGTCTGGTACTCCCATCTCTTTAAGAACTTGCCACAATTTGTTGTGATCGACACAATCAAAGGCTTTAGCGTAGTCAATGAAGCAGAAGTAGATCTTTTTCTGGAACTCCCTGGCTTTCTCCATGATCCAGCGTATGTTGGCAATTTGATCTCTAGTTCCTCTCCCTCTTCGAAATCCTGCCTGTACTTCTGGTAGTTCTCGGTCCACATACTGCTGGAGCCTAGCTTGTAGGATTTGAGCATCACTTTGCTAGCATGTGAAATGAGTGCAATGGTGCGGTAGTTTGAACATTCTTTGGCATTGCCCTTCTTGGGGATCGGAATGTAAACTGACCTTTTCCAATCCTGTGGCCACTGTTGAGTTTTCCAAATTTGCTGGCATATTGAGTGTAGCACTTTAACTGCATCGTCTTTCAGGATTTTGAATAGCTCAGCTGGAATGCTGTCACCTCCACTAGCTTTGTTGTTGCTCAGACTTCCTAAGGCCCATTTCACTTCACATTCCAGGATGTCTGGCTCGAGGTCAGTGACCACCCCATCGTGGTTATCAGGGATGTTAAGCTCTTTCTTGTATAGTTCTTCTGTGTAATCTTTCCACCTCTTCTTAATCTCTTCTGCCTCTGTTAGGTCCCTGCCATTTTGGTCCTTTATCATGCCCATCTTTGCATGAAATGTTCCCTTCATATCTCTAATTTTCTTGAAGAGATCTCTGGTCCTCCCTATTCTATTGTTTTCTTCTATTTCTTTGCACTGTTCATTTAAGAAGGCATTCTTATCTCTTCTAGCTATTCTTTGGAATTCTGCATTCAATTGTTTGTATCTTTCTCTTTCTCCCTTGCCTTTCGCTTCCCTTCTTTCCTCAGCTATTTGAAAGCTTTATTACAGTCAAAAACCTGCTCCATTAAATCAATACATAGATTTAAAAAGAAGAAAATTCATAGAAGGTTGTCTGCCTTAATACCCCAGTTGGATTAATAAATACTTTGACACAATATCAGTCATCTTAACTCAATGACATTCCCAGACTTTGTCTTTGTCCAACTAGGTAGGGCCACACTTCCTCAGTATCTTTGGACACCCATTTTGGCCAAAAAGATTTTCGTGACACTGTATGTTATTGTGGGATTAGAGAGGACAAGATGCCATGATATTAGTTTTCTTAATGTTGAGTTTCAAGCCAACTTTTGCACTCTCCTCTTTCACCCGCATCAAGAGGCTCTTTAGTTCCTCTTCACTTTCTGCCATGAGAGTGGTATCATCTGCATATCTGAGGTTGTTATTTCTCCCAGCAATCTTAATCCCAACTGGTGATTCATCTAGGCCCACCTTTCCCATGATGTGCTCTGCATATAAGTTAAATAGGCAGGGCGACAGTATACAGCCTTGCCGAACTCCTTTCTCAATTTTGAACCAATCAGTGGTTCCGTGCCCAGTTCTATCTGTTGCTTCTTGACTCACATATAGGTTTCTCAAGAGACAAATAAGATGGTCTGATACTCCCAGCTCATTAAGAACTTGCCACAATTTGTTGTGATCCACACAATCAAAGGCTTTAGCATAGTCAATGAAGCTGAAGTAGATGTTTTTCTGGGGAGAACATTAACCAACTGCATTCTCCTTGCTTGTCCCCTAAGCCAGTGTACCATCTGTCTGGTTTGGCTAGTCATGGCTCCTCCATTTGTAAACCTGAACTTCCATTCCCTGGGGAAAGAAACCATTGTGGAATGCAATGAAGGCTCCGTCGCCCTGTTTTACACCATGCTGGGCTACATGGGTTTCCTGGCCCTTCTCAGCCTCACGGTAGCTTTCCAAGCCAGGAAATTGCCCGACACTTTCAACGAAGCCAAGTTCATCACCTTCAGCAAGCTGGTCTTCTGCAGTGTTTGGGTCTCCTTTGTACCTTCCTATTTGAGCACCAAGGGCCGGTCCATGGTGGTTGTGGAGATGTTCTCCATCTTGGCCTTGAGCACTGGCCTACTGGCCTGCATCTTTTTCCCAAAATGCTACATTATTCTCCTCAGCCCCAATCTCAATTTTAAAGAACATCTAATGAGGCCAAAGACAGTCTAACGAGCATATATTTGCGGGGCTCTGGGGACATTGTTGCCATTGATTTTTCTATCAGATATTCAGTCAGCCAGAATTCACCATGCTAGATATCCTTATATAAGTCATGGTCATCCTGTTCAGTTTCATCTTGAAATAAAAAAATATGAACTACCTACCTATTGTGGCATGTTTTCACATTTACTTGGTGGGATGATAATTTATTGTTTCTAATTATTTTTAGTTATTGAACATAATACTGTTCTGAGTTTGATGTTTCTTCGACTTTGTCATGCATGAGGCCACGACAAGAAATACTACTCATGAGGAGGACCTGATCATGACAGCTCAAGTTCAAGAGACCTCACCACGGCTCGATATAAACACAAACCAGCCTGTTGCTGAGAGCTCCTCTAATCTACAACCCACAGGACAGACGTCTGTCCCTTTAAGTCAGCCAGACTGTGAGAAGGAGGAGGATGCCGGAACAGAAAAGGAACACGACACCTCCTCTTCTTCTGAGGCAGAGCTGACAGGACCGGAAGCCGAAGGGATCATGGGATATGTAGACTTTAAAACAGCAAGGAACAGGAGAATTCTGAAAGCCTATGAAGTGAAAACAAAAAGAGAACAGGAAAGGAGGGAGGAACGAATGATGGGGGGAGATATGACGTAGAGGGGAGAGACTATCGCCATTCAGAGGCAAACATCTGTTCACCAAGGACTATCATTAAGAAGCTCATCAATAGAACTGTAAATCTTGTAGATAACTAGCAATAAATAGATTTAGTTTTATTGCTCTTGCAAGTGTAGTTAATTACAACCAAAGCGATCGGGCCTCTGGCCCCTTGACAGACTTCTGGTCCTGACTCCTTCACAAAGAGACTCATGTTCTGTTCAAAGCCAACTCTTGAATCTAAGACTGAAATCTAAGAGAGGAGACACCTGTTGGCAAAACCTCTTCAAGGCTCCAAAAGTAGGAGCTACCAGCCTGAAACCTTTCGCTGATATCTTTCCATTGTAGCTGAAAAGGGTCAGAAGACCCTGTAAGATGATGGAGGCATCCCTCAGACTGGTCCCTCAACAGGAATCAGTGGGTTTGGTCAGAGGCCACCCATGGGAAGATAAAGAAGAGCAGGTGTTGACTGGTTGAGCATGGATTGTGACTCGGCACCTGCAATCCTTGGGGCTTCCTTATCATTCATGGAGACTTATCCAGTTGAGTTTAACTCTTAACTCTTAATGAGAGGAAGTATGGGCCATGCTTCTGCCATCCCAAACCTAAGACCTGCAATTGTTGGTCTCTTTGGTTCTATTTGCTCCAGTGCTCACTTAAAGAAGTCAGATGGCACTGTATTTCAGATTGGTTGCAGTTGCAGGAGGCCACTTCCTCAATTTGCATATCTGGACAAGCCAGTGGGGAGAGAATCCACTTTGCCAATCAATGGTAGGGGACTGTCTCTCCAAAGGAAGCTATCCAGACTCAGACCACTTCATTGAAGAGCCTAACAAATGACCTGGATCCTCACTCAGTATCACAGGTCTTTCATGTGGACCATTCTACTGCGTCCTGCAGGTTGAATGACCTTCAGTCATTGCAGCCTTTCCATCCAGCAGTGTTCCTGGACTACTATTACTTGATCTGCCCTTCCCTTTCTGAGCCAACAATATTGCTAATAACTTTGGTTCAAGCAAGGTCCCTTCCTGGCTGATGGGGCTTCAATTTCCACAGATGAAGGAGCAGAAAGGGACAGTCAATTCCCAATGGTCCACAAAGAAGGTCAGAGTGATGCATACTCCAGGCCTCTTGTGTGCTGCTTATTTCTCTCCCCTGGAATTATGGCATATTCTTGATGAATTCCACATGGGTTTCCATCCAGCAAGGCAATACCAAACGAATCCCCAAGAAAGCTCTTTGGTGTGGGGCTGCAGCTGAGGCTGCAAGTACAACTCTTCCAACTCTTCCTTGCTTCTTGCTAAGTGACGAGGGACAGCCTCCCTCTTCCAGTGATGATTATCCTGCTCTTGCTGCTCCTTTGGTTCCTGCCTCAGGCTGTGTTCCGGCCGTCTATGAAGCCAACAAACATTTACATGCCCGGAGACCTAATTGTTGGAGGGAATTTACTACTTGGCAGATATCACTATACAGCTCGAGAAGTGTTTCATAGATCACCAAGAGTGAGCATCGGTATTGATAAAATGTAGGTTTCTCTCAAAGGGATCTGGGATGTATGTGCGCATGTTTGCTTTCACACCAGGGGTCTCATTCCAGGTATGTGTGTCAGAGATGCTGTTCAGGAGGAAATGTTGAGAATGAGGATGCTGAAGGGCATGTGTCCTTTGTTAATGTAGTTTATGCAGGCAAGAAACTACCACAGGCCAGGAGACTTGATTGTTGGCTTGAATTTATTCCTTGTCAGATATTCCTATGCAGATCCAGTCATGTTTCATACATCACCAAAAGTAAGCCTCGGTGTTGATGCAGGGTAGGTTTCCCTCAATGGGATCTGGGGTGCAACTTTGCATGCTTGCCTTCACACCGGGGACTCATTCCAGGGAGGTGTGTCAGGGATGCTGCTCAAGAGGGCATGTTTTGCATGAGAGTCTCAGAGCCTTGCCATAAGATGGGGAAAGGAAGGAGGCTCTAGTGTTCACCTCTTCCTTGTAGGTTTCCCCATATTTCTTTGGCTCTCTAAGGGAGAACCTCATTTCCATCCTGTATGAAAAACATTTCCTCTACTGTATTCTTCCCCCTATGTTTTCCTTTGACAATTTATTAAGAAGGTAAGTTCAATAAAGGGTGTTAAGCCCAAGATATCCTTGGTAAGTCACCATGGAGGAAAAGATCCTGGTGCATTTTTCCTGAAGAAAAAATTTACACCTGCTCAGTGCGTCTCCTTACCCATGTCCTGATATTGCTCTTGCCATGAAAGGTCACTTATCAGGAACTACCAACACATCCTGGCTTTGGTGTTTGGCATCACAGAGTGTCATGGAGCGTGTGTGTGTCTTTGAACACTCACACGTTGAAGTTCCTCGGCCGCAATTTATTATTCAAATGCAAGCTGTAAAACTAAATCTGTTTATTGCTAGTTATCTACAAGATTTATGGCTTCACCATGAGACTAGTACGAAAGCATGCATACTAATTAGATGCTCGTCTGAGAATGAAGTTCTCTCTTCCCCCTCCCCTTTCAATCCTTTAGGAGAAGTTCTTTTCTCCTCCTCTTCCTGTCTTCCCGGATCTGGTACGCTCGAACCATTCATCGTTGGGCTGCGTCAATCAAATTTATGTTCTCCAGTTGGCCATCTCCTTCTTCCTCAACAATCTCTTCTTCCGATGACGTGGCAGGGCTTTCTCTCTCCCCTTTCTCCCCGACTGTTTGATTTAAAGGGCCAGTCGCTGGTGAGGCGATCTGTGGGCTTTCACAGCCCTCAGGGGGGAGCTGACCAGCCTCTCCTTCAGGCAGCGTTTGCGTCTCTCGGACTCTATAAACCACCGTCACTGCTTCCTCTTGAGTAGGAGTCTCTGTCGTGACCTCCTGCATGACACGGAGCTCAACAAGGATCCGGCCCTTCTTCCCAACACAATGCTTGGCTTCCGCATCTATGACCATGGGGACCTGGTTAGAACAATGCATGAGAACTACCTCCGGCTGCTGTCTACACGGAGGAGAAAGATTCCCAATTATAGATGTGACAGGCAAGGTCAACTAATCTCCATCATGCAGGATTTTGTCTCCAAATCTCCACCAGACATTGCAGCCTTACTGGGCATCTACAAGATCCCGGAGGTGAAGTCGTTCATGTGGAGATAGGTGTAAGGGACCTGTAGAGAAAAGGGCCAACTGAGAGCAGAAAGGGTAGGGGGGCTTCTCACCTGAAAGGCAGCCAAGTGACCACCTCAGTGAAATGGAGGAATTAATCTTATGAGAGTCTTGGGGGATAGATCTCAGCTAGCTATCTGTCTTAATGAGATGAAGAATTGAGAGAAATATCAGCTATTCCTGTGACACCTTATAGAGACAGAAACAAACAGGGTGCTACAAAGTGCTTGTAGTTCTTTGTGGCATCACTGAAAGAGGAATGGTTGCAACATAAGAATGGTTGCAACTAGAATCCCACGCAGCATCTCAGAATGGGATGTACTGGGCACTTGAAGGCAATGTGTCCTCAAAAGACCCAGGATGGTGTCATGACTGAGAGTGCTAAAAGGGTGGGACTGGGATTCTAACAGTCTGGGTTCTACTACCATTCAGTCCTGGAGTTCCCTCGGTGAGTCTGAGCCATTCACAAACCCTCAGGTCAACTTACTTCACAGGGTTGTTGTTGGGAGGACATGACAGAAAGGAAAAAGAGTGATGTAAGTCCAAGATTAAATATAACCAATAACTGGTCTGTGGTTACCTCTACCACAATCAGAATTGGCATGCTAAGACAGAGGAATGTGGTGGCACACATGCCCTGGCACATGGTCTCGCTGTGGGAATTAGTTGGCCTGTATATAAAAGATCCTCACTTGAATTGAGACTTCTTCTGCGAGACTCATCCCAAGTTCTTTTTTCCAACCCTAAACTTTCAGCAACATCCATTTAGCGCAAAGCACAAAAGGTTTGATGTGAGGCACTTTCTAGTTCTGAGAAAATATGAGGAAAAGAGTAACATTTTTCCCTATTTTATGTGCCTTGTCTGATTAGACACTGAATGAAAACATTTTCACCAAGTGTTGCCATTGGAGACCAGCCCTAAAGCCCCATAGCTCTGCATATCCAGCGGGATGCATGTCCGGAATATGAATGGATCTCTTTCTTGCCATGGGTAGTCCTTCTGCCAGGGCTTTGTCCATTTCAGTCCTGACACTGGTAGACACGCCTGCACTGAGGGCGAGCATTTACTTGTGTTGCTGGGTAAAGAGACCCATGGTTCATCAGGGGGTGGGGGGTGGGGGGGGGAAACTGAGACCTAATGTTTATACGTACACATCCTAGCTGAAAGAGGGATGCTTATTCTGAGATAGAACTCCATGCATTTTCAAGTCAGGGCTACCAGAGGAACCTTAGTCCACAGAAGAAGGACTGTTGATTTCTAAATGCAAGCAAATATTCATATGAAAGATTAACAGGAATTTCTTTGCTTCACCTCTTAAACAGATTGCTCCATTACATTCAAGGCAAAATCAATGTATTCCTCTATTTCTTCAAGATTAACACACAAGAAATCTTGAAGAATCGCCGGGAGGAGGGGGAGGAGGAGCGGACACCCGCCACCACCACCCTGCCGGCCACGCGCCTTCCACCACGCTGCAGCTGCTCGCCTGATGCCGCACCGGCCCCGACGTCCCTGCTCCGGTCCCGTCCCCTCGGCGTGAGTGGCAGACGCGCCGGGACAGGCGGAGCATGGGAGGAGGGGCCCAGCGGCCTTTAATGCGCCGGCGGTGCCCAGGACAACCCAGGAATCGCTGGGAGGAGGAGGAGCGGACGCCCACCACCACCACCCCGCCACGCCATGCGCCTTCCACCGCGCCGCAGCTGCTCGCCCGATGCCGCACCAGCCCCGACGTCCCTGCTCTGGTCCCGCCCTCTCAGCGTGAGTGGCAGATGCGCCGGGATGGGTGGGGCACGGGAGGAGGGGCCCGGCGGCCTTTAACATGCCGGCGGCCGAAGGGCGACAGCCAAAGGGCGCTCGCTGCCATTTGTGGCCGTTCGTGGCCGGGCGGGGGCCGGACAGGAAGAAAATTATTGCGGTGGGGAGAGGTGGATGGGGTAGATATTGTTTTAATGTTTTAATGTTTTACGTGTTTTAAGGAGTCGTCCCTGGCCTCGTTGACAGATGAGCTACCTGGGGAGTGCGTGGGCGCTGCCATTGGGGTTGTTACGGGCAAAGAACGTTACAGCGATGGGAGTCTAACATGTTCATATAGAAGAAGGAGGGAGAGATGGCTGATACCTATCCCTCCTTCTGGTTTTACTCCCACCCAGAAGGTTCCAGGGAGTCTTGTCAACTGCCCCCCGGGCCTGACAGTGCTGTTGCTCAATGCCAGGTCGGTCCACAATAAGTCTACCCTCATCCATGACCAGATTGTGGATGAGGGGGCCGACCTGGTCTGCATAACGGAGACCTGAGCGGGAGAGGGAGGGGATGCTGCCATTTCCCAAATGTGCCCACCTAGGTATCTGATTCAGCACTGCTCTCGCCCAGAGGGGAGGAGAGGGGGGTTGCTTTGGTTTACTGAGCCTCCATCTCCCTCACTGGACTTCCTGTCCCTTCAAGGCCGGGGCTAGAGTGCCTCTACTTGGTGTTGGGCGACCGAGACAGATTGGGGATTCTGTTGGTGTACCGTGCACCCTTCTGCCCAACAGTCTCCCTGCCTGAGCTGACAGAGGTTGTCTTGGACCTGGTGTTGAAGACCTCCAGGATGTTGGTCCTGGGGAACTTCAATCTCCATGCTGAGACTGATCTTACCGGGGCGGCTCAGGACTTCATGGCCTCCATGACAGCCATGGGACTGTCTCAACATGTCAATGGCCTGACCCATGAACATGGACACACTCTGGACCTGGTTTTCTCGACGGGGCAGGAAGAGGGTGGTCTGAGGGTGAGTAACTTATGTTTGACACCCAGGTCATGGTCAGATCACTTCCTCGTGAGGTTTGAGCTCGAGAGCAGCCTCTCCCTCTGTAAGGGTGTGAACTCGTTTGTGTGGGTCCGCCCCCGGAGCCAGATGGCTCCGGTAGGATTCCTGAAGGCCTTGGGGGAGTTTCCGGCTGACAAGACTGGTGCTCCTGTCGAGGCTCTGGTCGAGCTATGGAATGGGGAAATGACCAGGGCTGTTGACACGATTGCTCCCAAGCGTCCTCTCCCGCCAGGCAGAGCCCACTTTTCCCCTTGGTATACATCTGAGTTGCGGGCGATGAAGCAGGCAAGGAGACATCTAGAGAGTAGGTGGAGGAGATCATGGGATAAATCTGACCAAACACACTTAAGTGCCCATTATCGGGCCTATGCTGTGGTGGTGAAAGCAGCGAAAAAGAGATTCTTTTCTGCTTCCATTGCCTCCTCAAAATGCCGTCCAGCGGAGCTGTTTCAGGTGGTACAAGGCCTGCTTTATCCTGGCCCGAAGAAAGATCTGATTCCATGCTCGAAGGCCCGCTGTGACGAGTTTGCCCAGCATTTCAGGGAGAAAATCGCTCAGATTCGTCTCGAGCTCGACTCCACTAATGATTCAGAGGCTTCTGGGGAGACTCCAACGCTGCCGTCTGGTCCACAATTAATGGATGAATTTCAGTTATTGCGGCCTGATGATGTGGACAAGGTGCTTGGACAAGTACGTCCCACCACTTGCTTATTGGACCCTTGCCCATCTTGGCTAATTAACAACGCCAAGCACGGGATTGGGACCTGGATCTTGGAAGTGGTTAATGCTTCTCTGAGGGAGGGTCGGGTACCTAGTCTCTTGAAAGAGGCGGTAGTCCGACCGGTCCTGAAGAAGGCATCACTGGATCCAGGGATGACCTCTAATTATAGACCGGTGGCCAATATTCCGTTTCTGGGCATGGTGTTGGAGTGGGTGGTGGCGGGACAACTCCAAGCACTCTTGGATGAAACGGATTATCTGGACCCATTTCAGTCCGGCTTCAGACCCGGGTACAGTACTGAATCTGCCTTGGTCGCCCTGTATGATGACCTGTGCAGGGAGAGGGACAGGGGGAGTGCGTCCCTGTTGGTTCTCCTGGACCTCTCAGCAGCTTTCGATACCATCAACCATGGTATCCTTCTGGATAGGCTAGCGGGATTGGGGGTCAGGGGCACTGCTTTGCAGCTATGCCATGGAGTACCGCAGGGTTCCATGAAACCGCTGGGAGAGGTCATCAGGAGGTCTGGGCTGCGGAGTCATCAGTACGCTGATGATACCCAGCTCTACCTCTCATTTTCTACCAATCCAGGTGAGGCAGTGGCTGTACTGAACTGGTGCCTGGCCGAGGTAATGAGCTGGATGAGGGCCAATAAACTGAAGCTCAATCTAGACAAGACAGAGGTCCTGTTGGTTGGTGGATCGGGCTTCGGGGAAGGTGAATTGAACTTAGTCCTGAATGGGGTTGCACTCCCCCCTAGGGACAAAGTCCGCAGCTTGGGCGTGCTCCTCAACCCAGAGCTTTCTTTGGAAGCTCAGGTGACAGCAGTGGCAAAGAGCGCTTTCTTTCACCTTTGGCTGATCTATCAGCTGTGCCCTTACCTGGAGAATGACTGCCTAGCGACAGTGATACATGCGTTGGGGACTTCCCGACTTGACTTCTGCAACGCTCTCTACGTGGGGCTGCCCTTGAAAACGGTCTGGATACTTCAATTGGTTCAAAATAGAGCTTCCAGGTTGCTGACGGGGACTGGGCATTATGCGCATATGACCCCAGTTCTCCGTCAGCTCCACCGGCTCCCAATTGAAGTCCAGGCCCAATTCAAGGTATTGGTTATGACCTATAAAGCCCTAAACGGCTTGGGCCCTGTTTACCTGAAGGAGCGCTTACGTCCGTACTTGCCCGCCCACCCCTTGAGATCGGCGGGAGAGGCCCCTCTCTGAGAACCCTCCGTGAAGGAAATTAGGAGGGTGACTACTCGGAGGAGGGCTTTCTCTGCGGTGGTGCCCAACCTATGGATCGCGCTCCGCAGAGAGGTCTACCTGGCGCCGTCGTTATTTGTTTTCCGGCGCCAGGCGAAGACCTTTTTATTCAAATACTATTTTAATTGTTAATATTTTTTATTTGTTTTAATTTTTGGCCAGGGCGACTCAGATTATTTTTATATTTATCAATATTGAATTATTTAATATTGTATTGTTAATTTTTTTTTTTTAATGTATGTGAGCTGCCCCGAGGCTTCGGCGATGGGGCGGCATAGAAATGTGCTAAATAAAATAAAATAAAATAAAATAAAATAAAATAAAATAAAATAAAAAGTCAAATCAAGTCAAATCAAGTCAGATCAGATCAGATCAAATCGTTGGTACGAGGGCCTAGTCTGGCTGCTGCAGCATTTGCACTGGAACTGGATTGGGATGCTTGTTCAGAAAGATGACCATGGCGAGCATTTCCTCCAGGCACTGATCCCCCTGCTGCAGCAGAAGGACCTCTGTGTGGTCTTCACTGAAAGGTTCTCAACGCTTGATGCTGTACACCTGCATGCAATGTATACTGGATACATTCCTCGTGTGTAGTTCGAAGCAGAAGTCATAGTTTTCTCTGGTGACAACACTGCAATACTGCAATTGACATTCCTGTTACATAACCATGAAAAAAAAATACAAAAATGCGATTTCAGAAGGTTTGGATCCTGACCTCCCACTCAGAAATTGAAGCAAGCACAAACTCTCACATTAGAATGCATACGAAGACCTTTCATGAAGCTTTGCACTTCAGAGCTCACAGGAGGGATATTCCAGCATTCAAGGCCTTTTTCCTGGCTTTAGATCCGTTCCACCCTCAAGGAGACGTCCTTCTTCAAGTGTGGTGGGAAGAGGCATTTGAGTGTCGGAGATCAGGAGAGCCCTTTCCAGAGTCAGATCCAGTGTGTACAGGGAGGGAGATGCAGATGGATCCAAGCGAGTTCCTGTTCGAGTTGAACATGTCCAGTCACAGCTACCACATCTACAATGCTGTCTATTCTGTGGCACATGCACTACATGCCCTGTCATCATCTGGACTGAAATATTCATGGATGGGGGAAAGGAAGCAGCTTCTGAATGTTCAGCCATGGCAGGTAATGTCCGCATCCAGATGTCATGAACATGTCCAAGGAGCCCTGGTGGTTGCTCATTCAATGATGCTGGAAGGAAAGGTTAGCCGGAGAGGAAGCTTAATTTGGGGAAATCATGAGAACCTTTCCCTGTGGATTTATCTCCTTGCATGCAATTTCTCTGAATGGACATTCAAAAGTAAAGAAAGCTTAGGAAGGATTTGTGGTTCTCCTGGAATACTGAAGCTTTTAGGATTCTACATATTGAGAAAAAGCATTCAAGCTCAAGTCTCAGATATGTAGGTCCAGTTTAATAAGCTTATGTTGAATGGACAGTGGGCCTGCCCCTTTAGGAATGTTTCCTCTTTACAGCAGGAGGACTCCTGGATGTTTGGGGCAAATGTTTTCCAGGTCCCATGTTCCAGTACAAGGCCTTTGGTAGGAAGTGGACACCAGGCAAAGGTTCCCAAACCAGTGCACAATGTTTCCTGGGCAAGTACCACCAAAACAATTAAAGTTCACAATAGAATAACAATGGGAAAACAGCTATCTGAACTAGATGGGAGTCAGAATGCATTGGAAACCACCTCCACTGACTGTCACCTGCTCTGAATCTGTCTGCATTTTCAGGTAATGGTCCCACTGAGGAATGTCCGGTTTAACAACAGTGTTGGAGAAGAAATTGCATTGAATGAAAAGGACAGGAGATATGAGATCTTGAACTTGGTCCTGTCTCCAAATGAAATTTTGCACCCTGTGAAGATTGGATGGATTGACCATCATGCTGCCCTAGGCCAAGAATTCTGCATCCATTCTGCAGATATCATGTGGCCCACAAAGGTGGGGCTGGATTGAAGCATATGGGTCATGGAAACAAAGGCATGGCACAATTCCACTTTGTGAGAAAAGATTCTGTGCTTCTTTTTGAGACCTCATTTCCAATAACTGTGGGGAAGTGGAGTGTCATTTTCCACTTGTAAAGGACAACCTTTGATCACCAAAACGCCCATGTTCTTTCCATTGACTGTTGAGGGTGTTTTAAAGAGATGTCCCATGCCTGTATTCCTGGACAGGTACTTCCAGTGATAGGCAAAGTTTGGGCAAGGTGGACCTAGGTTTGGTCAAGCAACCTAAATATGTTGAAGTCTTTCTTTCAATATAGACAATGCCCCAGGCGAGGTGTGTGGAGAGGTGCCCCCCAGGGCACTGGAGGAGAGTTCCAGAGGGGAAGCCAGTCTGCTGCTACAGATGTGAACATTGTGCAGCAGGGATGTTTTCCTCCTCTACAGGTACCTCAGACATTAACAGCCAGGCATAAACACTGAAGGTACTGAAAAAAGAGTGGTGTGAGGCCCTAGAAAAGGTCAAGGAAATAAGTTTTTATAATTTTGGTTAGTTTTCTCTGCACTCTATAATGCAGAATTCTGTACTTTTATGGTTTACTAAGTGTTTGGCATTTCCAGAAGATACATTCTTTGTAAATAATACAACATTTTGTCCAGTAGCTTACGAATACAACCTGGACAAGGTGTGACCAATCTGCTGATCACTTTCTCAGGCCATACTAAAATAGGAGCAGTGTCCAAAACTAAGGAGCAGGTAATCTGGATTCAGAAGGACATGGACATATGAGGGAAGTGGGCAGGGGACAACAGGATGGTGTTCAATGCAGATGAATGAAAGGTCCTGCACTAGGGACATAGGAATGGGTGTCTTAACTCTCTGAAGGGGAAAGTGGATACATAGTTCTATCAAACTTGGAACTCTATTTATTATTGGCTAGAGAAACAGGACTATGCGTAGATTTGAATATGGTTATGGACTGTTAAAAAAAGAGTAGGGGGTGACCCAGTATGTCTGATGTCTTTGATGATTGATGTTTTAGTGTTAGTTGGTAGAAAAATAATAATAATAAAACTTATTTTTTAAAAAAAGGAATGGGTGGCTTAAGTAAAGGTTAGGGGACAATCACTGGAGAGCAGTGCATGTGGAAGGAATCTCGGGGTACTGGTTGCCTGCAGCCTCCACATTAGAAAAAAGGTATAGCCAGGTTAGAATTGGTGCAGTCCAGGGCCACAAGGATGGCGGCTGGATTGTAGGGAAAGCATAGGAAGAAAACTGTGCTTAAGATGCTTGCATTATTTTGCATGTAAATGCATGTAATATGGTTGGTGACAAATTGTAGCACCACCTTGTTTTCATTCTGAGATAAAGAATGATTTACATGAAAAAAGACTAACTATGCATCATATAAAAGTTTGTGGGGAGAGGATATTAGTATTTTTTATTTATTTTTAATACTTATGACCTGTTTCCCAAATCTTAATTAAAAGGTGCAGATTAAGTTGGGGGAAAGAGAATTTTACATCTTCCGTTGAGGGTGTGAGTTGCCCCAGGTAGAGAACTTCTGTGTTGAGATTGAGAGGGTTCCACATCTGTTGCTCATTCCAGATGCAGCTCACTGTGCTCCATGCCCAAAAGAGCAGCACCCAAACATGAACCATGACCAGTGCATCCCCAAGAAGATCCACTTCCTTTCCCATGAGGAGACTCTTGGTATCCTTTTAGTTTCTCTGATTCCTTTCCTCTGTCTGAGCACATCTGCTGTGTTGGCAACTTTCATTAAATATCACGAAACACCCATTGTCAAAGCCAACAAACAAGACCTCAGCTATGCCCTCCTCATCACTCTCCTGCTCTGCTTCCTCTGCTCCTTTCTCTTCATTGGTCGGCCTACAAAGCTCACCTGTCTTGTGCGACAAGGTGCCTTTGGCACCACCTTCTCTGTGGCAGTTTCTTGTGTGTTGGCAAAAACCGTCATGGTGGTTTTGATCTTTATGGCCACCAAACCTGGAAACATGGCAAATCGGCTCTTGGGAAGACCACTGACAACTTCCATTGTGCTGGACTGTCCCCTCATCCAAGCTGCTATCTATGTTGTCTGGCTGCTGACCTCTCCCCCTTTCCTAAATCTAGACTTTCATTCTCTCTCTGGAGAGATCATTGTGGAATGCAATGAAGGCTCTGTCACCATGTTTTACACTGTCCTGGCTTGCATGGGCTTCCTGGCTCTTCTCAGCTTCAATATGGCTTTCCTGGCCAGGAAACTTCCCGACAGCTTCAACAAAGCCAAGTTCATCACCTTCAGCATGCTGGTCTTCTGCAGCATGTGGGTGTCCTTTGTGCCCACCTACCTGAGCACCAAGGGGAAGTACGCAGTGGCTGTGGAGGTCTTCTCCATCTTGGCCTCTGGTGCTGGTCTCCTGGGATGCATCTTTCTACCCAAATGCTACATTATTCTCTTCAGACCCAATCTCAATAGCATAGGCCAACTCATGAGAAAAACATAATCTATGCATTTCATGACTTGGTGAAAATTTCTTCATTATTTTACTCCTTAATAAATTAATATTGTGAATCAACTTTTCTCACCAGTGGAGTTAATGGTGAAACTCTCCACAATCATGGCTACTTCTTAAGAAAAATAATGTTTCCTCTCATGTGTCATGTGGGCCTGTGTACATTCTCTAATGATAACAGGGTTAAGGGGACAGCTTAGCATGCACAAAAGCATGTGGATGTATTTCAAATGTCATTTCCTGGGAATTCCTTAAGCATGATGACTACAACAGTAAGACAAGGACATAGAGAACAGGCTTTGGCAGAGAGGTTATTAACAGCAAATCATTTTGACAAATTTCATATGTCATTTCTGTGAATCACCTATTTTTGATCACTGCAAAAGGAGTCTCTGAAAATGAGACAATTTGGGGAGGAAATTGAGCCTGGATACAGGAATGGGTTCCAGTTGGAATCAGCCCATTCTTTAGAGGCTGCCATCCTGTCTCCCTGTCCTCTGTCCCCATGTTCTCTGGGTCTTTCAGTATAACTCAGCAGCTCCTGGCTCCTTTCCTCACTACCACTGCATCCTTGGCACTTGAGTGTAACAGGAGGATGTGGATGGACCGTTCTCCCCAGACTGAAGGCAAGACTCTCCATGGATTTCTTTGTAGCCATGACTTGTGGGCAATTCTTTGAAGTTCCCTGTTCCCTGCTTTGCCCTTGAGGCTGTCGCATGCCCTGGCCTTGCCGTGAGCCATAGTTTGCCTGGGTGTTGTGCTCTGTATCCCTTGCTGTTGATGTCAGGATTGAGCTTAGAGACAGGAATGGATTCCCCTTTCTTCAGGGGAAAGCTTGCCAGTGGATCATCCTTCCTTCTGGGACTATTTTCTGAGAGTTCAGGGGTTTCTTAAACAGCAGCTCAGCAGCTTCTGCCTCCTTCCATCACTACCAATGCAGTCAATGGCATATGATTGTAGCATGAGGATGTGGTATGGACCTTTCTCCCATGGCTGAATGGAGGACTCTTTCCTCTGATCTGTTTGAACATGTTCCTCATCTCTCAGCTGCAATGTATGGCACAGTTCATCTGGGTTCTGGAAGGGTGCAGCTTAAAACAAGTGAATGAAAAACCCTTTACACACTTCACATAAACTTGTAGTAGACAGAGGATCACATTGCTAGTGTTCAGGATATTTTGAAGACACAATTTGTTGGGGAAGAAATTGTGAAAAGATTGAAAGAAGAGGGAAAGTCTCTCTTGATTCTACCTCTGGGCTGCTACATCAGTCCACCCAACACATGTTGCACACAACATGACAAAGCAACGTTTATTTATTTGTGTATGCATTTATTTAAAACTTTTGTATGCTGTCCAATCACTGCCATCTTGAGATGGTTTACAATACCAGTAAAGTAAAGTAAAGTAAAGTAAAGTGGTAAAAGTAGCACAGCATCCTATACTAGCACTGAAAGGAAAAGATCAACTCTATCTAGTACATCCATTCACACAAATCAAAGCCCCTTAAGGTAGCTGGGCATGAGATTTAACTGTGCACACTTCAGGTGCTGATGGCCTACAGTTGCTTTGTTTTGTGCAATGAAAGAGTGTCATTAATTTAGAGCAGTGTGATGCCTTTTCCACCACATCTTTCTGATGAGCAAACCAGGCCACCTGTTGACTCACAAAACATCCTTAAATATGGAAAGACTCGGCCTTGTTTGAGTTGGATTGGCTGGCTCTGCCATGGACCATTTGAGGACATTGCCATTTCTAGAAAACAGCATGACTTTGGATTTGCCGTAGTTAACAGTCAGGCGATCTACTTGGCAGTACTTGCTGAATGCTCTCAGCAAAATTCTTAATCCCACTCTGGGTTGGGAAAGCAGTACAGGAGAATGGAAATAAGTTTGTAGCCAGCTTGGAGGCTGGAGTAATTAGGCCTCCAACAATGTCATGCATATTTCAATTGAATGATGCAGGAGAGAGGATGCAGCATTGTTTGACTTCCTTTGTAACAAGCTTGGGTCCAGGAGTTGTTCATTTGGTAAGAACCAAACCTTCAGGCAGGTCTTGAAATATAAGCATGTGATCAGAAAGAGGAGTCTTTTGTCTATGGTTAGAAAATTCACTTTGTCCCAGAGTCCATCCAGAATATCGAACCAAATGCAGCCCACAGATCAGTAAAACCTCCACACAATGTCACAACAGGTCTCTGAGCATATTTGTCATTAAGATCAGTTGGAAAATACAGTGATTTACTTCCACAAAACTGAACCTGAATGAACTTGTTAACTTGATATGAAAACCAAAGTAAGCCAAATAAATCCAGTATACAAAATGTCATTTAGAATAATAACATAATATATTAAGTATAAGGCTGTACTGAACATACATTATTATTAATTATACTGTACTAATAGTGAAGTGATACCCTTCATGGATCACTGCCTTGCCGTGGCAACTGGGCTTGCATAGCACAATGAAGCTATGAGCTATGCCATTCAGGACCACCCCAGACAGACAGGTCATAGCAGAGATTCTGACAAAAGCTGATCCACTGAAGGAAATGGCAACCCACTCCAGTATCCTTGCCATGAAAACCTCATGGGCAAAAAGCAAAGGCTAAAAGATGTGATGTTGGAAGATGAGTCCCTCAAGTCAGAAGGTGTCCAATATGCTACAGGGGAAAAGCATAGGACAAGGACTATTAGCCCCAGAAAGAATGAAGTGACTGAGTCAATGCCAAAAGGACACTCAATTGAAAGTGAATCTGCTGGTGAAAGGAAAGTCTGATGCTGTAAAGAACAAGACTGCATTATAACCTGCAATTTAAGATCAATGAATCAAGGTAAGGTGGACATTGTCAAACATAAGATGAAAAAACTAAACATCATCATCTTGGGAATCAGTGAACTAAAATGGACAGGAAAGGGTGAATTTACTTCAGACAACATTAATGTATAGTACTGTGGGAAAGAATCCCTCAGAAGAAATGGAGTAGCCTTGATAGTCAATAAAAGAGTAGGAAACGCGGTCCTGGGATAATATTTTAAAAATGACAGAATGATCTGAGTTTGACTCCAAAGCAAACTATTCAACCTCATAGTAGTTCATGTCTATGCCCCAACCACTAATGCCAAAGAGGCTGGAGTTGACCAGTTCTATGAAGGCCTACAACACCTTCTAGAAATAACACCAAAAACTGATGTCCTTATCATCATGCGGGATCGGAATGCTTAAGTAGGAAGGCAAAAGATAATTGAAATAACAAGCAAATTTGGCCTTGGAGAACAAAATGAAGCAGGGCACAGGCAGGTAGAATTTTGTCAAGAGAGCATGCTGATCACAGCAAACATTCTTTTGCAACAACCGAAGAGACAACTCTTACACATGGACATCACCATATGATCAAAACAGAAATAAGATTGATTATGTACTCTGCATCCCATGATGGAGAAGCTCTATACAATCAGTAAAAACAAAACCAGGAGCTGACTGTGGCTGAGATCATGACCTTCTTATTGCAAAATTCAAGCTTAAATTGAGCCACTAGGTGTTAAGGGCCAGAGGCCTGGCCGCTTTGGAAGTAATTAGTCACACTTACAAGAGCAATAAAACTAAATCTATTTATTGCTAGTTATCTACAAGATTTACAGTTCTATGGATGAGCTTCTTAATGAAAGTCTTTGATGAACAGATGTTTGCCTCTGAATGGCAGAAGTCTCCCCTCCTACATCATATCTCCTCCTAAAGCTTGCTCCTCCTTCCTTCTCTCCTCCCTGTTCGTCTTGTCCTCAAACCTCCGTAAAACCCCCCTGTTCCAAGCCTCTTTGAAATCCACAAATCCCATAATGCCTTCAGCTTCTGGTCCTGTCAGCTCTGCGTCAGAGGAGGAGGAGGCACCCTGTTCTATCTCTTTCTTGGTAGAACTCGCAGCTTCCTCTCTCCCACAGTTCTCTGGCTGACTTAAAGGGACAGGTGTCTGTTCAGTGGATTGGAGATTTGAGAGGCTCTCAGCAACCAGCTGGGTTGCGTCTACATTGAGTTGTGCCGAGGCCTCTTGGACTCTGGCTGACAAGAGCAAGTCTTCCTCGCGAGTTGCAGTCTCTGTCATGGCTTCATGCACGACACTAGGCCACTTAGGTATGACTTAAATCATACCCCTGATGAATATACAGTAGAGGTGACAAATAGATTTAAGGAATTAGATCTGATAGACAGAGTGCCTGAAGAACTATGGACGGAGGTTCGCAACATTGTACAAGAGGCAGCAACTAAAACCATCCCAAAGAAAAAGAAATGCAAGAAAGCAAAATGGCTGTCTGTGGGCATACCTTATCTCATGAACCCGGATGTGTATTTACTATAGCCAAAGGATGTGCTTAGCTCATATATAGTAGTATTACCATATAAGGAAAGTGTATGTTACCTTACCATATAAGGAAAGTGTATGTTACATTACCATATAAGGAAAGCATGTATGTTACGTTACCATATAAGGAAAGCATGTATGCCGTACGTACTGATTGGAGGGTTTGTATCTTGAAGGGGCGTGGAGAAGAGAGCGGGAAAGTGAATGATTGGGGAAAATGGGACAAAGGACGGAAAGGGGTATAAAATAAACGGTGGCGTGGGGGAGACAAGAGAGCTCGCGCACACCTCCCAAAGACCCTGGTCTCCTGTGTCTTTCTTCGCCCGAACCCAAGGCCTTCTCCCGCGACTCCGGCCGGCCCGGAGGCGCACCACAGGTGGTGACCCCGACGTGATGCTTGTTTGAAGCCGTCGCCATCTCCCGTCAGTCCTCACCGACCGGTTTTTGGTCTCCTGGCGCCAGACATTCATTCCGACAACGGAAAATCGTGAGTGACTCCCTTCTCTTCTTTGCAACAATGGGTTCGGGCCTTTCCTCTGAGCAAACCAACTACGCGGCTGAACTGCATCGCCTCCTGACTAAAACGGACATAGCTGTTCTCGTCAGGATGTCACAGAACTTGTTAGGGTACTTGCTAATTACTGCCCTTGGCTGCCAAGGGAAGGCACATATAGTTTAAAGGATTGGATGAGAGTTGGAGCAAATTTACAAGGGCACCCAAAGGTCACTCCAACCCACCTTTTCACCTGGTGCAAAGTGCGGTCCTGCCTGAGTTGCCTCACTCCAGCAAACATCTACTGGGCGGATAAAATAGAGGCAGCCGCTAATCTTCCGCCTCTTCCGCAAATCCTCCCGCCTTTGCAGAAGGATGCCATCAAGTTAGGAGGCCCAGAAGCGGGGGTAAAAGACCGGCAGGGAGTGGTCTCCATCAAAGAGAGACCGCCCGACCCACAAGAAAAATGATTGCCTGAATGCGCCCCGTTTCCGCCTACGTGTGCCTCCGCTCCCTCGTTGCCGCAGCCGGCAGACGTATATGTTTCCCCGGTGCGTGTAGCACTTGAGGATCATGTAGCCGCTTTTCCTGTCATCCGAGGAGCCCCAGGGGTGGGGGACCAGCCAGCTCAGCCGGATCGGTACGAAACCGTAGGCTATAGAGTGATTAAGGACTTTGCAAAGAGTGTCCGTGAACATGGTCACCATGCTCCCTTCACTAAGGCCTTATTGGCCTCGTTGAGCACTAGTAACATGCTGCCATATGATTGGAAACACCTTGCGCAGGCAGTCCTGCAACCCGCTGACCATTTGGTCTTTCTCCAAGCCTGGAGGCAAGCTACAATTGATCACATCGCTGCACGGGGTGCTGCTGCTGCAGCCATCAACATGGATCAGTGGCTGGGGGAGGGCCAGCAAGCTCTGCCCACAGCACAATTTGCCCTGACTGATGTGGAGTTGCAAGCTGTTGGGGAATTGATTGTGAGGGCGTGGGCCAAGATCCCAGCGAAGGGAGACATGGCAGCGGGAGCATTTTCATCTGTTCGCCGGGGTCTCAAAGAGCCATACAGTGATTTTGTGAACAGGCTCATTACAGCAGCAGAGAGGCAGGTTGACAATGTAACAGCTAGGAACACAGCAGTAGTTTCTCCTCTTGGCACAGCGGCTTTTCCGGTGTACACCATAACCTCGCAGGAACGGCCTTCCTTGGTCCTGGACATGGGTGGCCACCCAGTTGCAGGACTCATTGACACGGGAGCGGATGTCACCATCGTAGCGGAAAAGGACTGGCCTCAGGAGTGGTCTACCTTCCCTGCTCCAGCAGTGCAGGGTGTGGGTGGCACTTCACTTGCGCGGAAGGCTGCCAAACCTGTGTCCTTCAAATCACCCTCTGGTAAGACAGTGTGCTTACAACCGCATGTTCTTGATGTACCCTGCTCCCTATGGGGAGGGATTTGCTGGCACAAGGAACTGCAGAGCTTCATACAAAGCAGCTGCCAACGGCTATTCTCTTCGCACCACTACCACCTTCTGCTATTCAGTCTGTCATCGCCATTGTGGAGTGGCTTCATCTCCCAAGCATGCCGCCACGAAACCTCTACTCTGACGTGGAAGCGACATCAGACTTGGTTCAGAGAGGGAGGCGGCGGAGTTTGCTGCTCAGCGGACAGGATGTTAAGGAGATCTACGTGCCTTTCTCAAAGGAACAAGTGGAGCAATTGCTTGCCAATAGTACTGCGTTTCAGATAGCATTGGCTGGCTTTGTAGGCTCTTTTATCTACAACTTACCCAAGGACCCCAGACTTGCTTTGCTAAAGGGGACCCTCTACACCTTGCAGACCATGCAGGCTCAGCAGCCCATTTCCTCTGCACTCACCCTCTTCACTGATGGAAGTAAAACCAGGGGGGTTGTTACTTGGCAAAATGAGGAGGGTCAGTGGCAAGTAAAATTTACCACTGAACAATTGTCTGCTCAACGGGCAGAGTTGGCTGCTGTGATTTTGGCATGCACCTGTTTTCAGGACTGCAGTTTTAACCTTATAGTGGACACTCAGTGTGTTTACCGAGCTCTTCTTTCCCTCACAAATGCATATATCACCCCTGCAATTGATACTAACTTGATGTCTTTATTTTGTCAGCTTCAGCAGGAACTTTCGTCACGCAGACATCCATTCTTTGTAGCGCACATACGCTCACACACTATTCTTCCTGGACCTTTGACGGAGGGCAATGCACGTGCGGATGGGGCCCTTCGGAGAGAGGATTCGCCGGAGACACCAATGTGCGCAACTAGAGCGTCTGGCTAACACCTCCGTCCATGGTCTCAGTGCCTTGCAGGGAGAGGTGGATTCTTTAGCCCAGGAGGTGCTTCAGCACAAACTGGCGCTGGATTACCTTTTGAGCAGAGAAGGAGGTCTCTGCGTGTGGCTAAATACCACCTGTTGTCATTATGAGAATCACTCCGGAGATATTGAAACAGATATTTCCAAACTCCAGGGAATCTCGAGAGCTATACGGGGCACATATAGCTCAGGTGGAGATTGGTGGTCTCGCCTGTGGTCATGGCTCCCTGGCTTTGGTTGGCTGAAAACATTGCTCATGTCTGCTATTATTTTAGTAGCTGTCTTAGTCACGCTTTGCTGCTGTATTCAATGCGTCCCTTCACTGATGGCCATGTGTCGTAATTGCTTCGAGTCAAGAGTGGAAAAACGCCGCGGCGCCCACGCGGTCTTCGCGGCAAAATATGCACCAGTACAAATGAAAGAGGAAGAACATTTTATGATACAAGGGGAGAATGATGGTTCTAAAGACTGGTCAGATACCTACTGTTATTGGGAAAGTATGGCAATTGCTCGAGAATAGTAATCTGTCTTAGGTTTGTTTTTTATTGAATTTATATTAACATTTTTTATAATCATGTTGTTTTTATTGAATTTATATTAACATTTTTATATAATCACGAAAGGGGACATGTGGGCATACCTTATCTCATGAACCCGGATGTGTATTTACTATAGCCAAAGGATGTGCTTAGCTCATATATAGTAGTATTACCATATAAGGAAAGTGTATGTTACCTTACCATATAAGGAAAGTGTATGTTACATTACCATATAAGGAAAGCATGTATGTTACGTTACCATATAAGGAAAGCATGTATGCCGTACGTACTGATTGGAGGGTTTGTATCTTGAAGGGGCGTGGAGAAGAGAGCGGGAAAGTGAATGATTGGGGAAAATGGGACAAAGGACGGAAAGGGGTATAAAATAAACGGTGGCGTGGGGGAGACAAGAGAGCTCGCGCACACCTCCCAAAGACCCTGGTCTCCTGTGTCTTTCTTCGCCCGAACCCAAGGCCTTCTCCCGCGACTCCGGCCGGCCCGGAGGCGCACCACAGCTGTCTGAGGAAGCTTTACAAATAGCTGAGGAAAGAAGGGAAGCGAAAGGCAAGGGAGAATGAGAAAGATACACCCAATTGAATGCAGAATTCCAGAGAATAGCTAGAAGAGATAAGAATGCCTTCTTAAATGAATAGTGCAAAGAAATAGAAGAAAGCAATAGAATAGGGAGGACCAGAGATCTCATCAAGAAAATTGGAGATATGAAGGGAACGTTCATGCAAAGATGGGCATGATAACAGAAAAAAATGAAAATGACCTAATATATGCAGAA
Source organism: Varanus salvator macromaculatus (assembly GCA_023646645.1). NCBI lineage: Eukaryota > Metazoa > Chordata > Lepidosauria > Squamata > Varanidae > Varanus > Varanus salvator. The sequence continues at coordinate 2,021,020 of JAIXND010000715.1, read as the reverse complement.
GAGATTAAGAGGTGGCAAGATTACAAGAAGAAATATACAAGAAAGTTCTTTATGTCCCTGATAACCAAAAAGGTGTGGTTGCTGACCTTCAGCCAGACATCCTGAAGTGTGAAGTGGAATGGGCCTTAGGAACAGCAAGGCTAGTGAAGGATGCAATATTCCAGCTGAGCTATTCAAAATCCTAAAAGATGATGCAGTAAAAGTGCTACACTCAATATGCCAGAAAATTTGGAAAACTCAACAGTGGCCACAGGATTGGAAAAGCTTAGTCTGCATTCCAATCCCAAAGAAAGGCAATGCCAAAGAATAGTCAAACTATCAAACCATTGCAGTCATTGCACACACTGGCAAGGTTACTCTCAAAATCCTACAAGCTAGGATTCAGCAGTATGTGCACCAAGAACTACCAGAAGTACAGGCAGGGTTTCAAAGAGGCAGAGGAACTAGCGATCAAATTGCCAACATACGATGGATCATGGAAAAAGCTAGGGCATTCCAGAAAAACATCTGCTTAATTGACTACACTAAAGACTTTGATTGTGTGGATCACAACAAACTGTGGCAAGTTCTTAAATTGATGGGAGTAGCAGAATATCTTATTTGTCTCTTGAGACACCTGTATGTGGGTCAAGAAGCAACAGTGAGAACTGGACAAGGAAAGGCTGACTGGTTCAAAATTGGGAAAGGAGTTGGACAAGGCTGCATACTGTTGCACTGCTATTTATTTATTTATTAAAACATTTATATGCCGCCCCATCGCAACAAAGCCTCGGGGCGGCTCACAACATGTATAAAAATACAATCATACAGTTAAAACCCTATCTGTCTGTCTATCCCTCCCCCCCCCCCGGTGCATCTCGGCAAACCTAAAATATAATCCAGATTCAATATACAAAATCATAAACAGTAACCCAGACCATATAAATCAATAAACATAATTAAACTATAAATAAATAATAACCATTGACTAACCATACATAAATACATAAATACATCATACAAGACCATAAACCACATAACAAATTAACAATTAAAATATAATTTGAATAAAAAGGACTTCGCCTGGCACCGAAAAACAAATAACGATGGCGCCAGGCGGACCTCTCTGGGGAGCGCATTCCATAATTGGGGCGCCACCGCAGAGAAAGCCCTCCCCCGGGTACTCACCCTCTTAATCTCCTTCACTGAGGGTTCCCGGAGGAGGGCCTCCGTTTCAGATCTCAGAGGGCGGGAGGGCATGTAAGGGCGTAAGTGGTCCATGAGGTATCCAGGTCCCAAGCCGTTTAGGGCTTTATAAGTCAAAACCAACACCTTAAATTGGGCCCAGACTTCAATCGGGAGCCAGTGGAGCTGACGGAGGACCGGGGTTATATGAGAATAACGCTCAGTCCCCGTCAGCAACCTGGCAGCTCGATTTTGCACCAACTGAAGTATCCGGACCATCTTCAAGGGCAGCCCCACGTAGAGGGCGTTACAGAAATCTACAGAAATATTTAACTTATATGCAGAGCACATCATGCGAAAGGCTGGGCTAGATGGATCACAAGTTGGAATTAAGATTGCCGGGAGAAATACCAACAACCTCAGATATGCAGATGATACCACTCTAATGGCACAAAGTGAAGAGGAACTACAGAGTCTCTTGATGCGGATGAGAGAGGAGAGTGCAAATCTGGCTTGAAACTCAACATTCAGAAAACTAAGATCATGGCATCCGGTCCTCTCCCATCCTGGCAAACAGATGGGGAAGAAATGGAAAGAGACTGCAGCCAAGAAATTGAAGAACACTTGCTCCTTGGTAGTAATGCTATGGCAAATCTAGACAGCATACTAAAAAGCTGAAACATCACCCTGCCAACAAACGTTTGCATAATCAAAGCTATGGGTTACCCAGTTCTAATGCATGGCTGTGAGAGTTGGACCATAGGGAAGACTGAGCACCAAAGAAGTGAGGCCTTTGAATTCTCGTGCTTTGGAAGACTCATGAGAGTCCCTAGGACTGCAAAGAAATCCAATCAGACATTCTTAAAGGGAATCAACCCTGAGTGCTCTTTAGAAAGTCAGATGCCAAAGATGAAATTCAAATACTTTGGGCAGCTAATGCAAAGGACTCACTAGAGAGACTAATGCTGGGAACAATTGAAGGCAAAATGAGAATGGGACAGAAGAGGTTGATATAGCTAGATAGAGTCACTGAGGCAGGAGGAGTGGGGCTGGGTGGACTTGGGAGATGGTGACTTGAGGAACATTTTCCTTGGGGTCATGAAGTGTCAGACATGACTTGGTGACAGAAACAAAAAAACCCCAACTATATATATATCTCTCACCGTAACATGAAATATGTTCAATACGTTTTCGTATGAGATGGCCTCTGCTATTGAGACTGGGCCTCAAGAGAATAATGTAGCATTTGGGGAGAAAGATGCATCCCAGGAGACCAGCACCAGAGGCCAAGATGGAGAAGACCTCCACAGCCACTGCATTCTTCCCCTTTGTGCTCAGGTAGGTGGGCACAAAGGACGCCCACATGCTGCAGAAGGCCAGCATGCTGAAGGTGATGAACTAGGCTTCGTTGAAGCTGTCAGGTAGTTTCTGTCAAGGGGGAGCCTCCCAGGCTCCGGGACTTAGGCTGTAATTGACCACACTGACAAGGGCAATAAAACTAAATCTATTTATTGCTAGTTATCTACAAGATTTATGACTCTACTGATTAGCTACTTAAGAAGTGTCTTGGCCGTTAAGATGTTCTTCACTCAATGGTGTTCTTTTCTCTCTTGTTCCGTCATCTCCTCTCCCCCCAGCCGTGCCTCCCGCCTCCGCTGTTCCCTCTGCATCCTGATTTGATACGATTTTATCAAATGTCGCTGATTGGCATTTTTCATATCCACATATCCCATTTGTCCTTCTGCTTCTGGCCCCGTCAGTTCCGCCTCTGAGGAGGAGGAGGTGTCTCCCCCCTCCTTGCAGACTGTTTGATTTAAAGGGCCAGGCATCTGGGTAGAGGCTTGTGGATTGGTGATGTCCTCAGATAGAAGCTGATTAGCATCTATACCTGGCTGGGGTCAGTTCTCCTGGACTCTAGTTATTACAGCTACTTCCTCCTCATGAGGAGTAGTCTCTGTCGTGACCTCCTGCACGACAGTTTCCTGGCCAGGAAAGCCACACTGAAGCTGAGAAGAGCCAGGAAGCCCATGCAAGCCAGGACAGTGGAAAACATGGTGACGGAGCCTTCATTGCATTCCACAATGATCTCTCCAGAGAGAGAATGAAAGTCCAGATTTGGGAAAGGGGGATTGGTCAGCAGCCAGCCAACACAGATCACAGCTTGGATGAGGGGACAGACCAGCACAATGGAAGTTGTCAGTGGTTTCCCCAAGAGCTTTCGTGCAATATTTCCTGGCTTAGTCGCCAGAAACACCAGGACCACCATGATGGCTTTTGTCAACACACATGAAACTACTAGAGAGAAGGTGATGCCAAAGGCAGCTTGTCGGACAAGACAGGTGACCTTTGTGGGTCGACTGATGAAGAAGAAGGAGCAGAGGAGGCAGAGCAGGAGAGAGATGAGGAGAGTGTAGGTGAGGTCCTGGTTGTTTGCTTTAACGATGGGTGTTTTATGATATTTAATGAAAGTTGCCAACACAGCAGATGTGCTGAGACAGAGGAAAAGAATCAAAGAAACTAGAAGGATACCAAGTGTCTCTTCATGGGAAAGGAAGTGGATCTTCTTGGGGATGCACCAGTCGTGGTTCGTGTTTGGGTGCTGCTCTTTTGGGCACGGAGCACAGTGAGCTGCATCTGGAATGAGGAAAAGCTGCTGTGGTAACTCAGCCAGGGAAGAGTTGCTTTGTTTTCTGGGTCAAGTCCACTCCAGAAAGAACATCTGGGAGATCTTCCCCACCAAGCTTCTTTTGTCACAGGTTACTTTGATCTTTGGTCATTAAACCAGAAGGATCAAAATGCAAATTTTAACTCTCCTCCTCTACTGATGAACCTGCCCTTTGCAGTTTCCAGAGGCCACTTTTATATCCCTTAAAAATAATTGTATTTAGTATATTATGTTTACTTTGCCATCCAGGAAAAAGCAGAAGTATGCCAAGCAGCATGGAATTTCCACACAAAATATTCCGACATGAAAAAGGAACTCTTTTCCTTGCTTAGGACCCTCCCTTGGAAAGATCCCTCAATGTTGGAGTTACCTGTTGAGGTAGAAACTGTTCCTTTTGCACACTGTTCACACGTGTAGCAGCAAACTGGTTCTCCCTCTGGAATTTTTCTCCTCTGCCCTGGAGTGCAGCGCTCCACACACCTTGCTTGTGGGATTCCCTAGCAGTAAAAAAGACATTGGGTTTAAGGGAAAAAATCTCAAGAGGAATCTGAATCATTGCACAACTTTCCTTGACACGTGCTCTGTATTCCCTGTGGGATAGAACCTAGGTGGGTGCTCTCAATCTAGAGAAGCAGGATGTTCTGCATCTGGTGTATCGGGGTGCATCTTGCGCAGTGTTGCCTGCTCTGAATGGCAGTCCCCTCTAGGGCCTCAGGCTTGAGACTTCTTTTCAGAAACACCTAGAAACTGGAGGGACATAGCCTGTGACTTTCAGTGTGCCAGGCGGTTCTTTCCCAAGGGCCCATTATCTGCCACCTCTACACTCAGGAGCTCCTGGAATTGACACACACAGGCAGCATCTATTCTTAACAGATTGAACAACCTCCTGCTTTTGTTGTCATGAGCCCAGATTAACAACAACCTTTAATTAACCTTTGTGGCCCAAATTATTCCAGCTGAGCGGATGGAGAAGTCTTGGCCCGGGGGAGCTCCCACATCAACCCATCCGACTTTCACAGGATGAAAAGATGTGTTTTCATGGTACACCCAGTTCAGGAGGTCGTATCTCTTGCCGTATTTGGAGAAGGAGACTTCCTGTCTTGCGCTGTTATTAAACTGGACTTTTGCCAAGGGGGCAAGTATCTGAAAGTGCAGAAATGTCTTGATAATGCAGTGGTGTAGTCAGATCTGTGATGCCTGCTAAAATATTCCACTTTCACCCCAATAAAGTGATTCCCCAGCCCATTCTACAGCTCATCAATTGAATAGTTAATGGACACTGGGCCCTTTCCCAGGGCTTTGACTTTTTCTGCCTGGTGCCCCCATTCTGCAACACACCCTACAACCCTGAAGTGGCAGCTGGAGGGGGGGTGTCGCTCCATTCTGCCCAGGGACCACCATCCTTCCTTTCATGTCAAGAAGGGAGAAGCAGAGGAGAAATGGCTGTGGTGGCCTTCTGAGCATCTCTCCTACTTGGGGATTTCAGGGAGAGTGAGGAGGACCGCCCTGATGCCTTCCACTGCTCACTTTTGGAAGTCCTGCATGGAGATCTGTCCAAAAGAAATGCCTTTCCAAATTTCTCCATCATAGACTGACATGACTTTTCCAAGGTCTGCCCAGGACCATCATCCTTCCTTTGCATTCAAGACAGGAGAAGCAGAAAGGGAATGGCTGTGGTGGCCTCCTGGGCATCTCTCTTAGTTGGGGATTCAGTGTGAGAATGAAGAGGACCTCCCTGATTCCTGCCTTTACACTATTCACAACTGAAAGTTGATTTTCCACACCAAAGACCCTTTGAGTCTCCCTGAATCACTGCTCACTTTGGAAAGGCCCACATGGAGATTCGTCTGCAGGAAATTCCTTTCTGAATGTCTCCTTCACAGACTGACATGACTTCTCCAAGGTACACAATTTGCTTCATGAATCAGACCACAACAAAAGTGGTCTTCATATCTCCATCACAGTATTTCCTGACTTCTGCAAGATATACCCTTGCTTTGTGATTCACACCCCAATGAAATCACCCGGGCTCTTTTCAATTATCCGGCTGAGAGAGGAGAAGTAGCTCACCTGCCAGGGCTGAATGTTCTGAAGCCTCTTGCCTTCCCCCTTCCTTGACTGTTTCCAGCCAAATGTGGAAAGGATGTGCAGGGCATTTGCCATGGAATAGATGGCATTGTAGATGTGGTAGCTCTGAGTGGACATGCTCAGTTTAAACTCAGTCTAATCAGCTCCCCCCTGCATCTCCATTCCATTACAATCTTTGTTCAGCCATGGGAATGGTTTAGCTGTTTTCCGCATGATACACTGAAATGCCAGTTCCCACCACTCTTGCAGAAAGACATCTCCTTGGGGTTGGAATGGATCTAAAGTCCTCCCGTCAGCTCCACTGGCTCCCGATTGAAGTCCGGGCCCAATTCAAGGTGCTGGTGTTGACCTATAAAGCCCTAAACGGCTTGGGACCCGGATACCTAATGGACTGCCTGCGCCCTTACATGCCCTTCCGCCCCCTAAGATCTGCAACGGCTGCCCTCCTCCGAGAGCCCTCCATGAAGGAGGTCAAGTGGGTGAGTACCCGGAGGAGGGCTTTCTTGGCGGTGGGGCCCCAACTATGGAATGTGCTCCCTGGAGAGAGTCGCCTGGCGCTGTCGCTATATGCTTTTTGGCGCCAGGCAAAGACCTTTTTATTTAAGTCTTATTTTAATTGTTAGTTTGATTTCGTTAATAGTTATTTGTGTCTAGATATTTATTTATGGTTTAATGTCTGTCATATTGGTTTAGGTGTGTTTATTTGGTTTATAAGTGGATTTTGTTTATCTAATTTATTTGGTTTTGATTTGTATTTAAGTTAATTATATTTTAAGTTGCCGAGATGCACCGAGGGGGGAGGGATAAGTTAATGTGATTTATTGTTTTATTGTGTTTTAATTATGCTGTGTTTTAATTATGCTGTGTTTTAATTATGTTGTAAGCCGCCCCGAGGCTTCGTTGCGATGGGGCGGCATATAAATGTTTTAATTAATTAATTAATTAATTAATTAAATAAAGCCAGGAAAAACGTCGTGAATTGTGGCACATCCCTTCTGTTAATGTTGAACTGCAAAAGACTGTGGAAGGTTCCAAAATACGAAGCGTCTAAATATCTGTTCACTGCAAATACATCTGAAGGGGACAACAGTATCCAAACTTTCCTAAATGACACCTTTTGATTTTGGATATAATCATCCACCATGACTTGTGGCCCCAACCAGGAATGTGGAATAGATACACTTTCCATTTGACCAACCCATGTTGAGCTGTACCTTTCAGTGAAGGCCACACAGATGTCCTTCTGCTGGAGCATTGGTGTCAGGATCTGGAGAAACCGTTCACCATGGTCATCATTCTGAACAAGGAGTCTGATCCTGTTCCACTGGAAATGAAGGAATAGCTGGACCAAGCCCACATACAGGGGGCCTTCAGTGGGGTCGATTTGGAAGAAGGATGAAAGTTCTTTTTTTCCCCATGATCGTGCTGAAGGAAAGAGTATCTGAGCTGAGGAAGGGAATTTTTGGTTAATCTCATATAGAAGACAAAGACATTCTCAATGACATTCCCTTCCATCTGCATGCTCTCTGACTTCAAATGCACAAACTACAACCCAGACAGAAGGAATCTGTCTTGAAATGGATATCTCAGCAACAAGTGAAGCTCCACACAATGGAGTTATCACCACCAAAGTCAGAACTAATATTGAGACCATCTGTGGAGCTCATGGGCAGAAATGACAGAAGAGTCTGCTCTTGAAACGAGCCCTTCTGATCATAATCCAGATAAGGAATTCATTTCAATGCTTATATGGAGTGTGCAAGCTTGTCAACCTCTCTGAAAGCATCAATTGGCAAAATAGTTCCTCTTTGTGCCAAAGTAAAACCAGATACACAAAGTTGCAGGGGAGGTAGAGCCCTGCTAGAGTGAGGCTGAAGCTAAGCAGGAAAGTGCCCGCACTCCACACCTGCCCTCTTTTCAAGGTGAGGTGTGTGGTCAGCCATTGTTCTCTGTGAAAATAAGCACTGAAGATGAGCACTAGCTGAGAAGTCAGAAGTCTTCGGAGGCAACTGATCTGCTTCCATCCTGGACAACCAACTGACTGCAAGAAATCCTCATGAACAGCAGCTCTCACATGACTGTGCAATCAAGCACTGACTCTGTTAGGTCCCCCCCCCCCAATTCTAGTTTTGCATTTAAAAACCAGACAGATCCATTTGAGGAGGTGAGGAGAGAGAGGGAGAGAGATACACATATGCTATTGACCCATTTGAAGGAATACAGGCTTCCTCCTCTTTCTGTTCCCTTCTGAGTTCCCCACGATCTTGCACGTTGTTGGCTTAGATTTCTGGAGAAGAAACCCTTATTATCTATGAATGAATATGGTGCACAGGCTCTCGTAACAAAATACATTAGTGGACTGGGAAACCTCACTTTTGTCAGTGGAGGCTCCCCTGCAGTATTCCCTATTTGGCAAGCCATCATGGTTCTGAGGGGTTGCTGAATGCCACAAGAATTGACATTTTCAGTCCACCAATGTCTCTTTGAGGAGGGCTTCACTAATCTGGCCAGATGCTGGAGGTACAATGCAGCTAATGCTTCCCATCTCCATATGCTTTGGCATGCCCAATGGAAGCTTCCTTTCAGGAGGATGCAGAATTTTCAAGAGAACTTGGGAGAATTTCCTTAATATTCAAGGTCAAGCATGTTCTCTGGAATTACCTGGCCATCTCTGGGAATTCTTTACAAGGTCCATGAAAATGCAGTTTCTGGGACCCTTTAACAGCCAAAAATCCAATTTTACCACACTAGAAAGATAAACAGCTGCCTGCAATTTTATACTGGGTAGTGGATTTAATACACATTTGAACTTTTGAATCAAAAGTTCAAATTGAGGCCTTGAGGTGTAATCTACAAATGGATATATCTGTGTAAATTTGAACTTCCTATGTTAAACCTTTCCCTACTATCATGGTAAATGTTGTTACATACTGATACATGGAAAAATATTATATACATAACAAATGTTATAAATCTGATTTGAAATATTTGTCACAAATAGTGTAATGATTTAGGAATACTGAACAAGTGTCTTGGAGTGTCTTCTTTGTTTTTGGGCCTTTAAGTTCTCAGAGGAATCCTTGACTCTTTCTCCTAATCTGTTACCTAAAGAAACTGCAACAGACTTTCAAGATGGCGTTGGAACGACACAGATGTGATTAATTGAGCTTCTGTTATCATGCCGGTATTGCTCAGTAGCGAGTCATGGGAGACTCATCTAAGCCCTGTCGAGGCGAAGACAGATTGCCTGGCATCTTTTCTTCTGGTTGGTGTAGGATGGCAATCCTATATCTACTGGAAGAGACTCAGGCATTTCTCAATTGGGCAATACAGGTGGTTTTCTTAGCCCCTGCCAGTTCTCAACGTCTGATGGATTAATGAGCTTACTTTAGCCAAATAAGCATTGGACGGCTGGTAAGCATTCTTATTTCTTATTTCTTTTCGTGATATTACCCGTGGAAAAGCTGTATTTGTTTATAATTGACTTAGAAGAAAGAGAAAGCCCTCTCAAAGTTTTTTAAGCGGCAACTGACATATGAGAGAATGTGAAGACCCTTATCTGAATTGAAGCCGAAGAGAAAGATTTTTCTTCTAATCTCTCTAAGGGCGAAGGCAAAGTGAATAATTGCTACGGAACTAAACCAAAGGATAGAAGAGTAGAAGTTGAAGCATACACTTTGGATGCCTGTTTGGACTTCTGCCAAGGCTAATTGGACACTAGCCAGGAAAGTTTTTGTTACGTGGTGTTTCCTCTCTACTGTGATGACTTTCTGGTGAGCATTTTTATTTTCTTTTACTTACTTTCTTTTTGCAATATTACCTGTGGAAAAATTATATCTATTGTTAACTGGCATAAAGAAAGAAAAAGCCCCTAATTTGCTGGTGGCCTTTTTTTTTTTTTTTTGGCCAGCTTCCACTCTTCCTGGGTCTGACGACATTTTTTCATTTTTAAATAGCCTTTTGCCTTTTAAATAGCCTTTTACTGCCACCCGGTGGCTATCAGAATTATTGCAAGCTACTTTCATTTTTTTTTCTTTTTTCTCTTTTTAATATCCTTTTCATTTTATATTTTTCTTCCCTCCTTTTTCTTTTGGTATATTGAAATTTCTTTGGTGAACAACTTCCATCATGAGGAAAACTCAGCCCTCTTCAGCACCTTCCTCAGTGGGTCAGAGTCCAATTCATCAGCCTAAGACAGAAGATGTTGCAAAAAGCTTAATGGCGATACAGGCGGCTTTAACAACTTTGCAAGCATCTCAAGAGGCGATGTCAACACGGCTGGAAAGCTTATCAAATGAGCAAAAAGAGCAACTTGACAAATTGGATAACTCTATTAGAGAGGTGACAACTCAATTATCTGATGTCCGACTTAAAGCGGAACAGAATACACAAAAAATAAAAGAAGTATGTGAAAAATTGGAGACAGTAGATAAAGAAATATATTTAATTAAACAAACAAATAAGTCAACATGGGACTCAATGGCTACATTAGAGATGGAGAAGGCATCTTATTATCTAAGATTTCAGAATATACCTGAAGAGAAAAATGAGGACCTCCAAGAGATCATAACTGTCATGCTGGCGGAGCTTTTAGAAATCGAGAATGAAGTCATGGGTATGGGAATTGATCTTGTTTTTAGGGTCAACTCCTCTTATACCAGAAAAAATAAACTTCCCAGAGAAGTCCATGTTAAATTTGCTCTAAGGTCTATAAGAGATAATGTTTTGAAGGCCATACGGGAGAAGCCATTAAAGAGAGATGATCATCAGGAGGTGACGGTCCTGAAACGAATTCCATGGAGGATTAGAGAGGGAAGAAAGAAATATCGATTCCTTACTGCAAAACTGATCAAGAAAGAGATTATCTTTAAGTGGCTAACACCAGAAGGAATATTTTTTACATGGAACTCTGTAAGATATAAATTGGATTCAATTCTTAAAGCACAAGAGTTCTATGAAAAATTTAGAACTGAGTTGGAAGAGGAGGATCCTGTCGTCTCTAAAGGAGAAAGAGGTGCCGAAGCAATGGAAATAACAGCATACCTGTCGTGCAGGAGGTCACGACAGGGACCACTACTCACGAGGAGGATGTGACTGTACTAACTAGAGTCCAGGAGAATGAACCCCAGCCAGATATAGATGCCAATCAGCCTGTGTCTGAGAGCATCTCTAGTCCACAAACCTCTACCCAGATGCCTGGCCCTTTAAATCAACCTGACTGCGAGACAGGGAGAGATGAGGAAAAGAAACATGACAGCTCCTCCTCTTCTGAGGCGGAACTGACAGGGCCAGAAGCAGAGGGAATGATGAGATATATTGATTGTAAGAATGCCTCTCAAAGAAGATTGATAAGGTCTTATCAAATCAAAATGCAAAGAGAGAAACAAAGGCGGGAGGCACGGCTGGGGGGAGAGGATATGACATAACAGAGAGATGAGATCGCCATTCAGAGGCGAACATCTCTTCACTAAAGACATTCCTTAAGTAGCTCTACAGTAGAGTCGTAAATCTTGTAGATAACTAGCAATAAATAGATTTAGTTTTATTGCTCTTGCAAGTGTGGTTAATTATGACCAAAGTGCTTGGGCCTTTGGCCCCCCTCACGACAGTACCATTCTGAAGAAGGAGAAATACTGAAGGCTGATTCACAACAAGAAGCACAGACTCTGGACTCAAAGGTAGGAAAAAAAGGTAGAACTGTAAAGGCAAAGAATAAGTAAATAATTTTATTAAATATGGCTCTTAAAAAGGAAGGGAAAATTGAATTGCTCTTTTTAAATGTTAATGGACTAAGTGGACCATCTAAGAGAAGAAGGATTTTTGCTCAACTTCAAAAATGAAAATTAGATATAATTTGTCTACAAGAAACACATATTAAGAAACAATATGTTAAACTTCTGGAATGTTCAAATCTAGAGAAAATTGTTCATATCTTCTACATTGCAAAAGAAAAGAGGTTTACACTGTATGTTAAAGAAAAATTGGACCCTAAATATATTCTTGCTGATGAGGATGGTAGGATCTTGATGGTAGAAATCACAATTAAACTTAAAAAGGTGCTCTTAGTGGCAATATATGCACCAAATGACCATCAGGAAACTTTTTATCAAAAACTACATATGTTACTTTTACAAGTGGACTATCAGTCTATGTGTGTAATGGGCGATTTTAATGCAATTGTGAATAAGGGAATCAATTACAAGAGTGAAAGTAAGGGAAAAAAAGGGTAGGAGGATGCTTCCAAAGTCTTGTTCCAATTTGATTGAAGAATTCAGATTGATAGATGCCTGGAGGCATAAAAACCCATCTTCACCCAATTATTCTTTTTACTCAAGCAGACATAGGTCATGGTCTAGAACTGATATGGTTTGGATAACTCCAGACTTAATGCCAGATCTGATAGAACCTGAAATGGAGACAAATGTCTGGGCGGATCATAATCCTGTATTTATATCATTGAAAGGAGCTGCAAGGATGCCCAGATGGAGTCTAGATAAAGCGTTACTAAAAGATAAAAAATTTACAGAAGAGATAAGCAAAGAGATGCAAATATTCTTTCAAATAAACAAAGCGGAAGAAACTTCTTTACAGAATGTCTGGGATACAGCTAAAGCCTATGTCAGGGGACTGATAATAACCTACTCAGCAAAAATAAATAAAAAGAAAAAGCAAGAGCGAGCAACATTAGTAGAAGAATTGAGGAAACGGGAACAAGAACTGCAGGCGGATCCAACAAAAAGAAATCTTAAGGGCCAAATGAATATTTTAAAGCACAAATTGAATCTCTTGGATACAAATGAACTTACTAAGCCAATGAAATTGGCTAAACAGAATTTTTTTGAAAATGCTAATAAACCGGGGAGATGGCTAGCATATAAAGTAAAAAAAGAAAGAGAGAAGGGATTGATTTCGAAACTGAAAGATGGAGAAGGACAACTACAGGTATAAAATACACAAATCAAGAAAATAGCTGAAGATTTTTTTCCAAGGTTATACCGGAAGGAGGAGTTTTCGATCGAGAAGGTAAAAGAATACATTCAAAAGGGAGATTTACCAAAACTAACAGAAAAGTATCAAAAAATATTGAATCAAGAAGTAACAACTATGGAAATAACAGAAGCGATCATGCGACAAAAGAACGATAAAACCCCTGGTCCAGATGGGCTACCAGCTGAATTTTACAAATCTTTTGAGGGAATTTTTGCTACCTTTCTCAAAGACATATGTAATGAAGCATTGTTAACTGCTAAAATACCAGATACCTGGACAGAGGCAAATATCACATTACTACCGAAAGAAGATATGGACTTAACACAGATTCAAAATTACAGACCCATATCATTATTAAATGTGGACTATAAAATTTTTGCCTCTATATTGGCAGAAAGGTTGAAGAAGTTTTTAATAGACTTTATTCATCCAGACCAAAATGGTTTTCTGCCTAAAAGACAAATGAAGAACAATCTGAGGACTATTTTGGATATCCTAGAATACTATGAGACACACATGGAAAAATCAATGGCTCTACTGTTTTTAGATGCCCAGAAAGCCTTTGATAATGTTAATTGGCAATTCATGATGCAACAGATGGACCAAATGGAGTTTGGGGGAAAATTTATGAATGCGATATCAAGCATCTATCAAAGACAACCAGCCAGGATTTTAATTAATGGAGAACGTACAAGGGCTATAGAGATACAAAAGGGTACAAGGCAAGGATGCCCACTGTCACCCCTGCTGTTCATCCTGAGGTCTTGAATAGAAACATTAGGGACGACGAGGACATTAAAGGCACTAAAATTAGGGATGAAAAGTATAAATTGCAAGCATTCGCAGATGATTTGGTCTTTATAATAGAGGAACCTTTTGTAACAATCCCTAAACTTTTACAATGGATTGAAGAATATGGTGAGGTTACGGGGATGAAAATAAATAAGGAAAAAATGAAACTTTTAGTTAAAAATCTTACACAAGATCAGAAAAAAAGACTCCAAGAACAAGTGGACTTGCAGATTGTCAAAAAGGTTAAATATTTGGGAATCTATCTTACAGGTAAATGCACAACTTTGAAAGAAGACAATTACGATAAATTATTGAAAGATATTAAAGGTGATCTGGAAAGATGGGCAAATTTACAACTGTCTTTGATGGGAAGAATTGCACTGGTTAAAATGAATATACTACCGAAACTTTTGTTTTTGTTCCAAATGATTCCCGTAAAAATTGATAAAAATTTTTTTGAGGATTTAAATTTTCAAATTTTGAGATTTATTTGGAGAAAAAAGAAAGCAAGGATTAAACTGAAAATGCTTCAGGAAACCAAAAAGAATGGGGGTTTTGGTTTACTGGATTGGATGTTGTACTGTCAAGCGTCTATTTTAACTTGGCTAAAAGAATGGATAACCTTGCGAAATAAGAGAATTTTGCATCTTGAAGGACACGATTTGCAAATGGGTTGGCATGCTTATATGTGGTATGAGAAGGTTAAGTCTCATGGGACTTTTTTAAGTCACTGTATTAGAAGATCATTAATGTCAGTGTGGGAAAAGTTAAAGTCAAAATTGTATAATAAGTTACCAAGATGACTTTCACCTATGGAAGCTTTTGTGTATCCAAATGTATTGAATTTTGAAGGGATCATAAGATATGATATTTTGGATAAGGATGGAGGCCTGAACCTAGATCAAGAAATACAAGAACAGGGACTCAATATCTCGTGGTGGTATAAGGTGCAGATGCAATCAAGATATGCTAAAGATTGTAAAATATGGGGGTTTTATAAAGACCTAACAGCCTTTGATCAAGTGATGTTAAAAACAGATGAGAAAGTGATTAAAAGAATTTATGAGTTCCTACTTGACAGGAAAATGGAAGGGGTACAGGTTAAGGAAACTATGATAACATGGGCACAAAATTTTGGATAGAATATTGAATTAGAAAAGTGGCAAAAGTTATGGGAGAGAAATATTAAGGTAACTTTAGCAACTTCGTATAATGAAAATTTATATAAAATGTTTTATAGATGGTATTTGTCGCCAAATCGGTTAGCTAAGATGTTGCCAAATATGTCAAACAGATGTTGGAAATGTAAACATGATGTGGGTACTTTTTACCATATGTGGTGGACTTGTGAATATGTGAAAAAGTATTGGATTAAAATACATAAATGGCTTGAGGAAATGCTACAAAAACCCTTAGCTTTTAAACCTGAAATTTTCTTGTTAGGCATTGTACCAGAAAATATTAGCAAACAAGAAATGTACCGTATTTTTCGCTCTATAAGACGCACTTTTTCCCCCCCTCAAAACTAAGGGGAAATGTCTGTGCGTCTTATAGAGCGAATGTGCCTGACACCCGGGACGCTGCCCGCCCGCCCGCGGGCACCACAAGGCCGGCATGTGCTCGGCGTGCCCTGCTCCACCGCGAACTGATCACCCCCACCGGGAAGCTCCCCACCTCCCCCCCACGCCAATCCTGCTAAAGCCTCCGCCGCTCGCTCGCGCTGTCATCCCGCGCCGATCCGCTCCTCCCCCCCACGCCAATCCTGCTAAAGCCTCCGCCGCTCGCTCGCGCTGTCATCCCGCGCCGATCCGCTCCTCCCCCCCACGCCAATCCTGCTAAAGCCTCCGCCGCTCGCTCGCGCTGTCATCCCGCGCCGATCCGCTCCTCCCCCCCACGCCAATCCTGCTAAAGCCTCCGCCGCTCGCTCGCGCTGTCATCCCGCGCCGATCCGCTCCTCCCCCCCACGCCAATCCTGCTAAAGCCTCCGCCGCTCGCTCGCGCTGTCATCCCGCGCCGATCCGCTCCTCCCCCCCACGCCAATCCTGCTAAAGCCTCCGCCGCTCGCTCGCGCTGTCATCCCGCGCCGATCCGCTCCTCCCCCCCACGCCAATCCTGCTAAAGCCTCCGCCGCTCGCTCGCGCTGTCATCCCGCGCCGATCCGCACCTCCCCCCCACGCCAATCCTGCTAAAGCCTCCGCCGCTCGCTCGCGCTGTCATCCCGCGCCGATCCGCACCTCCCCCCCCCCACGCCACTGCCGCGGCAGGCGCAGATGACGCTTTAGAAGCACGATCCTTCTAAAGCCTCCACCAACCGCACTGTCATCCCGCATTGCCATCCCGCGCCGATCCGCCCCCCCGCCCCCACGCCACTGCCGCGGCAGGCACAGATGAGGCTTTAGAAGCACGATCCTTCTAAAGCCTCCACCAACCACACTGTCATCCCGCATTGCCATCCCGCGACGATCCCCCACCTCCCCCCACACCACAGGGGGCAGGCACAGATGACGCTTTGCTTTAGAAGCACAATCCTTTTATTAAAGTTTAACAGGTTAAGAAACAGTATACATTGAAGCAGCGTTCTCTTTGAGATGTGAGAGAAGCAATTGACAATGTAAAGAGCTGGACACATGGACTGAGCAGTCAAATAGACATTGTTTCTTCCAAAAGCCTTTTGATAAAATCCATCAACAGACTCTTGAGAAAACCTGGCAGTGATGGAATAAGGGCTGTGTGTGCACACACATGTTGTCCTATGGATCAGTAACTGATTACAGAATTGAAAGCCAACATTGAGAATGCATGGTATTGTCACAAGATTCTGCATTAGGATCAGTGCTTTTCAACCTGTTCATAAATGATCTGGAATTAGAAGTGAGCAATAAAGTAGCCAAGTTTGCTGATGATACTAAAATTAAAGGGATTGTGAGGAATTCCAGTGGGACCTCTCTGAGCTGGGAAAAAGGGCATCAGAACGGCAAATGCTTTCAGTGTAAGCAAGTGTAAAGTTAGCATGCTGGGGGGAAAGAATCTCATCTTCAAGTTTAAGCTGATGGAATCTGAACTAGTGCTGACAGAAAGGGTCTTGAGAATGTGGGGGACAGCTTGATGAAAATGTCAAATGTTAGGAGGAAATGCCATAATTAGGAAAGGAATTGAAAATCAAATTTCCAAGATCATATTCCTCTTACACAAATCTTTAATATGACCATACTTAAAGTATTGTGTACAGTGCTGGCCACCACACCTGAAAAATGACATTGTTGAAAAAAGTGCAAAGAAGGGCAACTAAAACAATCAAGGGATTGGAGCAGCTCCCCTATCAGACTTTATGCATGGTGTGAAAAAGTGGAAAGTGGGACATTTTCCTCCTCTCTGAAAAAAAAAGGGTTAATCCCCATGAAAATACCCATCACTCCTTTGTTCTGGAAAAAAAAAAAAAGATTCAACAGCAGAAGTGTAGTGAGCTTGAAATACCTTTTGGGAATGGAAGGGAAGTTCCCCACAATTCAGCTTTGTCTTTCAAGGGTTGGGCCTTTTAATACCTCATGGATAATTAACTGGGACTTCTAAATGCTTAACAAAAACAATGTGGATATAAAGTTCCCTTTCCAATTGAGGATACAAGAAACACAATTCTTATAGTGATCTCTGCAACTGTGCAAATGTTAGATTTTCATGCCCTTGGTCCAGAGGAAGAAATGACACACAAGGGACCACTGAGTGAACATTTCTCTCAACTCAAAAGGATGCGTAGATGCAGCCCGAGTTTCTTAAGCATCACTTTTAAATATGAAAAAAAGAGAGAGAGAAAAGTTGGAGGATTGAATTTAGGTCTCTCCTCATTGTTCACCTTCTCTGTCTAAGATAGAGGCAAGAAAAACCAGAGAGAGCAGGTATGCTGGGGGTGTGCAATCAAAAGAATGTTGTTGTTAGTCGCAAAGTCGTGTCCGACCCATCGCGACCCCATGGACAACATTCCTCCAGGCCCTCCTGTCCTCCACCATTCCCCGGAGTCCACTCAAGCTCACACCAACCACCTCAGTGACTCCATCCAGCCACCTCATCCTCTGCCGTCCCCTTCTTCTTTTGCCATCTGTTGTTCCCAGCATTAGGCTCTTCTCCAGGGAGTCCTTCCTTCTCATTAGGTGGCCAAAGTATTTGAGTTTCATTTTCACTATCTGGCCTTCTAAAGAGCAGTCAGGGTTGATCTCCTCCAGGACTGACCAATTTGATCGCCTTGCGGTCCAAGGGACTCGCAGGAGTCTCCTCCAGCACCACAACTCAAAGGCCTCAATCCTTTTGTGCTCGACCTTCCTTATGGTCCAGCTTTCACAGCCATACATTGCAACTGGGAAAACCATAGCCTTGACTATACACACTTTTGTTGGCAGGGTGATATCTCTGCTTTTTAGTATGCTGTCTAGATTTGCCATAGCTTTCCTCCCCAGGAGCAAGCATCTTTTAATTTCTTGGCTGCAGTCCCCATCTGCGGTGATCTTGGAGCCCAGGAAAATAAAATCTGTCACTACCTCCATTTCTTCCCCATCTATTTGCCAGGAAGTGAGAGGACCGGATGCCATGATCTTAGTTTTCTTAAAAATATTCAAAAGAATATTTACAGTTTATTCAGACCTACAGGAAATACATGTGGCATTGAAGGGACTGCAGAGATGGATTCTATACAAGTTGTTTTCATCCCCTAACAGTTACATGCACAGTCTGCGGGGGATGGGGGGGTCATGCACACAGTATGCTAGAGGCACATGAGAGTAAAGCAACTGGGATTAAGAGATCCCAACACATCCCATAGTTTATTAAATAGTTCAGTAAACCATTTGATTCAGAATATTTTTTTTCTTGTTTTCCTCCTCTAAAAACTAGGTGCGTCTTATGGTCAGGTGCGTCTTATAGAGCGAAAAATAAGGTATTTGATACTACATTTAATCACAGCAGCGAGGATTGCGCTTGCTCAATACTGGAACAGTGAGGAACTACCCACTGAGGAACTGATTTTAAAAAAGATTCTGGACTGTGCAGAAATGGACAGATTGACTCTATTATTGAAGGAGAAAGAAGATACTGACTTCTATCAAACTTGGGACCTTTTTTACGATTGGCTGGAGAAACGGGACTTGGCTTAGATTTAAAGATGTCTTTAAATTTTTATAAATCGATTTGAATATGATTATAGAATGTTTAAAAGATATGTTATAGGGGGCTGACCCAGTACGTCCGATGTATTTGATGATTGGTTATTTTTTTAGTTTTTAGTTTAAAATCTTAATAAAAAAATGTGCAAAAAAAAAAAAAAAGAAAGAAAAAGAAAGAAACTGCAGCAGATCCTAGAAGGTGATCACTTCCTGAGATTCTTGGTGACACCCAAGGCTGCATCTTGGGAGGTTAGCCAGGTCAGATGGGCTCCTGAACCTGCTATCCCAAACTAGGGCTAAAAAAGCAGAACTGTTCTAAGCAGCTGGCCAGTCCTACTCCATATTGTGGGGCTCTGCAGCTGCCCCACCTCCACCCAGCTCAACCCTCTTACCTGTGGGATCTTGTAGATGCCCAGTACGGATGCGATCTCCCTTGAGGAGCAGGAGTCCAGACCCCCAATAACAGAGATGAGGTTATCCTGCCTGTCACATTTAGCATTGGGTAACATTCTCCCTCAGGTGGTGTCGTGCCTGACGTCTCAACAGAGACGGCACCTCACGCAAAAGAGTCAAACGTTCAAAGTGAGAACCAGACATTAGAGCAGGGTAACTTATGCTTGGAGCCCAGTAACCAAACGACCCCTCCCCAGCCTGACTTGGGAACTACTGAGCAAATAGCTCCCCCACATACTGACCCTTTGCTCCCTGAACAAACACTCCCTCTCAACCTAGTCATGAGTCTCCCGTTCGGAAGCCTCATCCTTCATCTCACCCATCCACTGAGCTCCAGTGCTGGATAATTTTGTGGTTTCCTCTGTTTTCCAGTTATTTCCCTAGCTGGCTTCCCCAGGTAATGTTTTCCCACAGCCTCAGTTCCCATCCCTGCTGTAATATGCACCTCACTCACTCACTCACTCTGTTGTGGAATTGTGGGTTCTCACTTGTTCTGAAGGCAGCAGCCATGAAAACCATGTCTTGCCAATCATAAAGAACAGGCAGTCCACAGCCCAACAAACCACAGCTCTTTTGATGAGCTGCTCATGGTTAATAAACCACAGCTTGCTAGCATGGCAGGGTCCATCTCCCATTCATTTTTTCCCTAAACAAGAAAAGAAAAAACCCCCAGATAAATTCTTAAATACATTTCTCATTAGTACCAAGTATAACAGGAATACAAAAGTTATTTTCCAGAGAGGTGAAATTTCAAAGAGAAAAAGCTCTTGGAGAATCTGGTTAACCAAATCCCTGAGAATAAATGCATATCCAGCATGGCTTTCTCTGGCAGAGTGGAATCCGCTTGTGTCTCAGTCAATACTGAGACGCAAAGGTGAAAAGAAAAGGTGACCAGATATGCTCAAATGGGCCTACATCTTGGTGGTCTTTCAGATACCTCACTTGCTGGGCCTGTTTCTCCACTAGAGCCAAATTGCACACTTTCCCATTCCAGTCACTCCAATTAGGGACTGTGGCACCTTTCCACCTGTCCAGCATCCTGCAAAAGAAAAGAAATCAGATCTTTCTGCCAAGATTTGGTGTTGAGTAGAGTAGATTTTGAATGAAGTAGAGCATCACCTCATTCTGGAGTGATGGATTGGTTAGTGATTGCATGAAATCCATTTCATTCTCCCTCCACAGGTGTTGGGAAAATGGGCACATCCACCAATGGTGAAAGAATGTCCCTGACGCTTGACACGCTCTCCAACATCATGGAGAGCTCACCTTCTTGCAAGCCCCACTGGGGCCAAATGCCATCCCTAGATTCCTGATTCAACTTTCTCTGGAATGGGCTGAGACTGAGTTCACGAAGGGGTGGGCCAAGCTCTTTGCCAATTGCTATCCTTTAGTTCATACCCGAGATCTTGCTCCCATGCTAACTTTAAACCCCCGAGCATGTGATTAGCAACATCAAGGAGGCATATGTAGAATTCTGAGAAAGTGCTTTGGAGCCTGGGATAAAACTGAGGAGGTGATTCTCAATGTGTGTTAGCTGCCTTGTAGCTTCCTGTACAAGCAACAGAATCCATAAAAAGTGGAGCATTTGGTAGACTTAGAGCCATGTTTTGGAGCTATGAGGGAGTCCATCTTTAATTTATTGTCCTGCTTAACACAAGCCCTTTGGAAAGGAATCTGGCAGCTTATGCAAAACACACTGTTCCCAAGCAGAGAACTGAGCTGAGTTATCTGGATGGAAAAACAGGGGATGGATCAAAAGAGGGCTAAGGGGTGGAATCTGAGGCCTTAAAATGTATCTGTCCATCTGTGTTGGACAAAAATATATACATCAAAAATAAATAAATAAATAAATTCCAAGATGTTCTACTTCCATCCAAGCCATGTGGAAGTCTGTACACAATATTGGAACGAGTTGGCCCAAACGAAATGAGTCCTGGTCTCTGGTCCTCCTAGCCATCCATCCCAGGGCGTTGATCTATCATGCTTTGGGTGACTTCTGGCCTTCTCCCTTCACAAATATAGGGATTAAACATTTTTGCCATTCAAAAAAAGTATGTCTGTGAAAGTGTAATTGGTAATGTTTGAAAGAAAAATGCACCGCAATTCAGCCTTTTGTGCTTATTTAGGTCTCAGGGGATAAAAATGCCCCAAAATTTAAGTCTCAGGGGATAAAAATGTGGCAAGGGGCAGCCTATAAATTTCCAAATAAATAAATAAAATAAAAATGCAAACCTGTGGATTTCTGTTACTGAACTAGTGTTGCTATGCAGTTGCTCTTCCTCATGGCTTGACATGCCTGCAGAGAGAGCCTCTTGAATATGCTTGGGGAAGGCCCAGGCTTTCCTGGAGGACAGATGATGGGGGACTCTCCAGCCTAATTTCTGAGGGCATGTTCAAATGCACTTGATGGAACCCCTCTCCTCTGATCTGAGAAGGCTCCTGCAATCATCATCATCATCATCATCATCATCATCATCTTCTTCTTTCTTCTTCTTCTTCTTCTTCTTCTTCTTCTTCTTCTTCTTCTTCTTCTTCTTCTTCTTCTTCTTCTTCTTCTTCTTCTTCTTCTTCTTTCTTCCTGTTTCTCCTTAGACTGATTATTGAAGGTGCTTGGTTTAAAAATAGGTGTTAGGCCAGAGTTAGTGTTGGAAGAAATCACCTGTGGAAGGGAGCCTGGGAGACTTTTGCTTAGGAAAAGGCAATTTCCTGTTTTATTTCGATCTTGCACAACTGTTTTCTATGAAAGCCTGCAAGGAAGCATTTGCCTGCTTAGAGTAGGAAGCTCAGCACTACCTGAAAGTCAGCTGAAATGCAAATGTGGTGATGCAGAGCTCAGATCCAGCTGGGCTCTTTTGATGATCACATCAAAAACATGGAGTAAGACTGAGAGTTTGAGTGTGTGAGCAGAGAAATCCTCTGCGAGCCCTACAGGAATAACTGCTTATGGTTGAAGGATTTGACTCCCTGTAAAGTACATCAGACCTTCTTTGAGGTCAAACCAGATAGAACTTCAAATCATCCACCGCTCACCAATTTGGCGCTTCTCCTCACCCATGCCCTGATGTCACTTTCACCTTTATGAGACCTTAGTTAGGACCTACCAGCACTTGCTGGCTTTGGCATTTGCCATCCCAGAGCTGAACAGGGATGTGGCCCCATTCCCAACACAACACTTATCTTCCTCTCATAGCAACACAGAGGCCTGTTCATAGAAATGGACCAGAAGAACTTTTCCTGCTGTCCACAGAGCAGAGGGCTAGTTGCCAATTAAACACTTAGTTATTGTTATTTATTTATTAAAAGCTTTTGAATGTTGTCCTATTATTTAAGATCTCAGGATGGCTTACAATATTTAAAAGAACAATTAAAACAACAATTTCAATTGTTCAAAGAACAATTAAAACAACACTTGCCAGGAAGGGTCAGCTGCTCAGTTTTAGAGGGGATTTTGACTCCAGATCCTCCTCAGAAATGGCAGCCTTTACCAGCCTCTTGAAGATCCCACTGGTAAATGGTTCCATCCAGGGTCAGGGTGGGAGGCCGACAGAGCTCAGAAACACTAGAAAGAACAGGGTGATCCCCAAGAAACGTATTTCCCTGCAGTGGATATTTTGCTTTTCTTTCAGTTTGTGTACTAAAAGTTCAAGTTCACATTGTTTGTTTCCTATACTTTGGGCACTGAAGTATAGGCATCACGGGTCACATGAATTCTTCCCTGACTTCTTTCCTACATAGTTTGGGAGAGCAGTGTTCAGCCCTGCTAGAGTTTCTTTCACTCTTGCAGCATACAATCCTCTGATAGAAACAGTCAGAAGGGTCCTCCCGGGCCTTCTGGTCTGACCCCCAGCTCCAGCTGGCTCCACTTATGTTATGATGGTTGATGTTGTGACCATATGTATGTCTCCGTCCCCTTTAGACTTCCGTTTCAAGCCCTCCTGAGAAACTTTTTCATGTTGTGGCCAAGTACATCCTTTCCTTTCTGTGTAAGCTGCAACCCCTCCCTTGCCAGCACTCCACATTCCAGCAGCTGTCTGGACCACCATTGTAGCCAGGAATTGATGCTTTCCCCCTGACTTATCCTCTTCTGCCACTGGAAGGATTGAGGAGAAAGCTATCTCAGTCCCCACATTCAGAATCGTCTTCCCTAAGGCTGCGAAGTTTAATGTAATCTCACCAAAGCTTCTCTTGGCAGTGCCGTACCTTTCCACAGGAATGAGAAACAAGGGATGTGTGGGTGTCCCTGGACCTTGTGCAGCTGGGAATCTGCCACAACTAGAGCTCTTCTTCATCTGTTGTTGCAAACTTGGTATTTTGCTTTCTCAATCGACCTTTTGTCTTTCCCCAGATATATTCAGTGTGTTGATTAGTTCTTCCATGGCAGGTTTCTTTCTCATCTCTTCCTCATGAGATTGGCTGCCCTCATCCCAGAGTCCCTACACCAGCTGGGGCGGCTTCCTCTGATCTGCTCAGCCAGGAGTCAGGAAACAGATTAACAGCTGCTGCTCATCATCAGGTCACCGCCTTTCCGTTGCAGGACTCAGGAGCATGCGGTCTCTTGGAAGGGACCGTTTGCTTGGCTGGCCCAGGCCCTTTGCCCCTTTGCCTCTGCCCTGGCCTCTGCCTGTCTTTTTCTCTTCTGCCACTAAACTCTGCTGCCAAACTCTGCAATCCTCCTGTAATTTTTTTTAATGTGCTTTCCATTGACAAGAAAAAGGGTGTTCAGCAAGCGTTATCCTGGGTCTGTCACCTTGCATGTAAGACTGTGGCAATCATTTCTGTACTGAAAAAATGCCACCTTTTCTTTGCCTCTCCTCAACCTTGTCCTAAAATTGCTCCCGTCATGACAGGTCAATAGTCACAAATTACCAGCACATCCTGTCTTTGGTGTTCTCTTTCTCAGCCATCACTGATCTCAACAAGGATCCCACCCTTCTGCCCAATGTGATGCTTGGCTTCCACATCTATGAGCACTGGGACCTGGTCAGAGTAATACCATCCATCATCCTGAACCTGCTGTCTACACGGGAGAGAAAGATTCCCAATTATAAATGTGACAAGCAAGGTCAACTAATCTCCATCATACATGATTTTGACTCCAAATCTTCATCAGACATTGCAGCCTTAATGGACATCTTCAAGATCCCAGAGGTAAATGTGTTCATCTGGGCATAGGTGAAAGTGACCTGCAGAGAGAAGGGCCACTTCTGAGAACTGATTCAGTCCTGCAATGGGTGTTTTTCTTCAATTCTGAATCACAGGAGAAGGAGTCCTTCTCCCCTGGGGAAGCTGCCTTGTGACCAACTTAGTGGGGGCCAGGACTGAATCTCAGGAGAGTGCTGGGTGATACATCCCAGCTAGCAATGCATGGGTCTGTCTTACTGAAAAGTCCAGTTAAGAGAAGGATCAGTCATTCTTGTGACTCCTTATTGAGGAAGGAGCAACTAAGGGGCAAAAACACCCTTACAGTTCTTCCTGTCACCAATGAATGAACTGCTCACAGGGATGGTCACAGGCCAGAATCCCATGCAGCATCTCACAATGGGATGTACTGGGCAATCAAAGCCCACATGTCCTCAAGAGCGCCAGGGTGGTGTCATGCTTAAGGGATTTAGAATGGTGGGACAGGATCTCTGGCAATATGGATGATGGTCCCCACTGAGCCCTGCAGTTCCCTGGGTGACTTACAGCCAGTCATGGACTCTCGGACCAACCTATCCTTCAAGATTGCTCTTGAGATGATAGGACTGAGAAAAGGATAATTGTTGAAGTCACCTTGAGTTCCATCGAAGGAATAAAATCAAGAACCTGATGTAAATACAAGATGAAATAGAATAAATAAACAGTGTGGGGCTACCTCTGGCAAGATCAAAACTGGCATGTCAAGGGAAAACAAAGATATGGCACAGGGGCTGTGAAATCCTCCTCCACATGTGCTTGCTCTTGGCAAATTGTTGGACTGTGTGTAAAGATGTCCTCAGAGAACCTGGACTTTTTCCCAAACAGCTCATCCCAAGTCGTTGCCTTGATTCCACAACTCCAACAACATGATTTAGATCAAGGCAGAAAAGTTTTGAAATGAGGGCTTTCTGCTTCTCAAGGAACCAAGGTTCAATTTGGATTTGCCAAGCTTTCGATTTTTACCAAGGTTCAATTTGCCAAGCTCAAGGAACCAAGACTCAGTTTGGATGCCTGGAAGTACTTCCTGATGGTGAGGACCCCAAGGGTATGGAATGGGCTTCCATGAGAGGTGGTTGAGGCCCCATCGGTGAGGGTGTTCAAGGATAGGCTAGACAAGCACATGGTAGGAATGTGGTGAGTGGAGCCAGCTGGAGCTGGGGGTCAGACTAGATGGCCCGGGAGGGCCCTTCTGACTCACTCTGTTTCTAGGTTTCTATGGTTCTGCAGCATCCGCGGTAACATTTCTTTTCAATGCCCTTTTTATTTGGAGAGAGAATGGCACCACCTACACCAAATACTTCTGCGGAAGCTAAATGCACAAAAGAAGCATCCCTGTTTTCAAAAGGCAGGAAAATACTGTTATGAAGCACAGGTAGGATTTTCTTTCTTCGGCTCTCAGAGTTCTTTCTGCACAATATTCAGGGTCAAAAAAGCATGTTTCCATCTCTCTTCCAGATTAATTCCCAAGAAATTCCTCGGTATGAGGGCCTAGTCTGACTCCTGCTGCATTTCCACTGGAACTGGATTGGGATGCTTGTTCAGCAGGATGACCATGGTGAGCGTTTCCTCCAGGCAATGATCCCCCTGCTGCAGCAGAAGGACCTCTGTGTGGCCTTCACTGAAATGTTCTCAGGACTTGATGCTGCACAAGACCATCAAAGGAGAGCTGGATACATTCCTTGTGTGTGGTTGGATGCAGAAGTCATAGTTTTCTTTGGTGACAACACTGAATTACTAGTATTAATAATCTGGTTACATATTCATGAAAAAAATGCAAAGGTTCCATTTCAGAATGTATGGATCCTAACCTCCCATTCAGAACTTGAAACAAGCACAAACTCTCTTTTGAGAATGTATCTAAAGACGCTTCATGGAGCTTTGCACTTCAGAGCCCACACAAGGGATGTTCCAGCATTCGAGGCTTTTTTCCTCACTTTAGATCCATTCCACCCTCAAGGAGACATCTTTCTTCATCAGTGGTAGGAATGGGCATTCTGGTATAAGTTACTGAGATCAGAAAAGCCTCTTCCACCATCAAAGAGAAAGTGTACAGGGAGGGAGATGCAGCAGGATCCAAGTACATTCAAATTCGAATTGGGCATGTCCAGTCACAGCTACTGCATCTTCAATGCTGTCTATTCTGTGGCATATGTGCTACATGCCCTGTTCTCTTCTGGACTGAAGTATTCATCAGTGGGGGAAGGCAAGAGACTTCTGGATATTCGGCCATGGCAAGTAATGTCCGAATTCATGAGCTTAACCAAGGATCTGTGGTGGCTTCTCAGTCATAGAAACACAGAAACAGAGCAAGTCAGAAGGGGTCTCCTGGGCCATCTAGTCTGACCTCCGGCACCAGCCGGCTCCGCTCACGACATGCCCACCACGTGCATGTCCAGCCTGTCTTTGAACACCCTCACCGATGGGGCCTCAACGACCTTGAGTCAATGCATCCTGGTCAATGCATCCTGGAAGCAAATGTGAGCCTGCAAGGAAGCTTGCTAGGCCAACTTAGAGAATAGGCATCTAATAGTGAGCAAAGCTTATCAGTAACTGGTGGGGCTCCCGAATAAGTATGATTTTGTGATTGTGCTCATGGAGAAGGGAGACAGATGCAGGGCCCACCTGAGATATGTAGCTTGTATCTAAAAGTGGTACAGAGTAAGGGAGAGTTGGCCTGCCCCCCTCGGAATCCACCTTCTTGCCCACAGGTGGAGAACCCACATGTTGGACTCCAAGCTGACATGTGCACATTTTCCAGCACTCCTGTCAAGATCCAGGGAAGGAAGGAGACATTAGGCAAGAAGCCCACACCTGTGCTCAAGTGCACCAGAGCAGACAACACCAAAGGTGGCTGCATCTGATAATTAAAGCAGAGTATGGAATAGGAAGGAAGAAGCAGTCCCTTATCTTGATAGGTGTCAGAGTCCATTGGAAGACACATCCATTTACTTTCCTCTGTATGACTCCTTCTGCATTTTCAGATTCTGGATCCTCTGAGGAATGTCCGGTTTAACAACAGTGTTGGAGAAGAAGTCTCTTTCACTGAATGTGGAAAAAGATATGATCTCCTGAACTGGATCTGGCCTGCAAATGGATCTCTCTATCCTGTGAAAGTTGGATGGGTTGATGTGGGAGCTCCTCCAGGCCAAGACTTCTCCACCCACTCTGCAGCAATCATGTGGGCCACAAAGGTAGAGTTCAAGTGAGCCATATGCATTATCAGGCAGCAATCCCACTCTTGTAGAAAGGATGCAGTGCTTCATTTGAGAACAATCTCCTAATAATTCTGCAGAAGTAGAGTGTTTTTGTACTTTTGGACAACTTTTGCTCATCTAAATTCCCATGGTCTGTCCCTGGAATCTCCAGAAAGCTGCAATAAAATGCCCCATGCTTGAACTCCTGGAGAACTACCTCCAGTAACAGGCAGGAGCAGGCATGATGGACCTATTCTTGGACCCAGTGGATGGGAGCTTCCACTTCCAGATCCTCAGAAGTGATTTTAGAGGTGCCTCTGTCCCAGTGTTGCTGGGGAACCCGGGAGCATCCAGAAAATGCTTGTTGCAAGGGGCAGCATACAAATTTTTAAATAAATAAATAAATAAATAAAAATATTCATTCCACTTAGATTGGTGACCCCATTTGCCAAGCAATGCAAAACTCATGTTGGTGGTGTGTCTGTTGAGTAATTCTCCAGTGCATTTCCCTCTTCCAAATATCAAGTTTTATTTCCTTCAATTCTAGACAATGCCCCATGTGAGGTGTGTGGAGAGCTGCACTCCAGGGCACTGGAGGAGAGTTCCAGAGGGGAAGCCGGTTTGCTGCTACAGATGTGAAGGTTGTGCAGCAGGGATGTTTTCTACCTCCACAGGTGCTTCAAAGATGAAAAGCAATTTGTAGATGCAGGAGGTAATGGGGGGAAAAATCAAGGAAGCCCAAGGAAATATCGTAGAAAAGAGGACAATTCATAATTACTGATTGTTTTAGTTTCCAGTCTGAATACTATGTCAGGTTTCAGACCTCTGGGGAATTCTTACTGGCAAAAGTTCAACAGTTGACAAAGACTTCTATGCAAATAGGAAAACCATGACCTCAATAAATGATGAATACTGTCCTGTACAATATTTTTTGTATCCTCCCCTTTCCTTATCATTTTGAAGGCCCTGAAAAAGGTCACCTGTTTTTCAGTAGCGATTGATGTCCCTTGATCTCCAGCTTCAGTAGTAAGAACTCTCAGCAGACATGTTAAGGAAAACTTTCATTAATACATTATTTTCTTTTCTGTGCTAATTTGGACAATGTGGAAGGGGAAACCTTGCAATGCTTTTCCAGCACACATTATGAGTTGCATTGCATTATCCTTTACAAAAGCCTGAACAAGATTTTTGGCCAAGGGATGGTCATTTGGTGATGAAGGGACACATTTTTCATCTTCTATACTTATGGTCTAATTCCCAAAGAGGAAATACAAGTAATCAAAGGTGCAAGCAAAGGAAAGGAGAAGTTTGCACCTTTCTTTGAGAACTGGACTAGCCCTCAGTGAACTAACTTGTGCACCTGGGCGAAATATTTCAGCAGCTTTTTTTCATTTCAGATGCAGCTCACTGTGCTCCATGCCCACAAGATCAGTACCCAAACCAGAACCATGACCGATGCATCCCCAAGATGATCCACTTCCTTTCCCATGAAGAGACACTGGGTATCCTTTTAGTTTCTCTGGTTCTTCTCCTCTTTCTCGGCACATTTGCTGTGTTGGCAACTTTCATTAAAAATCACGACACTCCCATTGTGAAAGCCAACAACAGAGACCTCAGCTATGCCCTCCTCATCTCTCTCCAGCTCTGCTTCCTCTGCTCCTTCCTCTGCATAGGTCAACCCACAAGGGTCACCTGTCTACTGTGACAAGCTGCCTTTGGCATCACCTTCTCTCTTGCAGTTTCCTGTATGTTGGCAAAAACCGTCATGGTGGTCTTGATCTTTATGGCCACCAAGACAGGAAACATGGCAGGAAAACTCTTGGGGAGACCATTGACAACCTCCTTTGTGCTGGTGTGTCCCCTCATCCAAGCTGTGGTCTGCGTTGGCTGGATGCTGACCTCTCCCCCTTTCCCAGAGTTGGACTTCAATTCCCTGTCTGAGGAGATCATCATGGAATGCAATGAAGGCTCCGTCACCATGTTTTACACTGTCCTGGCTTACATGGGCTTCCTGGCTCTTCTCAGCTTCAGTGTGGCTTTCCTGGCCTGGAAACTGCCTGACAGCTTCAACGAAGCCAAGTTCATCACCTTCAGCATGCTGGTCTTCTGCAGTGTTTGGGTATCTTTTGTGCCCACCTACCTGAGCACCAAGGGAAAGTACGTGGTGGCTGTGGAGGTCTTCTCCATCTTGGCCTCTGGTGCTGGTCTCCTAGGA
This sequence comes from Varanus salvator macromaculatus, assembly GCA_023646645.1. NCBI lineage: Eukaryota > Metazoa > Chordata > Lepidosauria > Squamata > Varanidae > Varanus > Varanus salvator. The sequence goes on along the minus strand of JAIXND010000715.1, from coordinate 1,991,131 downwards.
TGCATATTTCTTCCAAACTGCTACATCATTGTCTTGAGACCCAGTCTCAATAGCAGAGATCATCTCATAAGAAAAACATAATTGATACATTTCATGATTTGGAGAAATCTCTTTATTAATCATAGCCTAATGAATCAGTTTTTTTGGTCACATTTTTCCATACTGGAGTTAATTGGTTCATTTGGTTTTTCATATCAAGCAAAAGAAGTAATTCTACTTCATTACTGTGGAAGTAGATCCCCCTCTTTTTTAACTCATTCATTTGAGAAATAATCTATGATAGCTGGTGGCACATTGCATGCAACTTTTATGGATCTGACCAATGCATTTCCCACACTAGACCATCAGACAAAATGAATCTCCCCTCTTTAGACAAAAGACTTTTCTTTCTGCTCATAGGCTTATAAAGCACCACCTGGTTGAAGATGCAATGCTAGTTGGACCACTCCCTGGACCCGTGCTTGTTTCAATGGTAGTCAAACAAAGATGCATCCTTGCTGCTGCATTGTTTAAATGATATATAAATGGCAGAGTTAAGAGCCTAACCTCTCTACTCATGTATATGTGACTGTGTTTGTAGTTATGTTTGTAGTTAATAATTGTTCGCTTTTTTTTTTAGTTGCCAAGATGCACCGAGGGGGGGAGGGATATATTGTTTATTGTTTATAGTTTTATGGTTTTATTGTATTTTTTACATTGTATTTAAAATTGTTGTAAGCCGCCCCGAGGCTTTGTTGTGATGGGGCGGCCTATAAATGTTTTAATAAATAAATAAATAATAATAAATATGCGACAGCAACTTGTTAATAATTTTGTGATCGCTCCATTTCCTCATAGGCAGTTAAACTGCTACCCTTCTGTATTCTTGTAAGTGAAGGATTTTTCAAAAAGGGTAGCAGGAAGGACATGGGGAATTATAGACCGGTTAGCCTTACGTCCATTGTAGGAAAAACAATGGAAAGGCTCATAATAGAGAGAGATCTAGTGATGCTAGATAGGGAAGGGAGGCTGACAGCCACACAACACGGCTTCCGCAAAAACAGGTCCTGCCAGACAAACCTTGTGGGATTCTATGACAAGGTTTCAAGATGGCTAGATGGAGGGGATGCAGTGGATGTGGTATACCTGGATTTCAGCAAGGCCTTTGACAAAGTGCCCCATGATATCCTGGTGGAGAAACTGAGGAGTTTTGGGATAGACCAAAGCACTGTCCGGTGGATTAGGGCATGGTTGACTGACCGAAAGCAGAAGGTAACCATTAGCGGGAAATCGTCGGGATGGCAGCCAGTGACAAGCGGGGTCCCCCAGGGCTCTGTCCTGGAGCCGATCCTGTTTAATCTTTTCATTAACGACATGGAAGAAGGGGTGAACAGTCTGCTGATCAAATTTGCAGATGATACTAAAACTGGAGCAGTGGCCACAACTGAGGAGCAGGTATTCCAGATCCAAAAGGATCTGGACAGACTATGGAAGTGGGCTGGAGACAACAGGATGGCGTTCAGCTTGGATAAGTGCAAGGTCTTGCACTTGGGGCATAGGAATAGGTGACCTAAGTACAGGTTAGCTGACAAGTGGCTGGAGAGCAGCACTTGTGAAAGGGACCTCGGGGTACTGGTTGACCACAGGCTAAACATGAGTCAGCAGTGTGATACAGTGGTCAAGAGGGCGAATGCCACCCTTGGCTGCATAGCCAGAAGTGTGGCTTCTAGATCAAGAGAGGTATTACTACCACTCTACACGACTCTGGTGCGCCCGCAACTGGAGTATTGTGTTCAGTTTTGGGCCCCTCATTACAGAAAGGATATAGCCAGGTTGGAGTCAGTGCAGCGTAGGGCCACAAGGATGGTGGCTGGTTTGCAGGGGATGCTGTATGAGGCAAGACTGAGGGAACTGGGTCTCTTCAGCTTGGAGAAGAGGAGACTCAGAGGGGATATGTTGGCAACATACAGGTATGTGAGGGGTTGTCACATGGAGATGGGGAGAGGCCTGTTCTCCCCTGCAGAGGAAGGCAGGACGCGCTCCAATGGAGCAAAGCTCAGGGAGCCAAGGTTCAATTTGGATGCCAGGAAGCACTTCCTGACAGTGAGGACCCCGAGGGCGTGGAATGGGCTTTCACGGGAGGTTGTTGAGGCCCCATTGGTGAGGGTGTTCAAAGATAGGCTGGACATACACATGGTGGGCATGTCGTGAGCAGAGCCGGCTGGTGCCGGAGGTCAGACTAGATGACCCGGGAGGCCCCTTCTGACTCGCTCTGTTTCTATGTTTCTATGTTTCTTGCTTTAAGTAGACTGAGTGGACTAATTAGGCGGTGAAGGAAGGGGCTGGGGAGCCAGTGAGGAGAAACCTCTGGCAATGTGTGTTGGGTGTAACAGAAGACTTGGATATGGTCTTCCCTCTTGGAATGTGCAAGTTGTAGTTTTCCTCTGTAAGGAAATTTTTGGAGGGGGGGGAGAGGGAGAGAGGGAGCGGGGGAGAGAGAGCGGGAGAGAGAGTGAGAGAGAGCGAAAGCGAGAGTGCGAGTGAGTGAGAGCGGGAGAGAGTGGGAGAGAGCGAGAGAGAGCGAGAGCGGGAGAGAGCGATTGAGTGAGAGCAGGAGAGAGCGAGCGAGAGAGAGAGAGCGAGAGAGAGAGTGAGAATAAATGGAGTGCATCCCCTTAACTGTTCTTAAGTGAACCATGTGCTCCTTTTGGTGCCTTGGATGAAGAAGCGGTCAGGGATTGGTCAGGCCCTCTATCAGTGGGACTGAGGGGAGTCAAAGATTCCTCTTGGTGGACTGTTCCAGTTAGACTCCTTGGGAAGCATTTTGCCTGGACTTATGTCTGGACTGTTCAAGAAATGGGGTGGTGTTTGTTTCCCTGTGTACACAAAGAGAGGGGATGACCCTTCCCTGTGTGGTGGTGAGACAGGGTGGGACCATTGAAGGCTTTCATGGCATAGTGACCTCTTTTCCAGAAAAGTTTGTCTATTGGGTGGTAAACAAGTTGAATGGATAAATGCATCAGTCACCTCTGTGCTTCCTTGAGGGCCAATCCCCCCCCCATGACTCCAACTGATGCAAGTGTTCCTGGGCTTTCTCAGCCCCCTTCCCTTGCCTGACTCCTCATCGTTCCATCAGGGGGTCTCATGGGCACACTGCCGGGATGCTTGAAGCTTCACTTTGGTGCACTGGTTCCCCTGGGTCAGGTGCATGCTATGAAAGAATCTCCAGTGAGCAAAAGGGGCTTGCCTAGAATGTTATGGGGAAGAAGGCAAGGCCCAGCACCTGCTCCAAAGGACACGTCTTGACCCGCTCTGCTCTCCTGGCTCATATTAGGACAGCCCTGGAAGTGAATCAACTGATGCTCAAGGTGGATCTGGGGAAGACCTTTGTGTAGTTGTCCAAACACAGTTTCAGTTTTACATTTGGGATACAGAAATCTTTTCTGTTCTTGCTTTACCCCCCCCCCAACACCCCCTCCCAGTATCCAGGTTTTTTTCCCTTCCGGTTCCTTCTACAGGAATAGGAAATGAGCCCCACATGAATCTCCTCCAGCCACTTCTCCCAGTGCTTTTCAAATACTGGATGAGCTCCCTCATTGTCTTCGTGGAATTTTCTACACCAGACTAAAAAGCAAACATTGAAACCTGTCAAATTCTGTAACTTCTGATTGTTTTATTTTTCATGTTTAACCTGAGATCTTGATGCATCATGATATTTTTCCAACATTTCCTGAATGATTTCTCAATGCATCTGTATTGTCCTTTTGTACTTCTCTATTGTTCTTGAAAACCACCCTTTTAGAGTCTCTTTCCCCTGCTCACCATGAGTATGTGACACCAACTTCATAAAACACTCGGTATATGCTTTGTTTACTCATAGTCAGTCTTAAACTGGCTACCTCAGTGCTGCCATAATTCAGGAATATCTGTTTGCTGTGAATAAACTTTTGGTTGTGCAACAGTACTCTCCCTTTTGGATCTGGACATTCATCCCTTGCAGATCTGAAATCCTGACAGATCCAAAGATTCTCCTGCTTTAATTCCAACCCTGAGGAAGGTTAGTCATTACTGTGCTCTGATTTAGGGCAAAACAAGGCATATTTCCTTAGAAGAAAGTTTATCCATCTGAATGGGCCCGTACACCAGGAGGTAATTTTGGAGTACCTCAATCATTCTTGCACTCAGTGGTTTCTACTGCAGAAGGCATGTGAGGGTGAGCATCCTGTGAGGTTCTGTCCAGCACATCACTGGAAAAGGCGGTGAAGGAATGTATCCACCTGGATGGGATGCAGCCCAGTGTGGCAAGAAAAAGTTGGTATAACTGTGTTAGACTGCCTGGCCAGTGGAGACCCTGGAAAAGTCTGATCTGAACTGGTCTCCAGTGGGCTTATTCCATCAAACAGGCAATGGTCTGCTTGGCCCAGACAGGCAGAAGCAAAAAAGCAAGCTCCCAACCTGGACTTCTGCAAGCAGGATCTTGTATTGGTGCACCAGGAGCAATGAAATGTGGGATTTGTTTAGAGATCAACACTCCTGAATACAGGACAGGTTTGTACTGAGTTTGTGCAAGTATTGCTGTGTTTGTGTGTTTCTTGTTTGTGTTGTGTCTGTGTAAGTCTTTGTCATAAAGTGTTCCTCTCTCAGAGTGGTTTAAGTACCTCTGAGTGGGTGGCTGGGGGCCCCTCAGGAATCAGAGGCCCCCTGCAGCTGCCCCACCAATCCTGCATGGCCAGTTGGATGATGGCTGAGACTAGGCCAAAAGCAGGGCATGGAGGTTCTTCTTGTCCGGAGAGGAGAGTGTGCGACCCTGGCATGACTGAGGAAGTGCCACAAGATGGTTGCCCAACCCAAGCAAGGCTGGTGAGAATAGTGAGAATGAGCCGGAAGACCCCTGCAGCCAGACCATATTTCTTGCTAGAGCACCTGACTAATGACCAAAACTAGGCTGCAATCAAGGGCATGGAGAACATTCTTACTCTGAAAGGAGAGTGTGTGCAACTCCGGCAGGATTGAGGAAGCTCCATGAGGTCATTTCCTGAGCCCAAGCAAGGCTGAGTCTGGCTGGAGGAAGGCAGCAATCAGGGCGTGCATGAGGGAAACCCTTTCCATCCCCATCCCACTTGCTGTGGTGAGAATGAGCCACAACTGGGAAGTGAGGAAATGTTTGGTCCTTGCTGGGTCTGCAATACAGGTCCTAAAATTAGTGTGAAGGCCCTCAATAAGCTCATCCTGTGTGGAAGCCCTGTGAGAAAGTGGAGATATAGGGAAAAGCTCAGTGTAGGTCTATTTCATTCCAGAAATGGGAATACTGGTGCTTTACATCTTTACTACGATATATTCAAAATCTTTGCTGTGCAGGTGACCACATTTCAGAAGCAGCTGCAGCCCCTCTCCAGAGGCCCACACTACAGAGAGTCCTCTGTCAAGGATGCTGCTGGGCTTGTTTTGCCTCCCCCACTTGGCCACCTTCTTCTTCCCCTGCTTATTCCTTGAGATGAGACTGTGGCATTGGTGGTGAGGAGGAGGAGGAAGAGGAGGAGGAGATGTCATAACCCCCTTGGTCTGGGGCTTTTCGACTGCCAAGTATGCAAGGAAGTGTCAGGAAAACTCGGAATATAAGAAACAGGAGAATGTATGCCTGGATCCAGAGGGAAGATACTTCCTTGTCTCTGTCTCAGCATTTTATTGGCAGGACACCCAGGTACCCCACTCTGGAAAGAAAACAGCAGAGCTGCCAGGTAGCCAGCATACTGAACTGGCTAAAAGCTTCCTGAGCATAGACAGAAAGTTTCTGAAGTTGTGGGTCATGGACAGAGTTTCAGGGCAGTGATGAGATTCTGAAAGGGTGAGAAGGCGAGGACAATGGGGAACTGCAAAACTGTAGAAGCATAATATAGTAGAATTGCAGCCATTCCAGCCAGCCATGCCCTGTGCTGCTAGAACCTGGACCCATCCCTCCCTTTCCCATCCAACAATGTCGCTAACAACCTTGGCCCAAGCTGGTCTCCTTCCTGGCTGCTGGGGCTTTGACTTCCACAGTTTGAGGGGCAGAAAGGGACAGTCAATTCCCAAATGTCAACACAGAAGGTAAGTGCAATGCAAACTCCTTATTCTGCCTCCAATCCTCTTGGGCACTCCTTATTTCACACCCCTGGAATTATGGAAGGTTCTTGAGGAATTCCAGATAGGTTTACATCCAGCAAGTCAATAACAAAGAAGCTCTGAGAAAGCATGCCGAATACGAATGTGCCCTGAGCTCTTTGGTGTGGGGCTGCAGCTGCATCTGATGTCTGGCTGCCTGCACGTCTCTTCCAGAGATTCACTCCTGCTGAGGCTGCAGAGACAGCTCTTCCCCTGCTTCTGGCTAACTGAGGAGAGAGAGCCTCCCTCTTCCAGGGATGATTGTCCTGCTCTTGCTGCTGCTTTCTATCCTGCCTCAGGCCACCCAGAGGATGATGAGGACAATCTGCTTTGTGACTCAGCCATCAATAGAGGAAAAAGAGTATTACAGGCCAGGAGACATGATTGTTGGTGTGAATGTACTGCTTGGTAGATATTCCTATGCAGTTCAAGAAGAGTTCCATGCATCACCAAAAATGCCACTCACACTTGATTTAATGTAGGTTTCTTTCAAGGGGTTCTGGGATGCATGTGTGTGTGTTTGTTTTCACATCAAGAAGCTCATTCCAGAGAGGGGTGTCTGGGATGCTGCTCAAGAGGACATGTTGATTATTAGAGTTCCAGAGTCTTGCCAGGTGGGTTTTGACCTGAAGGCAGTGCCACACCTAGGGTTTCTTCACTGGCTCCATTCTGAAGGGTGCTGGGCAAGCAGCAGAGTGGGAGGAACTAGCTGTTTCTTCTAATGTTGACAATCCCTGTAAGATGAAAGGCTGCCCTGTCATTCCTGCCCCAAGCAGACCCCATCTGAGACAGGGATTTAGAAGGTGGGGCAGTGATGTAAGACCTTCACCCTTTAAGTTCTGCTGAATCAGCTCGCAGAGCACTTGAGCTTTGAGTGATTCAGCAAGCCTTCCTGACTACCAGCTCTGTTGAAGTAGCACAAAATGCATGTGATGCCATCCTGAAACTTGCACCTCAGAAGAAGAAAACTTTGGGGAAAATTTGACCAGGTTTCTGAGGTGAAGGCACTGGCTCCTTTAGACTTTAATGCTCACAAGAGTATGCTGAGCTCAGACTTCATTAGATTAATGCCCCTGGTTTTACAAGTAATGCGCAGACTCTAGATGGAAGATGTTAAGAAGCTGATCCAATCAAAGTGGAGAAGCTGGAGACCTGCTCTCTCCCATCCCTGTACCCCAAGAGGTCATTTGACCCACATTTCCCAGCATTCCCAGCCAGAACCTTGGCAAATCCGGAGATCCCCACAGCAATTCCAGGCTGCAGATGGGAGCCTTTTCCATGCAAGAATCTCTGGGTGGTTGTCACAGCTTCACAAAGAGGCGCTCTGCTAACTGGGGCTGAAACAGTTAATTTTCATTCAGAACTCTTTTTCTTGCATGAAACGCCCCTCCTGCAACTCACATCAAATGTTCTGAAATAGAGAGTAAATTTAAGGAAAGTTGCTTGATTTTCAAGGAAGCAGATCCCTAAAGGGGACACAGAGAAAACTACATCTTCAATTACCATGCCCTTCTCCATCAGCAAGCTTAAGCAATGCTGAAAAATGAGCATCACAGGACGTGATAAGGCAAGACAATTATCGAATGACTTGGATGAAGAGCCAAAAAGACTTACAAAAATGGACTAAATTGTTTTAATTAAGCAAGTTTTTGGTGGATTTAATTTTATTTAATGCTATTAAATTATTATAATTTAATAGTAATATAACAATAATATTCTGTTATGGACTTTTATCTTAATTTAATTTTGGTTAATTCATTGGTTGTGTTTAATGGTATGTATGCTTGCTCCTGCGGAGGAAAGCTATGGCAAATCTAGACAGCATACTAAAAAGCAGAGACATCACCCTGCCAACAAAAGTGTGTATAGTCAAGGCTATGGTTTTCCCAGTTGCACTGCATGGCTGTGAGAGTTGGACCATAAGGAAGGCTGAGCGCTGAAGGATTGAGGCCTTTGCATTGTGGTGCTGGTGGAGACTCCTGTGTGTCCCTTGGACCGCAAGGCGATGAAACCGATCATTCCTAGAGGAGATCAACCCTGACTGCTCTTTAGAAGGCCAGATAGTGAAGATGAAACTCAAATACTTTGGCCACCTAATGAGAAGGAAGGACTCCCTGGAGAAGAGTCTAATGCTGGGAACAATAGATGGCAAAAGAAGAAGGGGACGGCAGAGGATGAGGTGGCTGGATGGAGTCACACAGGCGGTTGGTGTGAGCTTGAGTGGACTCCGGGGGATGGTGGAGGACAGGAGGGCCTGGAGGAATGTTGTCCATGGGGTCGCGATGGGTCAGACATGACTTCGCGACTAACAACAACAAGTATATTTTATTTGAGGTTCTTTATTTTATGGTTCTATCTTCTATATGATCAGTATTTTCATTGTATTTATGTATATTTTTATGTTCTAGTATTGTAAGCCACCCAGAGAAACTTTGGATTATGGGGCAGCATAGAAATGGATTTAAATAAATAAGCAAGCTAGCTAGCTCAGCCCCTTTCCCCACCCAGACAGTGAACTTCTCTCCCAATCAAAAAATTGAATTTCCTTCATAATATCTGTCTTCCGGTCTAAAATATACTCTAGATAATGAAATGGGACAATTCCTCTGCCTCGCCTCGCCTCTCCTCTCCTCTCCTCTCCTCTCCTCTCTTTTTATTTTGGTCATATATTATAATTTTCCCTTCCAAATAGAGTAGTTGCACTCCATTTCTTCCCTCTGTATTTTACTTTGGACAGATCTGAAGAAGGCCTTTTTCTTGCTTCAGCATCCCTCACTAGCCGCAGTTGCTTCCTAGCTTAGCCTTCTGTTAGTCCTGCACAGCCTGGCATTCCTTCCATTTCCTATAAAAGTCCTTTTCTGTTTCCAGATACTCTCTCACCTTCTTGTGAAGCCACATGTGCTTCCTCTGTTGTCTTCTAAACCTTCTTCTTGTTGGAATTAATTGAACTTGCACAGGAAGAATCCTCCCTCCCCCCTCCCCCTCCCCCTCCCCCTTCCCCCTCCCCCCTCCCCCTTCCCCTTCTCCCTTCCCTCCCTCCTTCCCCTTCTCCCGTCCCCGTCCCCGTCCCGTCCCCGTCCCCATCCCCGTCCCCGTCCCCATCCCCATCCCCATCCCCATCCCCATCCCATCCCCCCTCCCCTCCCCTCCCCTCCCCTCCCCTCCTTCCATCCTTCCCTTCCCCCCCTTCCCCTTCCCCCCTTCCCCTTCCCCCCCCCCTTCCCCCTTCCCTTCCAGAACCAATGTTGCTGGTTCTGTGCTGTTCCTCTCCTTTGTCCTGATACTGCTTCCACCATGACAGATCACTTATCAGAAACTACCAGCACATCCTGGCTTTGGTGTTTGCCATCACTGAGCTCAACAGGGATTCAGCCCTCCTTCCCAACATGACACTTGGCTTCCGCATCTATGAGCATAGGGACCTGGTTGGAAGAATGCAAGATAATAACCTCAGCCTAATGTCTACATGGTGGAGAATGATTCCCAATTATAAATGTGACAAGAAGGATCAACTCATCTCCGTCATACAGGATCCGAACTCCAAATCTTAATCAGATATTGCACAATTAATGGGCATCTACAAGATACCCCAGGTAAATGCATGCATCTGGAGACAGGTTTGAGAGACCTGCAGAGAGAAAGGGCAACTCTGACAACACATTCTTCCCTGCAATAGGTGTTATTCTTCAATTCTGGATGATAGGGCAGGGAACCTCCTCACTCGGTGAAGCTGCCATGATACAGCCTTAGTGGAGGCCAGGAATGAATTTCAGGAGAGCCATGGGGAAAAATCTCAGTTCTCAATGGGTCTGTCTTCATGAGGTGAAAAATCAAGATAACTAACAGGCATTTCTGTGACACCTTCTACAGTCAGAAACAAATAGGGTGCTACAAAATGCTTGGAGTTGTTCCTGGCATCAGCAAACGATCTTCCTCACAGGGAGGGTTACAGGCCAGAATCCCATGCGGCATCTCCCAATGGTATGTCCTGGGCCATCAAAAGCTTCATGTCCTCAGGACAGCCAGGGTGGTGTTGTGGTTAAGAGCATTGAGGGCTTGACTGGGACTCTGGCAGTCTGGGTCCCAGTCCTCACTCAGCCCTGGAATTCTCTGGTTGACTATGGGCCAGTCGCAGACTCTAAGCCAACCTAACTTGCAGGGTTGTTGTTGGGAGGATGTCTTTGAGAGACAGAGGAAAATTATATAAGTTGCTTTGAGCTTTTGTAAGAAAGAAAAAGGATGTAAATACCAGATTAAATAAAAGAAATAAATGGTTGGAGGTCACCTCTGGAACAATCAAAATTGGCATGCTGAGGTAGAGGAATGCTATGGCACACGTGCTCTGGCAGAGGTCCTCTGCATGGCTTGCTGTGAGCAATTAGATGGCCTGTGCATAAAAAGGTTCTCAGTGGACCTGGGAATTCTCTCGCAGGGCTCATCCCAAGTACTTGTTTCCATTCCAAGAGCTTCAGTCACATGCCTTTAGAACAAAGCACAAAAGGTTTGAAGTGAGACACTTTCTGGTTTTGAGGAAGTCTCAGTAGCATCCCTCCTGCCTTTTCTGTGCCGTTTTATTTGGAAACAGAATGGAACATTTTCACCAAATACTGACTTGAAGACCAGCCCCAATGCACCAAAGCTCTGCATATGCAGGCAGTGAGATGCATCCCTGGGATCCAAATAGACCTCTTTCCTGCCATGGGCAGTCCTTATACCAGGACTCAGTCCAGACATTGGTAGACATGTATTCCCTAGGGGTGGGCATTTACTCATGTCTCTGGGTGAAGGGACCCATGGTGCATGGGGGTTGAGAGGGGGGATACTGAGAGCTTCCCATTATACTTATGTATCCCAGTTGAAAGAGGGAAGCCATTCCTGGGATAGTACTCCATGCATTCAAGTCATGGCTACTACAGGATAGAATCTTAGTCCACAGTAGAATCACCCCTTTTTTCCCTAAATGTAAAAAGAATGTTATAAAGGATTTCCAGGAACGTCTTACCTGTTAAGCTGATTGCTCCATTATATTCTTGGCAAAAACAATGTATTCCTTTTTTCATCCAGATTAATCCCCAAGAAATTCCTCAGTTTGGGGGCCTAGTCTGGCTGCTGCTGCATTTCCACTGGAACTGGATCGGACTGCTTGTTCAGAGTGATGACCATGGTGAGCGTTTCCTTGAGACATTGACCCCCCTACTGCAGCAGAAAGATCTCTGTCTGGCCTTCACTGAAAAGTTCTCATTACATGATGCTGCACATGTGCATGGAATTGCAACTGGATACATTCCTCATGCATGGATGGATGCAGAAGTCATTGTTTTGTTTGGTAATAGCACTGCAACACTATTCTTAGCATTCCAGTTAGATAAATGTGAAAAAAAATACACAGATCCAATTTTGGAAGGTTTGGATCCTGACCTCCCATTCAGAATTTGAAGCAAGTGCATACCATGAATTTAGGATACTGTTAAAGACCCTTCATGGAGCTTTGCACTTCAGAGCCCACACAAGAGATATCCCAGCATTCAAGGCTTTTTTCCTGGCTTTGGATCCCTTCCACCCGCAAGGAGATGTCTTTCTTCATCAGTGGTGGGAAGAGGCATTTTACTGTCAGTTTCTGAGATCAGGAGAACCCCCACATGAGTCACGTCCAATGTGTACAGGAAGGGAGATGCAGCAAGATACAAGCAAGTTCCCATTCGGATTGAGCATGTCCAGTCTCAGCTACCGCATCTACAATACCGTCTATTCTGTGGCACATGTGCTACATGCCCTGTCCTCTTCTGGACTCATATATTCACAGATGGGGGAAAGGAAGCAGCTTCTGAATATTCAGCCATGGCAGGTAATGTCTGCATCCAGAACTTTGGAACTTAGCCCTGTAGATGGCTCAGTCAATAATCCTGGAGGGAAAATTAATCTGGGAGGAAGGCTAATTTATGGAAATCAGGAGAAACTTTCCCCATGGATTTCTCTCCATGGATGCTGAATGGGCATTCAAGCGTCAGGAAAGCTTAGCGGGGATTGTGGTGCTCCTGGAATACTGATGCGTTCCAAATGGCACATATAGAGAATGGAGGAAGCATTCAAGCTCCAGCCTCAGATATGTAGTTCCAGTTTATTATACTATTATTAATATTAGGTTTTTTTTGGTTTTACATTTTTATTAATGTATTTGGTCATTTAAGAAAATAATACTTAATTTAAAAAAGAGAATGGAAGAAGGATCTAAGCTCCAGCTTCAGATATGTATTTCCAGTTTAATAAACTTATTAAAGGGCAGAAAGACCAGTGGCCCTGCCCACATGGAAATTTCCTTCTTCCCAGCAGACAGAGAACTCACATGCTGGACTCCTGGCAGCACCATTCCAATGTTTTCCAGTCCCTATGTCATGGTTCAAAGGTCTTGATAGAAAGCTGATCCAGGGCAATGTTGCCCAAACCAGTGGGCAAGCTCACATAAGCAAATACCACCAAAATGGGCTGCATCTACCAAATAAAGTTCACAATAGAAAAACAAAGGAAAAAACAGGTCTCTGAACTGGATGGGATTCAGAGAGGAATGGAAAATACTTCCACTCAGTGTCACCCTGCCCTGAATATTTCTGCACTTTCAGATCCTGGATGCACTGAGGAATGTCCGCTTTAAAAACAATGCTGGGGAGGAAGTCTCCTTCACAGAAAAAACCAGGAGATACGACATCTTGAACTGGAGCTTGTCTCCAAATGGGACTTTGTACCCCATGAAGATTGGATGGGTTGATCATGGTGCTCCCCCAGGCAAAGACTTCTCCATCCACCCTGCAGAAATCATATGGGCCACAAAGGTGGGGCTGCAGTGAATTATATTGGTCATGGAGGCAGAGGCATAGCACAATTCCACTCTTTCAGAGTGTGGGTAGGAAGGGTGTCAGTTTTCACTTGTAAAGGGCAACCTTTGACCACCAAAATCCCCATGTTCTGTCCCTGGAATCTCCAGTGAGGTTCAAATGAGGTCCAGTGCATGAATTCTTTCAGAAGAATTCTTTCAGATGAATTCTGTCCCTGGAATCTCCCCTCCCCTCCCCTCCCTCCCTCCCTCCCTCCCTCCCACCATGCCGCAGGCGAGGTGTGTGGAGAGATGCACTCCAGGGCACTGGAGGAGAGTTCCAGAGGGGAAGCCGGTCTGCTGCTACAGATGTGAACGTTGCACAACAGGGATGTTTTCCACCTCTACAGGTATCTCAAGCAATAAGAATCATTCATAAACCCAGATGGTAATGAAATAAGAGTGTTGTGGAAACCAAAAGATGTTTTAAAGAAGGAGAAGATTCTATTGTTTCAGAAACATAGATACATAGAAACAGAGCGAGTCAGAAGGGGCCTCCGGGGTCATCTAGTCTGACCCCTGGCTCCAGCTTGCTCCCCGCATGACATGCCTACCTTGTGCATGTCCAGCCTATCCTTGAACACCCTCACCGATGGGGCCTCAACGACTTCCTGTGGAAGCCCATTCCACACCCTCGGGGTCCTAACTGTCAGGAAGCACTTCCTGGCATCCAAACTGAACCTTGGTTCCCTGAGCTTGGCTCCATTGGAGCACATCCTGCCTTCCTCTGCAGGGCAGAACAGGTCTCTACCCACTTCCGTGTGACACCCCCTCACATACCTGTATGTCGCCAAGAGATCCCCTCTGAGTCTCCTGTTCTCCAGGCTGAAGAGACCCAGTTCCCTCAGTCTCACCTCATACCCCATCCCCTGCAATCCGGCCACCAACCTCGTGGCCCTGCGCTGCACTGACTCCAACCTGGCTATATCCTTCCTGTAATGAGGGGCCCAAAACTGAGCACAATACTCCAGTTGCAGGCACACCAGAGTCATATAGAGTGGTAGTAATACCTCTCTCCATCTAGAAGCCACTAGATGATTTTATCCCCCCTCTATATTGCAGACCCCTATGCTTTTCTGGTTTACAAAGTGTTCAAAGTTTCCAGAAGATAGGTTCTTTGGAGAGTATTCAATTTTTACCTGGTGGCTTATGAATACCATTATATTCAGGTAATTTTCATCCTTTACTTTCACATGCTATTATTCACTTGGAGGGCTTTAATTGAGACCTAAAGGTGTTTGAACAAAACTCTGACTGACAAAGCTGAAGGATCCCTCTTCCACGATTTTACTGCAACCAGGACCAGATTGCCTCCTTTTCAGTAGTGCACAATATGAATAAGGTAAAGGTAAAGGTAAAAGTTTCCCCTTGACGTTACGTCCAGTCATGCCTGACTCAAGGGGGTGGTGCTCATCTCCGTTTCCTAGCCGAGGGAGCCAGTGTTTGTCCACAGACAGTCTCCGTGGTCATGTGGCCGGCTTGACTAAACACCGAAGTGCATGGAACGCTGTTACCTGCCCACTGAAGTGGTACCTTTTTATCTACTTGCATTTGCATGCTTTCGAACTGCAAGGTTGGCAGGAGCTGGGATGGCGCATGGGAGCTCACCCCGTGTGCAGATTCGAACCGGCGACCTTTCGATCAACCAGCCCAGCAGCACAGCGGTTTAAACCACTGCGCCACCTGCAGTCCCGCACAATATGAATAAAATGAGCTTAATATGCTTTAGTTTGTGCATGTAATAGTGCATGGGACAGATTTTAGCACTTCCCTGTTTTCCTTTCTACATAAAGAATGATCTTCATGAAAAAAGCACAGAACATGTATCTTAGGTTTGTGGGGAAGGGTCATTTCAATTTTTTTTATACTTACGGCCTGTCTCCAAAACTTAATTAAAAGGTAAAGATTAAGATAAGGGAAAGAGATTTTCACATCTTTCTTTGAGGATGGGGGCTGCTCCAGAGGAAGAACTGTATCAATGTTGGGATGGATCAATCGCTATCACTCATTTCAGATGCTGCTCACTGTGCTCCGTGCAAACAAAATCAGCACCCAAACAAGAACCACGACTTGTGCATCCCCAAGACGATCCACTTCCTTTCCCATGAAGAGACACTTGGTATCCTTTTAGTATCTCTGCTTCTTTTCCTCTTTCTTGGCACATTTGCTGTGCTGGCAACTTTCTTTAAGTTTCATGACACACCCATTGTCAAAGCAAACAACCAAGAACTCTCCTATGCCCTCCTCATCTCCCTCCTGCTCTGCTTCCTTTCCTCCTTCCTCTTCATTGGTCAACCCACAAAGGTCACCTGTCTTCTGCGACAAGCAGCTTTTGACATCATCTTCTCTCTTGCAGTTTCTTGTGTGTTGGCAAAAACCATCATGGTGGTTTTGATCTTTATGGCCACCAAGCCAGGAAGCATGGCAAGTTGGCTCTTGGGGAGACCACTGACAACTTCCATTGTGCTGGTCTGTCCCCTCATCCGAGCTGTGATCTGTGTTTTCTGGTTGCTGACCTCTCCCCCTTTCCTAAATCTAGACTTTCATTCTCTCTCTGGAGAGATCATTGTGGAATGCAATGAAGGCTCTGTCTCCATGTTTTACACTGTCCTGGCTTACATGGGCTTCCTGGCTCTTCTCAGCTTCACCATGGCTTTCCTGGCTAGGAAACTGCCTGACAGCTTCAACAAAGCCAAGTTCATCACATTCAGCATGCTGGTCTTCTGCAGCATGTGGGTCTCCTTTGTGCCCACCTTCCTGAGCACCAAGGGGAAGTATGAAGTGGCCATGGAGGTCTTCTCCATCTTGGCCTCTGGGGCTGGTCTCCTGGGATGCATCTTATCCTCAAAATGCTCCATCATTTGTCTTGAGACCCAGTCTCAATAGGATATACCATCTCATTAAAAAATGTAATTTCAACATTTCATGATCTGGTGAAATTTTATTCACTATCTGAAACCCGAATAAATCAATATACTGAATTAACTTTTTTTCCCACTGGTGTTAATGTGGCACTCACAATGAGGGCAAATACTCAAGAAAAATCATTTTTACTCTCATGTGTAATGTGGCCCTGTGAACGTCCTCCGATGATAACAAGATTAAGGGGACAGCTTAGAATACACAAAAGTATTGGAAAAATTTCAAATATCATTTCTGACCATTTGTGATCAGTACAAAATTAGCCAAAGAAATGGGTAGAGTTTGAGGAAGAAATTGAGTCTGGACACAATAATGGATTCCAGAAGAAAGCTTCCTGATTTGTAGGGGAGAAGTTGCCAACACATCACCCTACCCCCTCCCTCTATTTTCTGTGAGTTCAGAGGTTTCTTACAGTGTGACTGAGCAGCTCCTGGCTCCTTTCATCATGGCCACTGCAGTCCTTTGCACTTGAATGCAGCATGAGGGCATGGTATGAACCTTTCCCCCATGGCTGAAGGGAAGACTCTTTCCTCTGATGTGTTTGTACAACATATTTAGTCTCAGCTGAAATGGGTGGCAGAGTTTATCTGGGTTTTTGAAAAGCACAGCTTAAAAGAGGTGAATGAAAGGCCTTTACACACTTCGTAGAAGAAGCATGTAGTAGAATGAGAATCACCTGCCATCGTTATATTCTGAAGGCTCACATTCCTATGGTAGAAATTGTGGCAAGTTAGAAAGAAAAAGGAAAGTCTCTGGCCATTCAACCTCTCTCCCAGCACAGGTCTCTTTAACACCATCACAAAATATTTGGGTTGTTGCATCAGTCCAGCCAACAAAAAGTGCACAAAAGACCTTTGCTGAATTTGGATGCTCTATCAACTTGCTGGCTGCCATGTTTAAAGAAAAATTTATTCTCTGATTGAATTCACATACAACGAGAATCAAGTTTCCCATCTATTTCTTGTTTGCATTGATATATGGGCCCACACACAGGTATAAGTATGGCCCAACTCATCTTGAATACATGCAAACCTCAGCTAACACACATTTCAACCAAATAAGTAATGCTTAGGCATTGGATGAAATGAATACTTAAGTTCATGAGAAATTGCATGAAGAGGCACCTTGCTCCTTTGTCTATTCTATCTGTCAACATCTTTTGCCTGACAAAATGGGAGCATAAAACACCAACCCCCAGGCTATGTCAAGGGAGCTTTGGGGGCATCAATCCAGCTTAGCTAGTTTTCTTCCTGCCCTATCCTTTGACATGCATGGACTAGATATTTGAAGATGGCCTTGGTAAAAGCAGACTGGCTTAACTCTGCCAACTTTTGATGCTAGTTCAAAACACACCCTGCTTTTCCAGGACTCTCTTTCTGAATTTGGGGCCTGATTAGGGTGCAGCAGCAATATTTGGCAGTATTGCAAAGGGGAAGTGACTTCTTGTTAACCAAAGTTAAAGTAGTAGCTTCAGGAAGAATCCCCCACCCCTGACACCCACACACCCCAAGAGTTGCATCCATTGACTAGTTGGGAGACTCAGGATTCAGAAGATGAGTTTTCATCCCAGCCCAGACTACAAGTGAGAAAGAGAAGAATGTCATCCAATCTCTGGATAGGGAGGAAAATTTTGGTCTGAAAAGGTAAACTGAACAGCTACACTAAACTGATCAAAAGAGACAAGTTGGGTTGTGTTGGGAAAATTTGGATAAATCCTGTCTGAAAAGCATTACTTCTGTGTGCTTTTGCATTGTGGGATCAAATCCTGTACTCCTTCTCAAAACCAAGTGAAGTCACTGTTTAAAATGGCATTGGAATTCAGTTTACCAGGAAGTATCTTCCTAGCCCAGAGGGCTTCATGTGCCTTGGTCATTCAGAGTGTCTAGAGTCTAGATGAGCTTATGAGTTCATGCATAGTTTCTCAGTAGCTTGAATTTACATGTCTAAGCAGACCTGGAGATGGGTTCAAGTTACTCAACTAAAGTGTCAATACACTGCAATTAGAAATATTGTGATCTTATTGTCTCTGTATGATTGACTGACATTCCTTTATCTGTTCTGTATGTGATGACCTCAGAACCTTATTGCAATATCTGCATTCTGTCATCAATTGCCCTGTACCTGGGAGGGTATAAATGCCCTGCAATGGTATTGAAGCTTTGCAGCAGAGTTTACCTCTGCCTGCCCGGTAATGCATTATCATGAGTGTACCGTGGGAACCTGGGTAATGCAATAAAGCCAAGATGGTCTGGATGCTTGATCTTTCCCACGAACCCGAGTTTTATTTCCTCTTCTCAAATTGAGATTCCAGGATTCTGACAGTTGCCCCATACTTCATTTCCCTATTTCCAGAGGCCAGTCACCCCTTCCCAATAGTTTGGGGACCAGAGCATAATAACCATGATCAGTTTGCTGTTCCAAGGAGAGCTTTGGAAGTTCGGCAGCAGAAGGCTTGCCAAAAGATATTAGAGGAGCCATCTTATGCTTAGAGAGAAAAGCTGATAAACTTTCCATGTTCTCCAGCCAACAAAACCTTTTCCCATGCTAGAGTTACTGTGACACATTTTTAAACATCCAGAAACTGCTGCAAGTCCAGGGCTCCAGCCTCTGAACACGCAAGGTGGTGGGTCATGCAAAGAGGTGGATGCTCTGAGCCATGAGGGTATGGAATGGGCTTCCACAGGAGGTGGTTGAGGCCCCATTGGTGAGGGTGTTCAAGGGTAGGCTAGATATGTACATGGTGGGCATGGAGTCCGGGGTCAGATTAGATGGCTCGGGAGGCCACTTCTGACTCGCTCTGTTTCTATGTTTCTGTAAAAGCTGGCAGCAGTGCTCTTGCTCCTCTCCACTCAATGGGACTAGAACTTTTCACCCAGCTCAACATGCCTGGGAAAAGCAGGCAGCCCCGGGGGATCCAGTATGCATGCCTTTTCTCACAGAATCAGACAAGCCATCAGGGGAAGCTGCACTTCCTTTGCAGAAATACCTAGTCAGCTCATGCTTTGCCTCAAGGAATTCTGTCTCACTGGTTGCAAAAGCCACTACATTTTAAACTTATTGGATTTCTGTAACTCCTGAATGTTCAATTTGTAATCTCTTTCCCAAGCCATCAATGGGTCATGATGTTTTTCACGATGCCTGTCATCATTTCTCAACGTTTTGCATTATTCCCCATTGTCCTCACCTTCTCACCCATTCAGAATTTCATCACTGCCTTGAAACTGTACATCCGTCAGCTTCACTGGCTCCCTATTGAAGTTTGGGCCCAATTCAAGGTGTTGGTTATGACCTATAAAGCCCTTAACGGCTTGAGACCTGATTATCTAAAGGAACGTCTGCGCCCATATATGCCCTCCTGCCCCTTACGATCGGCAGCAGATGCCCTTCTCCGGGAACCCTCCGTGAGTGAGATCAGGAGGGTGAGTACCCGGAGGAGGGCCTTCTCTGCAGTGGCGCCCCACCTATGGAATTTGCTCCCCAGAGAGGTCATTATTTGCTTTTCGGCACCAGGCCAAGACCTTTTTATTCAAAAGTTATTTTAATTGCTAATTTATTATTATTGTATTTATAGTATTTTAATATATAACCGAGATGGGCCAGTTTTAAATGTTGTTTTATATATTTATTTTATTTATTTATTATTTATTTATTAAAACACTTATATGCCGCCCCATCTCAACAAATATTGTATTGTATTATATATTGTATTGTATTTTATCTTGTATATGTTGTAAGCCACCCTGAGGCTTTGTTGCAATGGGGGCGGCATAGAAATGTTTTAAATAAAAAAATAAAAAAATACATGACCCAGAACTTTAAAAAATTCTGTCTGTGCTCTGGATGCTTGTAGTCAGTAAAGTACACTGGCTACCTGGCAGCACTATTGTATTTTGTCTCTGACAGAGGGGTTCCTTGTCAATCAACTGCTAAGGTTTGATCATGCATTTTCCATGTGGATCCGAGCATGCATTCTGTGATTCCGGGATTTCCTGACACCACCAACTGCACTTATGTTCCCTTCTAATTGGTTTCATTGCTCTTGCTCTTGGAAGCAGAACACAGGAAAATGAGCTCCTCCACACAGAGGCGGCACTAAGGAGCACTCCTGTCATCTATGTGGGTCTTCTCTAAATCCTAGAAATCCTAGAAATCAACCAGGTCTTCACAGGACAATGTCAACATCCTTCAGCGGATTGAAGAGCAGTTCCTCAAATAAAACTCAACTCCCCTGTTCTCTGGAACATCACCCAAAGCAACTGCCATGGATTTGGAATCAAAGTCCTGGTGGATGCCAGAAATGTTGACTGTGCAAAATGTGTTTGTGTTTCTGCCACGGTTGGCTCACCCAGCCAAATACACTTTTCCATAATTACATCATACTCTTCCATGCACAAAAATCTCCAAGAATGCCCAACATTGTTCAAGCAGTCATTTGGTAGCTCTCCTGATGGAACTGCCATGCATTTGGAATCAAAGTGCTGATGGATGCAAGAGATTGTATTCTGGAAATTTCCAGAAATATATTACACTGGGTCTCTAGGGCATTTCCAGTGTATTTGGGACTGGCATCAAATAGGCCCTGGACAGCCCAGAAAAGCTCCATTGACGAGCAAAGAGGAGACCACACCTGACTGAAGGGTAATGTTTGCCAGGTGCACAACTCCCTGAACACATGCTTGTTACAAAGCAGATGGGCGGGGTCACCGGCCTGAGGGACTGATAAGGCTGCGCTCAGCCACTGCCAGCCCTTTTGGCTCTGGCCTCTTGGCAGAGCAGCAGAGGCACAGGCTGGGAGAGAGTGCTGAGTGGCCAGGGGACTGGCAAAGGTGTGGTAGGAGCTGGGCAGGGGAGCAGAGGGTCAGGAGTAGGAGCAGTGGAGAGGAAGGGAGGTGGGGCCAGAGAGGCTAGAGGGGCCAGGAGGAAGCAGACAGGCATGGCCACCAGCCTGAGGGGCTGATAAGGCCGTGCTAAGCCACTGCCAGCCCTTTTGGCTCTTGCCTATAGGTGTTGCCCCTTGTCTGCATCCCTTAATTGGGGTCCAGGCTGCCCAGGGAACTCCCTTACCTGGGGGGGGGGTCGAGGATTTTGTTTTTGTTTTACTGCTTTGTTTTTCTTTGTTTGTTTTGGCTTTTTGGTTTTTTTGGTGCTGTGCTGTGCTTTGCTTTGTTTTTCCTCCAATTTAAATTTTATTTTATCCTTGTGTGTGAGGGATTTGTCTAGAACTGGGAAAGTGAGGGGTACTGCAGGACAGACAAGGTGGGGGATCAAGGTATGGTCTTGGAAGGGTTCTCAATGGCAGATCAGGAGATGGCCTTGGCGGAAGTCACAGGTCTTGCTGTTCCCTGCGACAGCTGCAACGTGTTTGCCCTTTTCACCCAGGAGAGGCAGGGATACACTTGCCCTAGATGCAAGCTGGTGGTCCTGCTAGAGGAGGAGTTGAGGTGCCTGAGGACCGAGAGAGCTCTCCAGGCCCCTCGGGAGCAGGCCCCTCTGGACAGAGGGTTGAGGGAGAAGCCACGGGAGGAGCAGCCGGGGAAACATGGAGGCATGTCACCCATAGGAGGAGGAGGCCAGCACGGTCTCCTCCTACTAATGGCACCAATCTGGAGCTGGGAAACAGGTTCTCTCCACTTGGGGAGGCTGGGGCTGAGGAGGCCTCGGGGGACCAGCAGGACCCCCCGTCTGGGACCACGAGTGGCAAGGGGGCCACTGCAGGAGAGGCGAGGGCTGGGGCATGGCCGCCCACCAGCACCAGGAAGACACGGTGGTGGGTGATTGTCGTTGGGGACTCCATGCTGAGGGGCACTGAGGCGGCAGTGTGCTGCCTCAAACTTGTGATGAGGGAGGTTTGCTGCATGCAAGGGGCATGCATCCGGCATGTGAAGGACAGAGTGGAGCATCTTGTTCACTCCAGGGGTCACCAGCTGCTCCTGGTGAGCCATGTGGGCACAAATGTCATAGCCAGGCAGAGTGTGGTCAGGATCACCAGGGACTTTGAGGCCTTGGGGAAGAAACTCAGGGAACTAAAGGCCCAAGTGGCCTTCTCATTGATCTTACCAGTCTGGGGATTTTGGCCAGGCAGGGACAGGAGGGTCTCCAAGGTGAACGACTGGCTTAGGGTGTGGTGCCAGAAGGAACGCTTCGGGTTCCTCGTCCACGGCATCCGGTTTCTTGCTAATGGATTTCTGACAAGGGACGGGTTGCACCTCACGAGAATGGGGAAAAGGTCCTTTGGAGATGCTCTAGTGAGCTTCATCCAGAAGATTTTAAACTAAGCGGGGGGGGGGGGTCAGGCCCCCAAGAAACATGTCTGCACTGGACAAGTGTGGGGAGAGGATCAGGGCTCTGGGAGCAGGGTTTTAGAGGTACTGCAGGGACTGACAGGACTCCTACAGAGAGGGGCCAGGTATCAGGGAGGATGGGAGGAAGGAGGAGGCTAGGGATTCCAAGGAAAGAAAGTGGTGGGAAAGAGTTGAGGTGCATGTACACCAATGCTAAGAGCATGGGTAATAAGCAGGAAGAGCTTGAAGCTCTCCTGGGAATAGGAGGGAATGACCTGGTGGGAATCACAGAAACTTGGTGGGATGAAAGGCAAGACTGGAATGTGAACATAGAGGGGTATCACCTGTTTAGAAAGGACAGGAAGGGAAAGAGGGGTGGGGGTATGGCTTTATACGCCAGGGAAGGGATAGGATGCAGTGAGATAGAATGCAGCACAGATGGAGAATCGGTAGAGGCAGTCTGAGTGAAACTTGGGGTTTTGACAGGGAAAGAGACCTGACAGTGAGGGTATGTTATCGCCCTCTAGGTCAACTTGAGACCCTGGATGATGTCCTGACAGGACAGATTCTAAGGATATCTCGGGGGAGAGACACAGTAAATGTGGGAGATTACAGTCTCCCAGATATTACTTGGGAGACAGACTCACTCGGCGGTGACAGCCAGGTCACATCGCTTCCTAGAAGCTATAGAGGGAGGGTTTTCACACAGAGGGTCCAAGAGGCGACGAGGGGGGGAAACATCCTTGACTTGCTCTTGACCAATACATAGAAGCTGATAGATGAAGTATAGATTAGGGGAGCTCTGGATGCGAGTGATCACTCCATCCTTTGCTTTGAGATCAGGGGAATGGGGACGTGCAGCAGGTCACTCACTAGAAGCTGGGACTTCAAGAGGGCCAACTTTGGCCAACTGAAGGCCAGACTGGGGAAAGTCTCCAGGGATAGGTTACTGGAAGGAAAGCGAGTTGAGGAGGGGTGGATAGCACTCAAAAGGGAGTATTTAGTGGTGCAAGCCTTGACGATACCTCTAGTTAGTAACGTGGGAAGGCGGAGGAGAGTGCCGCCATGGATGCGAAAGGAGGTGGTTAGAGGGATTGGACAAAAGAAGAACCTCCGTAGGAAATGGGTACTGGGGCAAATAGACAAAATGGTATACTGGGAGAAGGAGGCCCATTGCAGAAGGATTGATCACAAGGCCAAGGCTGATTATGAGCTGAGACTTGCCAAAAATATCAGCAGCAACAAAAAAGGTTTTTTTCAGCATGTAAATAGGAAGAGGAAAGGGAGACAAGTAGTGGGACCACTAAATAAGGAGGAAGGAGATCCAGTGACTGATATGAGGGAACAGGCACAGATGCTAAATGACTATTTTGCCTCTGCGTTCTCCCCAAAGCAGGATGGGGGAGATCTGCATAGGAGATTAGATGAGGTCGGGGATTTAGGGGCATAGATTAGAGTCACCCCCCTTGAAGTCGAGGGGCTCCTCAGGGCATTGGACATTACAAAGGCACCAGGCCCTGACGGGTTACACCCGAGAGTACTTAGAGAGTTGGCAGGGGTTCTCTCACGCCTGCTGGCCTCCATTTTTGAGGCCTCGTGGAGAACAGATGAAGTTCCAAAGGACTGGAGGGTGGCATCGGTGGTCCCAATTTTCAAAAATGGTAGTAGAAGAGACACGGGGAATTTCAGACCAGTTAGCCTTACATCCATTGTAGGAATATCAATGGAAAGGCTCATAATAGAGCCAGTGTGGTGTAGTGGTTAAGAGCATGGGACTGGGACTCAGACGACCTGAGTTCTAGTCTCCGCTCAGCCATGGAGCCAACTGGGTGATTTTGGGCCAGTCACAGACTCTCAGCCCAACCTACCTCACAGGGTTGTTGTTGTGAGGATAAGATGGAGGAGGAGATGTAAGCTGCCTTGAGCCCTTTGCAGGAAAAAGGCAGGATATAAATAAACAAACAAACAAACAAATAATTGAGAGAGATCTAGTGATGCTAGGGGAAGGGAGGCTGACAGCCACACAACATGGCTTCCGCAAAAACAGGTCCTGCCAGACAAAACTTGTGGAATTTTACAACAAGGTTTCGAGG
The DNA here is from genome assembly GCA_023646645.1 of Varanus salvator macromaculatus. Taxonomy (NCBI): domain Eukaryota; kingdom Metazoa; phylum Chordata; class Lepidosauria; order Squamata; family Varanidae; genus Varanus; species Varanus salvator. The sequence goes on along the minus strand of JAIXND010000715.1, from coordinate 1,966,847 downwards.
TGACTAGATGGAGGGGATGCAGTGGATGTGGTATACCTGGATTTTAGCAAGGCCTTTGACAAAGTGCCCCATGATATCCTGGTGGAGAAACTGAGGAGTTTTGGGATACACCAAAGCACTGTCTGGTGGATTAGGGCATGCTTGACTGACCGAAAGCAGAGTGTAACCATTAGTGGGGAATCATCGGGATGGCAGCCAGTGACAAGCAGGGTCCCCCAGGGCTCTGTCCTGGGACTGATACTGTTTAATGTTTTCATAAATGACATGGAAGAAGGGGTGAACAGTCTGCTGATCAAATTTGCAGATGATACTAAAACTGGAGCAGTGGCCACAACTGAGGAGCAGGTATTCCAGATCCAAAAGGATCTGGACAGACTATGGAAGTGGGCTGGAGACAACAGGATGGCGTTCAGCTTGGATAAGTGCAAGGTCTTGCACTTGGGGCATAGGAATAGGTGACCTAAGTACAGGTTAGCTGACAAGTGGCTGGAGAGCAGCACTTGTGAAAGGGACCTCAGGGTACTGGTTGACTGCAGGCTAAACGTGAGTCAGCAGTGTGATGCGGTGGTCAAGAGGGCAAATGCCACCCTTGGTTGCATAGCCAGAAGTGTGGGTTCTAGATCAAGAGAGGTATTACTACCAATCTGTATGAGTCTGGTGCAACCGCAGCAGGAGTATTGTGCTCAGTTTTGGGCCCCTCGTTACAGAAAGGATATAGCCAGGTTGGAGTCAGTGCTGCGTAGGGTCACAAGGTTGGTGGCCGGTTTGCAGGGGATGCCTTATGAGGCGAAACTGAGGGAACTGGGTCTTTTCAGCCTGGAGTAGAGGAGACTCAGTGGAGATATGTTGGCAACATACAGGTATGTGAGGGGATTTCACATGGAGATGGGCAGAGACCTGTTCTCCCCTGCAGAGGAAAGCAGGACGCACCCCAGTGGAGGAAAGCTCAGGGAACCAAGGTTCCATTTGGATGCCAGGAAGTCCTTCCTTACAGTTAGGACACCGAGGGTGTGGAATGGGCTTCCACGGGAGGTCGTTGAGGCCCCATCAATGAGGGTTTTCAAAGATAGGCTGGACATGCACGTGGTGGGCATGTCGTGAGCGGAGCTGGCTAGTGTCGGAGTCAGATCGATCGCCTGGGAGACACCTTCTGACTCGCTGTGTTTTTTTAAAAAGGGAATCAAATAAGCCTGCATCCTTGCTCCTGCATTGTTTAACTTCTTCTCTGTTTCTCTGTGGTGGCGCCCCGTCTATGGAATGCGCTCCCCAGAGAGGTCCGCCTGGCGCCATCGTTATTTGTTTTTCGGCGCCAGGCGAAGACCTTTTTATTAAAATCATTTTTTAATTGTTAATTTGTTTAATATTTATATTTGTTAATTTAGATTGCATTTTAAGGGGTTTTGCCGAGATGCACCGGGGGGGTGGGGGGGGTTTAACTGCAGTTATATGTTTGAATTTTTACTGTTGTAAGCCGCCCTGAGTCTTTACTGCGATGGGGCGGCATAGAAATGTTTTAATAAAATAAATAAATAAATAGCTTATAAATAAATGGCAGTGTAAGGAGACAAACTTTTTAGGATTCCTGTCCCTAAATTGGCTGCAAAATCTGAGAGCATTCAGCACATATTGCCATGAAGAAAACCTGGATGTTAACTACAACTAGTACAAAGGCATAGTGTTCTCTGGAATACACAAGGTCCACAGGTGTTTCATGGAGAACTGCCCAATTGAGAAAGTCCAAGACTTTATATATCTTGGAGGGGTTTTCTTTCAACAGTGTCCTGGTTGGCCCATCAGAAAGACGTGGTAGGTAAGGCAACTTGGAGCTCTAAATTACTGACATATTTCACTACACTAAGGGAGGCTACTCTAGACCATCAGAACTTGAAGAGTGCAGAGTTAAATCTCGAGCACAGCTCCTTATGGGGCTTAGATAGGGAGAATATATATAGCAGAGTTGTGAAAGCTGTTCAGTGAAAGTTCTGGAGACTAAACTTCATGGTTCCTTCTTGAGTCTCTTGCTATGCCTGGTCTCTGCCCTCCCTTCCATCAAGTTAGAAGTTGTGTGTGGATCCTTTAATTTCTGGCTGTAAGGTTACACAATTTTTACTGCTTTATTCCAATCAATCTTGCAAGTTTCCCCTGAGAGTGCTTGGATGAAGCACATCATCACAAAACTTCTTTTTAGGGGCCCATCACCCCAGCACCTATTTAAGTTAGATCTTAACAAAGCTAAGCCTTAATCACCTAATCAATTTACACTGAATTACAAAAGAATCTGGGTTCAGCAAAAAGATTTGGCAATGGTTTGCTCATTTCCAATTCTAGTCTATAGTACCCTTTGATATACATATAAATGAGCTTTCATACATGGAAGACTCAATATTCAGCCCTCAGTCATACTTGACAATCCTTTTTAAAAAATCCCCTTGGGAAACTGCTTCTGTCCAGGTGGAGATGAAACAAGCTCAAATAATTGGATAAGTATTTTGCAATGTTTATAAAGCTCTAAGGATTGAGATGATTATTCCCCTATTCCCCAGGGCAACCTGATTCTGCATCTCTGATTTTCCTTCTAGCAAGTCAAGATAAACAGATCATGATGAAAACGGCAAAATTCCTAGCTTGTGCTATGAAAAGAAAGTCTACAAATTATGGAATGCTTTCATACCTGATAGCAACATACAGGAATGTGAGGTAGTGCCACACAGAGGTCAGACATGACCTGTTTTCTCTTGCCGTGAAGGGCAGGATGGTTCCAATGGAACAAAGCTCAGGGAGCCAAAATTTAGAGTGGATGCCAAGAAGTACTTCCTGACAGTTAAGACCCCGAGGGTATGGAATGGGCTTCCATGAGAGGTGGTTGAGGCCCCATCTGTGAGGGAGTTTAAGGATAGGCTGGACATGCACATGGTAGGCATGTAGTGAGTGGAGCCAATGGTCAGACTAGATGGCCCAGGAGACCCTCTCTAACAATCCTCTAACAATCCAAAGATGCTTCTTTTGTATCCTTTGCTCATATCTGTACTAAAAGGCAGCAGGATAGTCTAGTGAGTCACAAATTTGGCTGATTTGAAATGTCTTGGGAGAAATTCACTGCTGCACTATTCACTGTCTTTTATGTTTTGTTTTTTTTTTAAATCTGAAGATCAGGTCCAGATTCAGTAATTAATGCAAGCAGGATAAAATTCATAGTTGCAAATATCCATTGCAAATGGCAAATGTTTGATCCATAGAGAAGCTGCATGGAGAACAATACTTAGACAATTTTGCAGAACAGAAGTTGCATGCAAGGTTTGGGCTTTTTCTCATTTTTAGCTTCCCCTGCAATGGGCTTTCAGAGCTTCTGGTGCAAGAACAAACACACAACTATCTCTGGCCCTGTCCAAATTTCAGCTGAGTGGGCAGGCAGAAAATGCAATGTTGAGGAACGGAGTCCCCTGTGGGTTGCCAGTCCCCTGCCACAATAATCCTCCACACCACAAGAAAGAAGGATTCCTTACAGCATCGAAGCCAGAAGCTTTGAACACCAGAGTTTGGGCCTTGCTTGTTATACTTTTGGAACAGGTGGACTCACTTTTGCAGCTGTCCATGCAAATTCTTGATGTGAGGCAGGTGGAATCAGAGAGAAAGCAGTCCTGAGCCAGGACATGATCCATGGAAATCCAACAGATTCCCCAGTGCCAAAGCAAGTCCCCAGTCTCACCCTGTCCTCTTTAAAGAGGATGTGGATCCCCCTCTCTCCAAAAGATCAGCTCCCTGGCACAGCTGGTTGTGCTCAACGTTGCTGGCATTTTCAACCAAGAAGGGAGCAGAACCCAGACAGAATTGGCTGCAGAAACCTGTCCAATTACCTGGTAGCATCCTTAATCTGAATTAATAGAAAGTTCTCAAACATAACTTGACCAGTCTGTACTCTGACATGTTGTCCAAAGCAACTGCCATGGATTTGGAAGCAATGCACTGGTGGATGCATGGGATTTTGTCCTGGAGATTCCAGTTCTTGGGACCAGCAGCTAATAGGTCCTGGCCAAGGGATGCTCCTGAGCCCCACATCCTTAGTTCCACACCACCATGGCCAGCTGGGAAAAGACATGAGAGACAAGACAAGACAAGTGAACATGTGCCTCACCACATGTGGAGCTGGGGGTAAGACTTGATGGCCCACGAGGCCCCTTCAGACTTGCTCTGTATATATGTTTCTATGCTGGATTGAAGGCAGCTTGGGACAGTCTAGGATGCCTAAGGAATAGACTGAGGAATGTAGTCTTTTGTGTGAGAGAGGGAATTTGATCAGTTCCTTCGGTTCAACTCCCTGAACTCCAGTCTGCTTTGTCATTACTGTGTGTCTGAGTTCCTGCTGAGCAAGTGCCTGAGCTTCACATGACAAGGAAGATGGTTGCCAGTTTCTCAGCTTTTGATTTAGGAGCATTAGCAAACTTCCTTTTGCCTTATCTCAGCTTGGCTTGGCTCGGTTTCTTAGATGGGACCAATCACAAGAAAAAGTTTGTGAATATGAATGCTGAGGAGGAAGATTCTGCAGGGGTTGGGCAAAACACTGGGACATTCCCATGGTATCCATGGAGGCCCCAAAAGAAGAAGGACGAGGAGGAGGAGGAGGAGGAGGGACGATAAATGAGCACGTTTGTGTCCATATAGTATGGACTTTATTAGTTGTTTCCAGTTTTACCTTATCAGGCCATCTCAATGTAACCAGAGCTGTAGACCAAGACTCTTGATACTTTCCTGTCAATCAGAGATGTAAACACACCTCAGGGTGATATGTAATCACCTAAATATGATAAGGCAGAAAGCAGCAACATTCATTGCTTCTTCCTCAAGTTGCCATTCCCTGCAGCACTTTTCCAGGTGTGCCTGTTTTGCTTTGCGTTGCATCGGGAACTCATTTTTTTGGTTAACTGAAACACATAGTACCAAAACATGAAGCAGGAACATTTTGGACTGTGACTCATTTAATACAGATTACCTTTTGCATTTTGTTTAAAGAGTGTTCTGTATAAGAGTAAGAACACCAAACTTTACACCATTCTGGCTTTCCCATCCTTAGTTAGATGACTTCTTGTGTTCAGATGGGGCTGAAACAAAATGATGTAGCATTTGGGGATGTCGAGATTGGGGTCCGCCGGCCCAGGCACTCTGGCTGTAATTAACCACACTTACAAGGCAATAAAACTACCGTATTTTTCGCTCTATAAGACGCGCCTGACCATAAGATGCACCTAAGTTTTTAGAGGAGGAAAACAAGAAAAAAAAAATACTCTGACTCAAATGGGCACATAATCACAGGCACATTCCCCATCACTTCCCCATGGGCTGCACATCTGACAGACTTACTGCACACACATATTCGCTCTATAAGACGCACAGACATTTCCCCTGACTTTTGAGGGGGGAAAAAGTGAGTCTTATAGAGCAAAAAATACGGTAAATCTATTTATTGCTAGTTATCTACAAGATTTACGACTCTACTGTAGAGCTGCTCCAGTAATGTCCTAGTATGAGAGATGTTCGCTTCTGAATGGCGATCTCATCTCTCTGTTATGTCATATCCTCTCCCCCCAGCCGTGCCTCCCGCCTTTGCTTCTCCCTTTGCATTTTGATTTGATAAGACCTTATCAATCTTCTCTGAGAGGTATCCTTGAAGTTCACATATCCCATCACTCCCTCTGCTTCTGGCCCTGTCAGTTCCGCTTCAGAAGAGGAGGAGCTGTCAGTCTTCTTTTCCTTGCCTCTCCCCCTCTTGAATCCAGGTTGATTTAAAGGGCCAGGCATCTGAGTAGAGGCTTCGGGACTAGCGATGCTCTCAGGCACAGGTGGATTGGTATCTATATTTGACTGGGGTTGATTTTCCTGGACTCTAGTTATTACAGTCACGTCCTCCTCATGAGGAGGAGTCTCTGTCGTGACCTCCTGCATGACACTACCCCCCTCTCCAGGATCTCTCTCACCCCTGCTCGGACACGAAGAAAGGCCACCAGGCTTGAGAGGGAAGCAAGAGTAGAAGCGTCATAGGAGAGCAAGAGCATGTATGTTGGAAGCAGGTTCCCAACTCCGTTCCTCTGGCGGGTAACCTTTCCAATGTATCAGATACTGGAGCAGGCCCCTGCGAAAGCGGGAGTCGAGTATGTCCTCTATTTCAAATTCTTCTTCACCATCCACAATCACCAGCGGGGGTGGAGGAGGCTGAGTCCACAGAGGGTGTGGTGGTGGTGCTGGAGAGAGCAAAGCCCGGTGAAAGACGGGGTTGTCCTTCATGGAGGCAGGTAGACGCAACCGGAAAGCGACTGCGTTGATTTGAGCAGCAATCTGGAACGGACCAGTCCTCTTGTGGGCCAATTTCCGTGAGGGAACCGGCATAGGAAGGTGCTCAGTTGACAACCAGACCCAATCACCGACTCTCAGGGTCGTACCGTGTTGTCTCCGTCTGTCAGCCACCTCCATGTACGTCACCTTGGCCCTGTCTAATTGCTGCTTTAGGACGGATTGTATGGACGCCAAATCATTGAGAAAAGTCCCAGCTGCCAGAACAGACGACGAAGGTAGTGACGTTGGAGAAGCTCGAGGATGGCAGCTGAGATTCACAAAGAAAGGAGTCTGACGCGTCGAGGCGTGAACTGAGTTGTTATAGGCAAATTCGGCCAGAGGCAGGAACGAGAGCCAATCATCCTGCTGGTAGTTCACGAAGCAGCGGAGATACTGTTCCAGAGTCGCATTGAGACATTCAGTTTGTCCATCGGTTTGCGGGTGATGTGCTGAAGAGAAGCACAAATCAACCTTGAGAAGCGTCAGGAGTTCCCGCCAGAAGCGAGACGTGAATTGACTGCCTCTGTCTGAAATTACAGCAAGGGGCCACCCATGGCTTTTATAAATATGGTGGATAAACAGGGATGCCATGGTTTTAGCAGAAGGTAGTCCCATTCAGGGAATAAAGTGAGCCATCTTCGTGAAGAGGTCAGTCAATACGAGGATGGTGGTAGAGCCACTGGACCTGGGTAAATCAGTGATAAAGTCCATGGAAACCGTGTGCCAAGGTCCCGGAGGGGTGTCCACGGGTTGAAGTAGTCCGGGCGGCTGTCCTTGTTGCCGCTTGGCACGGTGGCATGTTGGACATGACAGTACATATGTCTTGACGTCGTGGTACATCCGAGGCCACCAATAGTCTCTGGAAAGTGTATGCATTGTTTTGTACACTCCAAAGTGTCCAGCCAAGGGGGAATCATGACATCTCTGTAGAATGCTTTCCCGAAGCGATACAGGTACGTATAGAACGTGGTCAAAAAGCAAGATGTCATTCTCAAAGGAGAAACGATCCAGAAGGGTATCATTCCGTTTTTGGTCGTGTTTCACACGCACGAATGGATCAGTCTTTTGTGCATGACACATGTCATCATTGTATGCCAATGATAACAGCTGAAATAGATGGTTGCAATATCGGTGCAGGTTCTAAGTGCTCCTCGTTGTCGGGGAAATATTCCGGTTTCCTGGAGAGCGCGTCAGCCAGTAAGTTCTGTGATGGTGGGATATACTCGATGCTGAAGTTGAAGCGAGAGAAGAACAGTGCCCATCGTGCCTGTCGCTGGTTAAGGATTTTTGCTGAAGTGAAGTGCATCAAATTCTTGTGATCAGTTTGTATGAGTATTTTGTGGGGAGATCCTTCTAGTAAATGACGCCATTCTTCCAGAGCAGCTTTGATAGCCAGCAGTTCCTTCTCCCAGATCGTGTAGTTCCGTTCAGAGCTGGTTAGTTTGCGAGAATAAAATACAAATGGTTTAAGATTCCCAGAGGGGTGTTGCGACGATTGTAAAAGGATGGCTCCTATGGCTTTGTCGGATGTGTCAGTTTGGAGTGTGAACGGTGCTGATGTATCAGGGTGCAACAAATGGTGTTCAGACGTAAACTGACGTTTCAACGAGATAAACACCGCTGCTGCGCTTAGAGACCATTTCAGAGCTCGTCCTTTGTCTTTCAAGAGATCAGTCAAAGGAGTGGTGGTACGAGAGAAGTTCGGGATAAATCGGCGGTAGAAGTTCGCAAACCCAAGAAACCTCTGTAGTTCCTTCTTCGTGTGTGGGGGTTGCCACGAAAGAACTGCTTGTATCTTTTCTGGGTCCATTTGTAATCCATTTGGGGAAATGCGGTAGCCTAGATACATCAAAGAGGTAGTGTGAAATTCACATTTTTCGAGTTTAGCTGAAAGATGATGTTCCCTCATGCATTATAAAATTTTTCTGACGTGCTGTACATGCGATACAGGGTCATTGGAGAAAATGAGTAAATCATCCAGATAGGCTATCATGAAGACATCGAGGAAATCATGGAAAATCTCGTTTATGAATCTGCTAAAACATTGTCCCGAATGTAATAACCCAAATGGCATCACACAAAATTCATAGCAGCTATAGCGAGTCAAAAAAGCGGTGAGATGTTCGTATCCAGGGCATATGCGAAGTAAATTATATGCATTGCGTAAATCCAGTTTGGTAAAAATGCGTGCTTGGCCCAGGTGTTCCAAAATTTCAGATATGAGGGGCATGGTATGTCTATTAGGAATTGTAATCGCATTTAAACATCGATAGTCGATGCAGACCCTGGGTTCATCTGAATCTTTCTTCGGTACAAGTAGTGGCATCGCGGAAGAGGGAGATGAGGATGGGCATATGAAACCCTTTTCTAGGTTGGAGGATATGAAATCTTTAATGACCTTGAGTTCCTTGGGGGACATGGGTCGCAATTTGCCAGTCGGTAGTGTTGCCCCGGGTTGGACATGAATCTCCATGTCACATGATCGATGAGGTGGTAATTTGTCAGCCTCTCATGGATCAAAAACGTCCCAAAAATCTTGATACTGTGGTGGGAGAGCCGTGGTGGAAGGTGGTGCTATTTTGGAAGTCATGTGGGGTGTGGTATCTGTACAGTTTTTCAAACAAAAAGCGGAATTAAATTGTATTTGTCCTGAACCCCAGGATATTTGAGGTTTGTGTTTGACTAACCAGTCCATCTCCTTCATGGATCACTGCCTTGTTGTGGCGAAGGGGCTTGCGTAGCTCAATGAAGCTATGCCGTGCAGGGTCACCCAAGACGGACAGGTCATAGCAGAGAGCTCTGACAAAACGTGATCCACTGGAGAAGGAAATGGCAACCCACTCCAGTATCTTTGCCATGAAAACCCCATGGACAGTACCAAAAGGCAAAACGATATGACACCGGAAGATGAGCCCCTCAGGTCGGAAGGTGTCCAATATGCTACTGGGGAAGAGCGGAGGGCTAGTACTAGTAGCGCCAGAAAGAATGAAGCGACTGGGTCAAAACCGAAAGGACACTCAGTTGCCGATGTATCTGGAGGTGAAAGGAAAGTCCGATGCTGCAAAGATCTATACTCCATAGGAACCTGGAATGTAAGATCCATGAATCAAGGCAAGTTGGATGTGGTCAAACAAGAGATGACAAGACTGAACATCGACATCTTAGGAATCAGTGAACTAAAATGGACAGGCATGGGTGAATTTAGTTCAGATGACCATCAGGTATACTACTGCGGGCAAGAATCCCTCAGAAGAAATGGAGTAGCCTTCATAGTCAATAAAAGAGTAGGAAAAGCAGTACTGGGATACAATCTCCAAAATGACAGAATGATCTCCGTTCGAATCCAAGGCAAACCATTCAACATCACAATAGTCCAAGTCTATGCCCCAACCACTGGTGCTGAAGAGGCTGAGGTTGACCAGTTCTATGAAGGCCTACAACACCTTCTAGAATTAACTCCAAAAAATGATGTCCTTATCATCATAGGGGATTGGAATGCTAAAGTAGGAAGCCAAACGATAACTGGAATAACAGGCAAGTTTGGCCTTGGAGTACAAAATGAAGCAGGCCACAAGCTGGTGGAATTTTGTCAAGAGAATACAATGGTCATAGCAAACACTCTTTTCCAACAACCCAAGAGACGACTCTACACATGGACATCACCAGATGGTCAACACAGAAATCAGATTGACTATGTGCTCTGCAGCCAAAGATGGAGAAGTTCTATATAGTCAGTAAAAACTAGACCAGGAGCTGACTGTGGCTCAGATCATGAGCTTCTGGTGGCAAAATTTAGGCTTAAATTGAAGAAAGTAGGAAAAACCACTAGGCCACTCAGGTATGACATAAATCATATCCCAGATGAATACACAGTAGAGGTGACAAATAGATTTAAGGAATTAGATCTGATAGACAGAGTGCCTGAAGAACTATGGATGGAGGTTCGCAACATTGTACAAGAGGCAGCAACTAAAACCATCCCAAAGAAAAAGAAATGCAAGAAAGCAAAATGGCTGACTGAGGAAGCTTTACAAATAGCTGAGGAAAGAAGGGAAGCGAAAGGCAAGGGAGAAAGAGAAAGATACAAACATTTGAATGCAGAATTCCAGAAAACAGCTAGAAGAGATAAGAATGCCTTCCTAAATGAACAGTGCAAAGAAATAGAAGAAAACAATAGAATAGGGAGGACCAGAGATCTCTTCAAGAAAATTGGAGATATGAAGGAAACATTTCATGCAAAGATGGGCATGATAAAGGACCAAAATGGCAGGGACCTAACAGAGGCAGAAGACATTAAGAAGAGGTGGCAAGATTACACAGAAGAACTATACAAGAAAGAGCTTAACATCCCTGATAAGCATGATGGGGTGGTCACTGACCTCGAGCCAGACATCCTGGAATGTGAAGTGAAATGGGCCTTAGGAAGTCTGAGCAACAACAAAGCTAGTGGAGGTGACAGCATTCCAGCTGAGCTATTCAAAATCCTGAAAGGTGATGCAGTTAAAGTGCTACACTCAATATGCCAGCAAATTTGGAAAACTCAACAGTGGCCACAGGATTGGAAAAGGTCAGTTTACATTCCGATCCCCAAGAAGGGCAATGCCAAAGACTGTTCAAACTACCGCACCATTGCACTCATTTCACATGCTAGCAAAGTGATGCTCAAAATCCTACAAGCTAGGCTCCAGCAGTATGTGGACCGAGAACTACCAGAAGTACAGGCAGGATTTCGAAGAGGGACAGGAACTAGAGATCAAATTGCCAACATACGCTGGATCATGGAGAAAGCTAGGGAGTTCCAGAAAAACATCTACTTCTGCTTCATTGACTACGCTAAAGCCTTTGATTGTGTGGATCACAACAAATTGTGGCAAGTTCTTAAAGAGATGGGAGTACCAGACCATCTTATTTGTCTCTTGAGAAACCTATATGCAGGTCAAGAAGCAACAGTGAGAACTGGACACGGAACCACTGATTGGTTCAAAATTGAGAAAGGAGTTCGGCAAGGCTGTATACTGTCACCCTGCCTATTTAACTTATATGCAGAGCACATCATGAGAAAGGCAGGGCTAGATGAATCTCCAGTTGGAATCAAGATTGCTGGGAGAAATATCAACAACCTCAGATATGCAGATGATACCACTCTCATGGCAGAAAGTGAAGAAGAACTTAAGAGCCTCTTGATGCGGGTGAAGGAGGAGAGCGCAAAAGTTGGCTTGAAACTCAACATTAAGAAAACTAAGATCATGGCATCCGGTCCTCTCACTTCCTGGCAAATAGATGGGGAAGAAATGGAGGTAGTGAGAGATTTTATTTTCCTGGGCTCCAAGATCACCGCAGACGGGGACTGCAGCCATGAAATTAAAAGACGCTTGCTCCTGGGGAGAAAAGCTATGGCAAATCTAGATAGCATACTGAAAAGCAGAGACATCACCCTGCCAACAAAAGTGCGTATAGTCAAGGCTATGGTTTTCCCAGTTGCAATGTATGGCTGTGAAAGCTGGACCATAAGGAAGGCCGAGCGCAAAAGGATTGAGGCCTTTGAGTTGTGGTGCTGGAGGAGACTCCTGCGAGTCCCTTGGACCGCAAGGCGATCAAATCGGTCAGTCCTAGAGGAGATCAACCCTGACTGCTCTTTAGAAGGCCAGATAGTGAAGATGAAACTCAAATACTTTGGCCACCTAATGAGAAGGAAGGACTCCCTGGAGAAGAGCCTAATGCTAGGAACAATAGATGGCAAAAGAAGAAGGGGACGGCAGAGGATGAGGTGGCTGGATGGAGTCACAGAGGCGGTTGGTGTGAGCTTGAGTGGACTCCGGGGGATGGTGGAGGACAGGAGGGCCTGGAGGAATGTTGTCCATGGGGTCGTGATGGGTCGGACACGACTTCGCGACTAACAACAACAACAACCAGTCCATGCCCAATACAATAGGGTAGTGGAGGTCTTTCACCAATAAAAATGTTGTTTGTTCTTGGTGTTTCCCAATTTGTAGAGTGAGTGGTGAAGATTGAAGCAGGGAGGGGCCACCTTGCAATGGTATTTTTTGTGTGGAGTCAACTTGGAGGGGAGTCTCCAGTTGATTAGTTGGAACGCATTGTGTTTGAGCAAAACTTTCATCCATAAAGGATGCAGTAGCACCACTGTCTATTAGCGCTGTGGCTTTGATTGTAGTATGAGGGGTTATTTGCAAAACCACATCCATTAAAAGATGTTGAGCTGTCGGAGCTCCTCCCAACTCTTGGCACCTTTGAGGAATGTGAGTGCGTCCCAGCATGGCGGTGCTCAACGACGCTGGGACTGGAAGTTTCCCATCTGCTTTTTCAGCGGGCAGGCCTTTGCTATGTGCCCAGCATGTTCACAGACAAAAACAGCGTCTGGCACTGCGTTGATACGCCTTATCTGTCTGTGGAATGTGAGCCCTGGCAGCTCCAATTTCCATGGGTACTGCCTCCTGCTGACTTTGAGGGGACGTCATCGTTACACATCTTTCTGGTAAAACTAACTGCGTGCTAGCTTCTGCGCACGAGTACCATTTTATCTGACTTGGCTGAAAGCCAAAATAGCTGCCTGGCTTGAAGCATTTCTTTTCGTTAAGCCGTGCATCCACTTTTATAGCCAGAGTCATTAAGTCTTGTAAACTTTCTGGCGTGGAACAGCGTGCCAGTTCATCCACCACTTCTTCCCTTAACCCTTCATGGTATTGCACCATTAAAGCTTCATCATTCCACCCCAAGTCATTCATAATCAGCTGGAACTTGGTTGTATATTCGGTAGCAGAAGCTTGCCCCTGGGTGAGATTTTTGATCTCTCTCACAGCTAATTCTTTGCAGGCATCTACCTCAAGAAATTTACGTAATGCCTCGAAGAATTGGTCAGTATTATCTAATATGGGGTCTTTGGCAATCATCCTGGCCGTTGTCCACCTGGCTGGGACCCCTGTAAGTTGATTTATCAAAATTCCTACCTTCATCTTCTCATTGGGGAAGTCTGGAAGGCGAAGGTTGAAATACAACTCCGATTGTGCATGGAATGTTGCAAAAGTCTCTTTCCTGCTGTCATACTTCAGGGGGGTTAACATTGGGCATCGTTTTACTGTCACTTCTGAGTCTGGTCTTGTTGTCTTTTCTTGTAATTGTGTATGCAAAGCGTCCATGTCTCTCCTTAGAGCCTCTATCTGCTGGTTGGCCTCCTCATTTTTAGCCCTCCGGTAACGATTCTCCTCTTGCAAATTTTGGAAGTCCTGCATTGTAGGTTTTGTTGCTTGCATCTTGGAATCAAAAAAAAAAACCTTCTCTGTTCACTAGTATGTGGTTTACAACCAAAGGGATTCAGAAGCGAACATTCTGTCAAGATTGCGGCCCACCGGCCCAGGCACTCTGGTTGTAATTAACCACATTTACAAGGCAATAAAACTAAATCTATTTATTGCTAGTTATCTACAAGATTTATGACTCTACTGTAGAGCTGCTCCAGTAATGTCCTAGTATGAGAGATGTTTGCTTCTGAATGGCGATCTCATCTCTCTGTTATGTCATATCCTCTCCCCCCAGCCGTGCCTCCCGCCTTTGCTTCTCCCTTTGCATTTTGATTTGATAAGACCTTATCAATCTTCTCTGAGAGGCATCCTTGTAGTTCACATATCCTATCACTCCCTCTGCTTCTGGCCCTGTCAGTTCTGCTTCAGAAGAGGAGGAGCTGTCAGTCTTCTTTTCCTCGCCTCTCCCCCTCTTGAATTCAGGTTGATTTAAAGGGCCAGACATCTGGCTAGAGGCTTCTGGACTAGAGATGCTCTCAGGCATAGGCGGATTGGTATCTATATTCGACTGGGGTTGAGTTTCCTGGACTCTAGTTATTACAGTCACGTCCTCCTCATGAGGAGTAGTCTCTGTTGTGACCTCCTGCACGACAGGGGAGGAAGATGCATCCCCGGAGACCAGCCCCAGAAGCCAAGATGGAGAAGATCTCCACAGCCACAATGAATTTCCCCTTGGTGCTCAAATAGGTGGGGACAAAGGAGACCCACATGCTGCAGAAGACCAGCATGCTGAAGGTGATGAACTTGGCTTCGTTGAAGTTATCAGGCAAATTTCTAGCTAGAAAAGCCACAGTGAAGCTGAGAAGAGCCAAGAAACCCATGTAACCCAAGAGAATGTAAACCATGGCAACCAACCCTTCATTACGTTCCACAATGATCTCTTCTGCCAGGGAGCGAAAGTCCAAGGTTGGGAAGGGGGGAGAGGTCACTAGCCAGGCTGCACAAATACCAGCTTGGATGAAGGGACAGGCCAGCACGATGGAGGTTGTCAGCTGCCTCCCCAGGAGTTTTCTTGCCATGTTTCCTGGCTTGGTGGCCATGAAGGCTAGGACCACCATGACAGTTTTTGCCAGAATGGAAGAAACCGCAACAGAGAAGGTGACACCAAAAGTGGCTTGTCAAAGAAGACACGTGAGTTTTGTGGGTCAACCAATGAAGAAGAAGGGGCAGAGGAAGCAGAGCAGGAGGGAGACAAGGAGGACATAGGTGAGATCTCGGTTGTTAGCTCTGTCAATTGGCGTGTCACGGTACTTAATAAAGGTTTCCAGCACTATGAAGGTAGTCAGAGAGAAGAAAAGAGCCAGACAAGATAAAACAAAGCCCAGTGTCTCGTGGTAGGAAAGGAAGTGAATCTTCTTGGGGACACACTGGTCTTGATTCTTGTTTGGTTGTTGATCTTCTGGACAAAGCATACAGTGATCTGCATCTGGAATGAACAGGAGAGCATGAATCATCTCAAATATGAAAATTGGTTTTGCATGTCAGTTGTGAGGCCGTAGCTCTCGTACAATTACTCACACACATGCAGGCAATAAAAGTTTAAAGTCCTTTTATTCTAAACAACTGCAAGATTTATTTATTTATTTTTATTTATTTAAATATTTATATGCCGCCCCTTGCAACAGCCTCGGGGCAGCTCACAATACCAATTTACAGGCGACGGATGTTGCAGGAGCTGCTGTGGATGGTACTAAGCAACACAGTTGCCCCCTCCTTTCTGACAACTCTGAGATTTACCACGTAGATTTCACCCTCCATGTCTGTCCCTCCATCCAGGGGCTAGATAAACTTCTCTCCCTTTTTCTTTCACTATGTCTCTCTTCTAATTGGTCTAAGCGTCGAATTCTCCTCCTCAGCTGGGCATTCTCCATGGCAACAGACTGTTCAGCCTGATTCCCAGGAACTTGCAAAAAACTTCAGAGCCAGGTTGGGGGGGGGGGTGTTTGTGCCATGGGCACCAAGTAGAAATCTTCCTGCTCTAAAGCCTGATCCTCGCTGGGGGCTCCTGGCCCTCTTTCACGTGCTAACGACTCCTCTGAATAGTTAGGCACGACAGTGTCTTATGGGCAATTTTTTGCCTATCATAAATCTTCAAATTGATAGATATGTAAGTGACTACTTTCATGAGAATGTGAACTGTTCTGTTTGGGCATATTTAGGGACTGGTGGACAGACATCAGATGGGATGATGGAGAAAAGGGGAATGGGTTGAGGTATTTTACACTAAGGCTTCATTCACACATGACAAGTGCATAGCGACCTTACATCTTTCAATTTTACCATGATGCACTTGACTCATGATCATGCATGTTTGCACATTATCATGGTTTATGTCCTTCCATCTCAATCCTCCCACTGTTGAGTTAAATACCATCAGCCACTATGCCTGAAATTCAAACCCAAGGTGCATGGATCCCTATCCATGTCTACAGCCTCTTCGTCATTGGTCCAAACATAGAGACTGGATGACTGGAGCATATCCTGTAGTTGCCACTCCTTCCAGGGGATTCTGTGCTAGTTGCATGCCAGGACCATGGAAACCCCAAATCCATATTCAAAGAATACAACAAGCCATGGGTATATGGAAAATCCATCAGACAGACGTGTTTCTTTCTCTGGTTTTAAAAGACGCTAACTATGACTTGGTTCCGACAACAGAACTGACCAACAATAGTTACAGAAAACACCAGGGCATGGTGTCGAGCTCTCTGAACCTAACCCAAATGTTGCAGGGAAGACTGATCACCTGCACAGATTAATTTCTCTCCCAAAACAGCCTTGAAATTCTGGTACATAAATATTAAGCAAGCTGTGCTGCCATGAGACAGAGTGAAACATGTGAAATGCAGTGGTTTTCGACCACACAGATCCTGCACACACAGCTGCCTGTCTGTTGTCTCCCATGCCCATCAGGACCTGTGAGGTGATGCTAAAAGCTCTCTCTCAGTGGGACAGTCTCTGCAACCCAAAGAGCTCCCCAGAAAGTTCCTCAAACTTCAGCAACTGTGTGGACCCAGAGCCACAAACTCAAGTTAGCCATTTTCCTCTCTCTTAGGAGGAGGCTTTTGCCCAGCCCCATACATTAATGGGTCTTGTGTGCTTATACCAGACTAAGCCACTCCAAAATGGTTTTTAGTACACAGGAAACAATATATAGTTGCTGGGACAATTCAGTTCCTTGTCCTTCCAGCTATGGTGAGGAAGGCAGCTAAGCTCAGAAGAGGCCAGGACATCTGGTGGGTTGGCTGTAGCTTACTTTTTTTTTTTAAACCATTTTTGGCTGTGGGCGGAGAGGTAGAGGAAGGAAAACACAGCTGACCCAGTTTTGGGACCCCCAGGCACAAGCAACATTCTTTCTACTGCCCCAGTGCATGGAAGTTTGGCAGAACAGTGAACTCATGCCAAGCCAAGGAGTGGAGAGAGGAGGGCAAGCTCTTCCTGGCTCACATGAAAGGAATGCTGAAACTCTGGCTGGCCCCCCACTGGGGATGGATGGTTGGTGGGCAAGGCTGAGCTGCACCACTTGCACAAGGAAAATGACTTGCCCCCTTACACATTGAGCAGATCAAGGTTTTAGCTACCTGTCTGGTTTGAAAAGGTCCCCTCTGGACAAGGCATGCAGATGTAGCAGCAGACTAGCTACCCCTCTGGTACTTTTCTCCTGTGTGCCCAAGGGCATCTCTCCACAAACCTTGCAGAGGGGGACCCCTGAAAGGTAAAGGAGGACTGATTATTGATTTGCTTGTTTTAGATGCTGTGTGGCAATGTGACAAAGTAAAATTCAGCAGTGCAACAAAACAATAGTATAAATAACATAAATAATAAATTTGAAAATTAATAAGATAAATTGTAGAATAAATTACTAAATGATAAATGCATAAACTGACAGAGGGTATAAAACAAATTATAAAACAAACAACAGAGACTTTTAGTATTAGCATGGGATAGATTATAAAGTTTAAATAAATAAATAAATAAATAAATATTCCAATACTGCAGCATGATTAATACCAAAAGGAAAATAAAACCATAAAGATGAAATCAAATCATCAGCCACACCGGCTGGCATCAGCCCTTCAGGATTCAAGAGTGTTCCCAATTCCACCAGAAACTGCCAGGGACTGAAAAACAGACCTTCTGCAGACCAATGTTCGAGTTATCTAGGCTGGGAGCAGGAATCTATCCAATTTCTGCTGCTTGAGTCTCTGGACTCTTGCCTGCTTTCTCTGTTCTAAGTCTGCCTTGCACCAAATGTTTGCATGGTGTCTGGGAGGAAGTAAGTCCAGGGAAGTTCTGGAGGCCAGCTCGCACAGACATAATTTGCACAAGGAAAGGTGTATTTTGGGTACTTTGTGCAGAGAAATCGCTACAGTTCCCAAGTAATTGAAGCCTTGATCTCAGCTCAGAAATCTTCCTGGCCCCAGGGTCAAGCATGGAAAAGGAATCCAGCAAACTCAAGAGTGCTGGATTGTGGCCTGATCTTCCCATCCCTGATGCTTCCTGTGCCACAACTTATGCATGGCGGCGTACTCTTTAAAGTTAAAATACGATTTAAGTCCTCCTTGTTCTGAAGAAAGAATTATCTTAAATATGAGCACATGACACTGCCTTAGACTGTAAGTCAGGATTGTCCAACTGACTGCCCCACCCTGGTTCCTGATAGGCATCTTTCCCAGCTCAGATCAGAGCAACTGGTTATGCAACCTGGGAACTTCTGCATTCAAAGTATGTTAAACATGTCTGAGCTCTGTGTTTGGAAAGGACAGGTAGGTCGGAGTGTGCCCCTCAAACCCACCTCTGTATGCCACATGATTGCATCAGAGTTAATGGCAAGCTGTTGGCCTTGAGGATCCTCCAGATCCATCCACCCATCTTCTGAAGCAGTAAAAGAACCATTTGGGAAAAAGACCCAGTTCAGAATATCATAAGTAGAGAACAATTCACCATTGCCAGTGAGAGACACTTCATCTCCTGCACTGTTGTTAAAGCGGACATGCATCAACGGGTCAAGAATCTGAAATGAGAAAAACACAAATGGGAAGGCTGTTTCCGACGCTGAGTGGGGCTGGTGTCCTGAGGTTTGGACCACTACACAGAGGTGGGCTGGAGAACTTACAAGGTGGAGGTGCTTTGGGTTGGGGGGCCTCAGGTTGAGGTATCTGACAGACCAGGGCTGAAGTTCCCATGTGACTGGGGCTTGGGAGTGTCCCATGTCAAGAACCTTCTGGCATCACCTTTCAACATTTCCAATTTTGGGGGCCTTTGGTGGTCAAGTAGGATGGTTACTGACTTCAAATGAACCTGAAGCCCAAGAGTAATTGGCCCCGTTGGTGTGGTTGTCTTGCATCTCATATTTTAAAATTGTGGGGAACGTAAAACCTGGTCTATGTCCTCTAGCCAAGGCCTGTGAGGAAGGGGTGAAAATAACAGAAGACTCCCGGGTGACAGGGTTGCTTCTCAGGTACATCAAGGCTTATCTCAGGATGAAGAAGGAGCAGAGTTGACCTCTGTTGTACTAAAGGTCAGGATGACACCAAGGGAATCACAGGCAAGGCATTTTTGGCCAAATCCCAGGAGAACTGACCAAAGAGTGAGGCTGCCTCCAGGATCTGTGGATTCCCATTCACAGAAGGCATTTTATCAGAGGCTGTGAGGCCATCCAGAAGGGATGCTCTTGGTCCTCTCTGCATTGGGCCATGGGCTGGACTGGATTGGGATGTGCAGAGAAACTTTCTGGGGGAATTCTTCCGGTATGGTGTCGGAACAAGATAGACGTGATTAACGAGGCTTAATTGCCCGGTGGTGGGCCGTGGGAGCTCAATCTAAGCCCTGTCGAGGCGAACATAGAGTGCTTGGGGAATCTCCTAGATGGTGTGGAGCGGCAAACCCACATCTACTGGGAGAAAATCAAGCATTTCTCAGCCGGGCAACACAGGAGGGAAAAATCAGCCCTCTGCAAGTCCTTGACATACTGCCTTTTAGATTAGATTTAGCTATAAACACATCGGATTTATTGGGAAATATTTTTATTTCTTCTTTTTTGCAATGCTACCCATGGAAAAAGCTGTACTTGTTGCTAAGTGATACAAAGGAAAAAGAAAAAAGCCCTTCGGATGGAGGAGGAAAGGAAACTCCCCCCCCCATGGAGTTGGAAAGCGGCGAATTACATAAGAAGAGAGAGACAGAGCTCTTTGTAAGTAAGGAAAAGACTTTTCTTCTTTAATCTCTCCAAGGGCGAAGAATCAAAATAATTATTGTGGAATTGAATGATAGAAGGATCTTTCTTGTATGTTGGATCTTTGCCAAAATTAATTGGCAAAATTAATTAATTAATTAATTACCTGCCAGAAAACTTAAATGCTGAGTGATGTTTTTCTTTCTACTGTGATGATTTTTTGGGCTGAAGAGTTAAAATAAATAATTATTGTGGAATTGAAGGATAGAAGGATTTTTTGTGTATGTTGGACTATTGCCAAGAAGGACATAATTTGCTTATAGAAGCTGCCATTTCACTTCTTGTTCCTGGGAATCCAGCCAAGAATATCTGGACACGTGCCAAGGCTTTCTTCTCAAGTTAATTGCTATTATTATGGAAGAATTACAGAAGACACTCTCGGCAATACAGACTTCTTTAACAGCTTTGCAATTATCCCAACAGGCGATACTAATACAGCAGGAGACTATTTTAATTGAACAATTTGATCATTTTTTAATTGAACAAAAAGGTCACTTTGACAAATTGGACATTTCCATTAATAAGGCTTTGGCAAAGCAATTGGTACTGGAGCAGAATATACAAAATACTCAACAAGCAGAAGGAAAATCTGAAACAGGAAAGACAATAAGCAAGCTATCATGGGATTGGCTTGTAAATAAGCAACAAATAGATGGAAAGTTCAAAACAGTGGAAAAATTAACACAACCAGTGAATCTAATAAACAAACTTTCATGGGATTTGCTTGTCATGTTGGAGAAGGATAAAACAGTTAACCATTCAAGAGAGGTTTTGTTTATGTAGCTACAACTGCAGACTCCATTACATATATTATGACATTTTAATGAAAAAAAGAAGAAACATTTGGTAGAGGTGTAAAGAAAAAGAAAAAATATATATGGCAGAGTTGCAAAGAAAAAATAAGAGAACTTTCTTTCATTTTATTCCAAAAAGGGATGATTCATATAGGTTGATATGTTCATATGTGACACAGAAAGGCTAAACAATTATTGCTGGTGAAACATTAGCAACTTAGCTTAATGAAATCCTGTCTAAAAGGTATTATAGGTATCAGTTGCCACCAAATAGATTAGTTAAGACGTTTTTAAAGATGTTAAGTGGATGTTTCTGACTTTATTTGTATCTGAAAATAAGAGAATTTATTATTTTGAAAACCTGTTTAAAAGATATTATAGGTATTAATTCTCACCAGAGTAGCTTAGTTGTTTTTAGAGATGATAAATGGATGCTTTTGATTCTATTTGTAACTGTAGAGAATTTTTTTTTCTTTTTTCTTTTAAAAAGGGATGATTTAAATAGGCTGGTATGTTCACATGTGACACAGAAAGGCTGAGTCAGTATGGCTGGTGAAACTTTCACAACCTAGCTTAATGAAATAATGTTAAATGGATGTCTCTGACTTTATCTGTAATTGAAAATAGGAGAACATATTATCTTAAAAAGCAATGATTTAAATAGGTTGGCAGGCTTATATATGATATGGGAAGGTTAAGCTACTGTTGTTGGTGATAGAAGGGATGGATATAAATGAGGTATGTTGAAGACTGTAAACAGCTGGGTTTTTGTATGGAACTAACTGTATTTGATTAAATGGTGTTTAAGTTAGATGAAACATTAGTAATTTAGCTTAAAGAAAATTGGTTTAAAAGGTATTATAAGTATTAGTTACCACCAAGTAGAGTAGTTAAGATGCCTTTAGAAATGTTAAATGGATGTTTTTGATGTAATTTGTAACTGTGGTAGTGAGGAAGTTATCTGTCTATCATTAGAAAAATGAAAAGATTTTGAATTGTCCAGAAATGTTTAGATTGAACTTATCACTGAAGAAGAAAGAAGATATTGCAATTTTACTTAACTTGGAGATGCTTCCCTTCAACATTGGTCAAGAGAAACAGGATTTTGCAAGAAATGATGGGACTGATTTCACTGATGAAGGAGAAGGAAGATAGTGACTTCTATCAAATTTGGAATTACTTTTTTTTACTGGCTGGAGAAACGGGATGTGGTTCTGATCTAAAGATGTTTTCAAGTTATTATAAATGGATTTTAGTATGATCATAGAATGTTAAAAGATATGTAGTAGAGGGTTGACCCAGTAAATCCAATGTGTGCGATGATTGATGTTTGTAGTATGAGTTTAAAATCCTAATAAAATTTCTTAAAAAAAAAAAAAGAATCTGTCTGGGGGTGGGTGTCTGTTGGGCTTGGTTCCACTTTGATTCAGGTGAGCACTGCCTGTGTTTGCAGGGTGTCCTCTAGACATTGAGCTCCACATGCCACCCCTTCTTGTGCTGCAGAAGCACCGACCAAAAGGCATCTGCACCTGGCACCCAAGAAGACCAGTTGCAGGGCACTCATTTATGGCAGGCCCCCCAGGAAGGCAGAAACACCAGCCACTGTGCAAGCAGCATTGAAGAAGGTCACTGGCGACCCAACAGGGGCTCCACAGGCATTGCCAGATGTCCTCACGGCTCTGCCTGCTTTGGAAGCCCTGTTTGAGCACAAGACGCCTGAGAACACTTTTAGGGATGAGTTTCTGCAGGGTTCTTCCCAGCCCCAATCTCTGAGGTCCCTTCTAACTCTGTGAATCTGTGGTTATATGACCGGAGGATATGCATGGTGTAAGCTCTAACAGAACTTCTCACTTATCAATACCCCTCACTGAAAACAGAAAATTATTATAAAAGCAATTGATGCCTCTGTGTACTGTTGCTCACTCCCTCATACTTTCTGTGGGAAAAGATGGCCATAAGGGAGTATCCATGGGGAAGCATCTTCCTTTGGATCCTTAGAATTCTTTGAGCTCCTAGGCTTGCCTTTTGCTTCTACTACCATGCAAGCAAGAGATGGCCAAGGCCCTGTTTATGGTGCATTACCTGCCATGTCTCCACACCTAGAGGCCTCCTGCTGTCCCCCAACACTGCTTGCTTGGAGCCAGAGCAGAGCACAGCATGTACGGCATGCGCCAGCAAGTAGATGCCATTGTAGATGCTGTAGCTTCGACTGTCCATGTCCATTTCAAACACATAGGGGGACAGACGTTCTAGCTTCTCCTCCCCTGTGCAGTTTCCTTTTGGCCATTGGGGAGTTTGGCCTGTTTTCAGAAACTGGCAATTAAATGCCTCTTCCCACCATCCATGGAGAAATATGTCTCCTTGAGGTTGGAATAAATCTAAACCCCACAGAAAATGCTTGAATTCTGGCACATCCCTGGTATGGACTGTGATGCGCAAAGCACCATGGAAAAACTTTGAAGGCCACCAACCAGACTTTGATCCCTTCTCAGCATATTGCAAAAGGGAGGGCAAAATCCAAACTTTCCTTAAGGGTGTCTTGGAAAGGTGCTCATGAGAATTCACAGTATTGGCAACAATTTCCATGATTGTAGGTTCTCCAGAGAGAACCATCACTTGGGGTTCTGGCCATAAACCACGATTCTCAACATGAGGCAGATATGAATATGCAATATGAGTGTCAACCCAGACAGTGCCAGCCACACAGCTGTCCTTCTCCTTGAGCGGTGGTATCAGTGTCTGGATGAAATTTTCTCCAGTGGCTCCCTGAGAAACAAAGAGCCCAACCCAGTTCCAGTGGAAATGCAGGAGAAGCCTGACTAATGCGACATAGTGAGACATTTCTTGGGACCAATCCAGAAGAAGGAAGGCAATACAGTTCTGTCTCCTGCAGCAGGTTCCAACACACCATATGTGAGCTGAAGGAAGAAATTCCCAAAGGGATAGGCCTGTTAGCCTGTTGCTAAAAAAAAATAAGAACGCCATGGCATTTTAAGGCCTTCCAATTCTAATGGGACATAACACCTACCCACAAGGTTTCTCCATTTGCTCAGACCTTCTGCATCCATCCTAGGACTTGTTGCAGAATCCAAATTATTTTGCCTGGTTTGTGCACCAAGACCCAAAAACAATATTCTGTTTGGAGATAAGGCCTTTTTTCTAGGCAGTATTTTTTTTAACTGGTCACCACAAGAAAGCAAAGGAGTCCCACACTGTTTAGGCATTTATCGAATTTCCTTACTGCCCAATAGCCAACATTCTCTTTGTGGTTTAAAATAATTCATAAACAAGAATCAAAAGCAGTACAATGCCAAATTTTTCCAAGTAAACAAAGTGTAAGGCAGTTGAAAATACTATTTAATGCTTATAATAAATGGTCCCACTGCATGGATCACTGCCTTGCCATGGCAAAGGGCCTTGCATAGCGCAGTGAATCTATGGGCTATGCCATGCAGGGGCACCCAAGATGGGCAGGTCATAGCAGGGAGCTCTGACAATGGTGATTCACTGGAGAAGGAAAAGGCATCCCACTCCAATAACCTTGCCATGAAAACACTATTGACAGTACCAAAAGGAAGAAAGATATAATGCTGGAAGATGAGCTTCTCAGCTCGAACAGTGTCCAGTGTGTTGCTGGGGCAGAGCAGAGGGCCAGTACTATGAGCGCCAGAAAGAATATAGCAACAATGTCAAAGCTGGAGTGACACTCATTTGTAGATGTATCTGGTGGTGAAAGAAAGTCAGATCCAGAAAAGAACAATATTGCAGAGGAAACTGGAATGTAAGATCCATGAAACAAGGCAAGCTGGATGTGGTCAAACAAGAGATGACAAGACTGAACATTGACATCTTAGGAATCAGGAAACTAAAATGGACAGGAATGGGTGAATTTAATTCAGATGACCATCAGGTATACTACTGAGGCAAGAATCCCTCAGAAGAAATGGAGTAGCCTTCATAGTCAATAAAAGAGTAGGAAAAGCAGTACTGGGATACCATCTCCAAAATGACAGAATGATCTCAGTTCGAATCCAAGGCAAACCATTCAACATCACAGGAGTCCAAGTCTATGCCCCAACCACGGGTGCTGAAGAGGCTGAAGTTGACCAGTTCTATGAAGGCCTACAACACCTTCTAGAATTAACACCAAAAAATGATGTCCTTATCATCATGGGGGATTGGAATGCTAAAGTAGGAAGCCAAAAGATAAGTGGAATAACAGGCAAGTTTGGCCTTGGAGTACAAAATGAAGCAGGGCGCAGGCTGGTAGAATTTTGTCAAGAGAATACGATGGTCATAGCAAACACTCTTTTCCAACAACCCAAGAGAAGACTCTACACATGGACATCACCAGACGGTCAACACAGAAATCAGATTGACTATGTGCTCTGCAGCCAAAGATGGAGAAGCTCTATGCAGTCAGTAAAAACTAAACCAGGAGCTGACTGTGGCCCAGATCATGATTTTCTGGTTGCACATTTCAGGCTTAAATTGAAGAAAGTAGGGAAAAGCACTAGGCCACTCAGATGTGACCTACATCATATCCCTGATGAATATACAGTAGAGGTGACAAATAGATTTAAGGAAATAGATTTGATAGATAGGGTGCCTGAAGAACTACGGAAAGATGATCAAAACATTGTACAAGATGTAGCACCCAAAAGCATCTCAAAGAAAAAAAATGCAAGAAAGAAATATGGCAATCTGAGAAAGCTTTACAAATAGCTGAGGAAAGAAGGGAAGCGAAAGCCAAGGGAGAAAAGGAAAGATACATCCAAGTGAATGCAGAATTCCAGAGAATAGCTAGAAGAGATAAGAATGCCTTCTTAAATGAACAGTGCAAAGAAATAGAAGAAAACAATAGACTAGGGAGGACCAGATAATTCTTCTGGAAAATTGGAGATATGCAGGGAATGTTTCACGTGAAGATGAGCATGATAAAAGACCAAAATGGCTGGGACCTAACAGAGGCAGAAGAGATTCGGAAGAGGTGGCAAGATTACACAGAAGAACTATACAAGAAAGAGCCTAACGTCCCTGATAACCACGATGGGGTGGTCACTGACCTTGAGCCAGACATCCTGGAATGTGAAGTCAAATGGGCCTTAAGAAGTCTGAGCAACAACAAAGCTAGTGGAGGTGACAGTATTCCAGCTGAGCTACTCAAAATCCTAAAAGAGGATGCAGTAAAGGTGCTACACTCAATATGCCAGCAAGTATAGAAAACTTAACAGTGGCCACAGGATTGGATAAGGTCAGTTTACATTCTGACCCCAAAGAAGGGCAATGAGAAAGAATGGTGAGAGTCTAACATGTCCGCCTAGAAGAAGGAGGGCCAGATGGGTAACACCTGTCCCTTGTTCTGGTTATTCTCCCAGCCGGCGGGTTCCTGGTAGCCATGTCAGCTGCCCCTCAGGCCTGTCGGTGCTTTTGCTGAATGCCAGGTCGGTCCATAATAAATCTGTCCTCATCCACGATTTGATTGTGGATGAGGGGGCCGACCTGGCTTGTATCACCGAGACCTGGGGGGGGAGGGGGGATGTCTCCCTCTCACAGCTCTGCCCACCCGGGTACATGGTTCAGCACCGCCCACGCCTGGAGGGGAGGGGGGGTTGCTCTGGTTTATCGAGCTTCAATTTCCCTTGTGGGGCTTCCTGTTCTCTCGAGGCCGGGGCTGGAGTGCCTCCACTTGGTGTTGGGTGACCGAGACAGATTGGGGATTCTGTTGGTGTACCATGCACCCTTCTGTCCAACAGACTCCCTGCCGGAGCTGACGGAGGTCGTCTCAGACCTGGTGTTGAAGACCCCCAGGATGGTGGTCCTGGGGGACTTCAATCTCCATGCCGAGACGGCTCTTACCGGGGTGGCTCAGGACTTCATGGCCTCCATGATGGCCATGGGGCTGTCTCAACACGTCATTGGCCTGACCCATGAACGTGGACACACTCTGGACCTGGTCTTCTCGATGGGGCAGGAAGAGGGTGATCTGAGGGTGCGGAATCTAAGCTTGGCGCCCTTGTCATGGTCGGATCACTTTTATTTATTTATTATTTATTTATTTAAATATTTATATGCCGCCCCTTGCAACAGCCTCGGGGCGGCTCACAATACTAAAAACATATACAATATTAAAAACATATACAATATTAAAAACTGGCCCATCTCCAGGTTAAATATAAAAACATACAATGTAAATAAATAAACCAATAAATTAATCTTAAATTAAAAATAATATTAACATTTAAAATACCGTCTAAATAAAAAGGTCTTCCCCTGGCGCCAAAAAGCAAATAACGACGGCGCCAGGCGAGCCTCTCTGGGGAGCGCATTCCACAGATGGGGCGCCACCGCCGAGAAAGCCCTCCTCCGGGTACTCACCCTCCTAATATCTCGCACGGAGGGTTCCCGGAGGAGAGCCTCTGCTGCTGATCGTAAGGGGCGGGAGGGCATATATGGTCGCAGGCGCTCCTTTAGGTAACCAGGACCCAAGCCGTTTAGGGCCTTATAGGTAAGAACCAACACCTTGAATTGGGCCCGGACTTCAATGGGGAGCCAGTGGAGCTGACGGAGAACTGGGGTGATATGAGAACCACGCCCAGTCCTCGTCAGTACCCTGGCAGCTCTATTTTGCACCAATTGAAGTATCCGGACCGTCTTCAAGGGAAGCCCCACGTAGAGCGCGTTACAATAATCCAGCCGGGAAGTCACCAACGCATGTGTCACTGTCGCCAGGCAATCGAGCTCCAGGAAGGGACGCAGCTGATGTATCAGCCGAAGCTGTTGGAAAGCGCTCCTCGCCACTGCTGACACTTGAGCAGTCAAGGTCAGCTCCGGGTCGAGGAGCACTCCCAAGCTGCGGACCCTGTCTTTCAGAGGGAGTGCAACCCCATTCAAGACTAGGGTCAGGTCCCCTACACTGTAGCCCGACCCACCTACCAACAGGACCTCCGTCTTGTCTGGATTGAGCTTCAGTTTATTGGCCCTCATCCAGCCACCAGTTCAGCACAGTCACCACCTCACCTGGATTGGTGGAAAACGAGAGGTAGAGCTGGGTATCATCAGCGTACTGATGATTCCGCAGCCCACACCTCCTGATGACCTCCCCCAGCGGTTTCATGTAGATGTTAAAAAGCAAGGGGGACAAAATGGAACCCTGCGGAACCCCATGGCATAACTGCCATGGCGCAGAGCCATAGTCCCCCAGCACCACCTTCTGGTATCGGCCATTGAGATAGGAGTGGAACCACTGCAAAGCAGTGCCTCCAACCCCCAATCCTGCCAGCCTCTCCAGAAGGATACCATGGTCGATGGTATCGAAAGCCACTGAGATGTCAAGGAGGACTAACAGGGAGGCACTCCCCCTGTCCCTCTCCCTGCATAGGTCATCATACAGGGCGACCAAGGCGGATTCAGTGCCAAAGCCGGGTCTGAAGCCGGACTGAAATGGGTCCAGATAATCAGTTTCTTCCAAGAGTGCCTAGAGTTGTCCCGCCACCACCCGCTCCAGCACCTTACCCAGAAACGGGATGTTGGCCACCGGTCTATAGTTGGTGACCACCTCTGGATCCAGGGAAGCCTTCTTTAGGACTGGCTGGACTACCGCCTCCTTTAAGGGGGCCGGCACCCGGCCGTCTCTCAGAGAGGCGTTGACCACCTCCAAGATCCAGGGCTCAATCCCGTCCTTGGCGCTCTTCAATAGCCAAGATGGGCACGGGTCCAGTAAACAGGTGGTTGAGCGTACCGATCCAAGCACCTTGTCCACATCATCGGGCCGCAAAAACTGAAATTCATCCAATAACGAGGGACAAGCAGGCATGGTTGGTCCCTCCCCAAAAGAATCTGTATCAAGAGTGGAGTCCAGCTCGTGACGAATCAGAGCAACTTTCTCCTGGAAATGCGTGGCGAACTCGTCACAGCGGGCTTTCGAGGGTGGCACCAGATCTTTATTGGGGCCAGGTTTTGTCAGCCCCTGCACCACCCGAAAAATCTCAGCCGGACGGCATTGCGAGGAGGCAATGGACGCGGAGAAGAATCGCTTCTTCGCCGCCCTCACCGCCACAGCATAGGCTCGATAGTGTGCTCTAAGATGTGTTCGGTCGGACTCATCTCGTGATTTCCTCCACCTGTGCTCTAGCCGTCTCCCAACCTGCTTCATCGCCCGTAATTCCGATGTATACCAGGGAGACGAACGGGCTCTGCCAGGGTGGAGAGGGCGCTTAGGAGCGATCGTGTCGATGGCCCTGGTCATCTCCCTATTCCATGTTTCGACCAGGGCCTCCACAGGAGCGCCAGCCTTGTCAGCCAGAAAATCCCCCAGAGCCCTCAGGAATCCATCCGGATCCATCTGACTCTGGGGGCGGACCATCACAATCTGGTCCGCACCCTTACAGAAGGAGAGGCCACTCTCGAGCTCAAACTTCACAAGGAAATGATCTGACCATGACAAGGGCGTCAAGCATAAATTCTTCACCCTCAGATCACCCTCTTCCTCCCCCGTCGAGAAAACCAGGTCCAAAGTGTGTCCACGTTCATGGGTCGGGCCGATGACATGTTGAGACAGCCCCATGGCCGTCATGGCAGCCATGAAGTCCTGAGCCGCCCTGGAAAGGTCAGTCTCGGCATGGAGATTGAAGTCCCCCAGGACCAACATCCTGGGGGTCCTCAACACCAAATCCGAGACGACCTCTGTCAGCTCAGGCAGGGAGTCTGTTGGGCAGAAGGGTGCTCGGTACACCAACAGAATCCCCAATCTGTCTCAGTCGCCCAACACCAAGTGGAGACACTCCAGCCCCCGTCTCGAAGGGACAGGAAGCCCCGTGAGGGAAAAAGTAGCCCGATAAACTAAAGCGACCCCCCCTCCCCTCCCCTCCCCTCCAGGCGCGGTTGGTGCTGCACTAGGTACCCGGGCGGGCAGAGCTCTGAGAGGGAGACATCTCCCCCCTCCCCCGCCCAGGTCTCGGTGATACAAGCCAGGTCGGCCCTCTCATCGACTATCAAGTCACAGATGGTATTGGCCTTATTATGGACTGACCTGGCATTGAGTAGCAGCACCGTTAGGCCTGTGGGGCAGCTGACAAGACTCCCTGGTACCCGCCGGTTGGGGGAGTAAGCAGAAGGAGGGACAGATGTTAACCATCTGTCCCGCCTTCTCCTAGGCAGGAACGTTAAACCCCCATTGCGGCCATACCGACCATTGCCCATCACCACCCTGATGGCGGCGCCCCCGCGCTCCCCAGGTAACATCCTAAACAGCTTACCTGAGATGGGCCTCTAAAATGATTAAAAATTTAAACTCTAAAAACCCCCCACCCTCTTACCCTCTCAGCCGCATAGCCAATGATATGTGTCCACCACAGCCGAAGTCCAGGGTTCCTGGCCAGCCCAGCCCCCAAGGCCCCAACGGCCCTAACGGCGGCGACCGCCCTTAGGCGATGGCGACAATGGAGTGGCGTGGCTCCGGTGAGGCGCGTCCTCCTCCGACGGCAGGATGGGCGGCACGTCGGTAGCGGCGGTGTCAGGCCGCTCGGCTGCTCCCCCCGGGCGCGTCCGTGGCCTTGAAGGCCCCGCGGCCTCCGCTTCTGGCCCCGGCCCGCCCACCTTGGCGTGCCTGCCACTCACCGCGCGAGGGGGCGGGTTCGGAGCAGGGCCTGGGAGCCGGTGGGAGCCGGCGGGAGTCGCGGCGGCCGCCCGGTGGGTCCGCGGCTCGGTGGAGCGGCGCAGCGGTGCCCGTCACGGGGCCTCCCGGGTCTCCGGCGGCCTCCGGAGCGACGGCGACGATGGAGTGGCGCGGCTCCGGCGAGGCGCGGCCTCCTCCGACGGCAGGATGGGCGGCACGTCGGTAGCGGCGGTGTCAGGCCGCTCATAATGTTTGAGCTCGAGAGTAGCTTCTCCCTCTGTAAGGGTGCGGATCTGATTGTGTGGGTCTGCCCTCAGAGCAGGATGGATCCTGAAGGATTCCTGAATGCTCTGGGGGATTTTCCGGCTGACAAGTCTGGTGATCCTGTTGATGCCCTGGTTGAGTTGTGGAATGAGGAGATGACCAGGGCTATCGACACGATTGCTCCCAAGCGTCCTCTTCCGCCTGGCCAAGCCCGTTCATCTCCATGGTATACGATCAAATTACAGGCGATGAAGCAGGCTGGGAAACATCTAGAGGACAGGTGGAGGAGATCACGACAGGTATCTGACCGAACACACTTGTGTGCGCACTATCGTGCCTATGCTGTGGCGGTGAGGATGGCGAAGAAGAAATTCTACTCCGTTTCCATTGGCTCCTCACAATGCCGTCCAGCAGAGCTCTTTCAAGTGGTGCAGGGCCTAGTCCATCCAGGCCCGGAGAAAGATCTGGTGCCGCCCTCAAAGGCCCGCTGTGACAAGTTTGCCAAGCATTTTTGGGAGAAAATCATTCAGATACGCTGCGTGCTCGACTCTGCTTTGGAATCAGATTCTACTGTGGAGTTGCCTTCGACGCCGTCTGGTCCATACTTAATGGATGAATTTCAGTTGATGCGGCCTGATGATGTGGACAAGGTGCTTGGACGAGTACGCCCTACCACTTGCTTACTAGACCCATGCCCTTCCTGGCTACTTAAGACAGCCAAGGACAGGATTGGGCCCTGGATCCAGGAGGTGGTCGACGCCTCTTTAAGAGACGGCCGGGTGCCTGCACTCCTAAAGGAGGCGGTAGTCCGGCCAGTCCTAAAGAAGGCATCCCTGGATCCAGAGGTGGTCACCAATTATAGACCAGTGGCCAACATCCCGTTTTTGGGCAAGGTACTAGAGCGGGTGGTGGCGGGACAACTCCAAGCACTCTTGGAGGAGACGGATTATCTGGACCCATTTCAGTCCAGTTTCAGACCCGGGTACGGCACTGAATCTGCCTTGGTCGCCCTGTAGGATGACCTGTGCAGGGAGAGAGACAGGGGGAGTGCGTCCCTGTTGGTTCCCCTGGACCTCTCAGTGGCTTTCGATACCATCGACCATGGTATCCTTCTGGATAGGCTTGTGGGATTGGGAGTTGGAGGCACCGCTTGTCGGTGGTTCTGCTCCTATCTCAACGGCCGATTTCAGAAGGTGGTGCTGGGGGACTATGGCTCTGCACCATGGCAGTTGTGCCATGGGGTGCTGCAGGGGTCCATTTTGTCCCCCTTGCTATTTAACATCTACATGAAACCGTTGGGAGAGGTCATCAGGAGGTGTGGGCTGTGGAATCATCAGTACGCTGATGATACCCAGCTCTACCTCTCGTTCTCTACCGATCCAGGTGAGGCGGTAGCTGTGCTGAACCGGTGCCTGGCCGAGGTAATGGGCTGGATGAGGGCCAATAAACTAAAGCTCAATCCAGACAAGACGGAGGTCCTTCTGGTGGGCGGTTCGTGCCTTGGAATGGGGGACTTGGGCCTTATCCTGGATGGGGTTGCACTCCCTCTAAAGGACAAGGTCTGCAGCTTGGGGGTACTCCTCGATCCGGAGCTGTCGTTACAGGCCCAGGTGACGGCAGCGGCGAGGAGTGCTTTCCTACAGCTTCGATTGGTACATCAGCTGCGTCCCTTCCTGGACCATGGCTTCCTGGCGACAGTGACACATGCGTTGGTGACTTCTCGATTAGATTTCTGCAATGCCCTCTACGTGGGGCTGCCCTTGAAGACGGTCCGGATACTTCAGTTGGTGCAAAATAGAGCTGCCAGGTTGCTGACGGAGACTGGGCTTTATTCTCATATAACCCCAGTCCTCCATCAGCTACACTGGCTCCCAATTGAAGTCCGGGCCCAATTCAAGGTGCTAGTTTTGACTTATAAAGCCCTAAACGGGACCTGGATACTTAATGGACCGCTTACACCCTTACATGCCCTCCTGCCCTCTGAGATCTGAGGCACAGGCCCTCCTCCGGGAACCCTCAGTGAGGGAGATTAAGAGGGTGAGTACCCGGAGGAGGGCTTTCTCAGCGGTGGCCCCCCAATTGTGGAACGTGCTCCCTGGAGAGGTCTGCCTGGCACCGTCGTTATTTGTTTTTCGGCGCCAGGAGAAGACATTTTTATTTAAGTCTTATTTTAAGTGTTAAATTGTTTATTTGGTTTTAGTTTATTGTTGAGGTATTTATGTATTTATTTTGTTTAGTTAACTGGTTATTGTTTGTTATAGTTTAATTGTGTTTATTTATTTAGGGGCCTGTTTTTATGATTTTGTATATTGTATTGTATTTTATGATTGTATTTTTTAGGTTGGCCGAGATGCACTGGGGGGGAGGGGATAGATAGTTGAGTTTTTTTTAATATACTGTTTGTATTTTTAAATGTTGTGAGCCGCCCCGAGGCTTTGTTGCGATGGGGCGGCATATAAGTGTTTTAATAAATAAATAAATAAATAATGTTCAAACTACCGCACCATTGCACATGCTAGCAAAGTGATGCTCAAAATCCTACAAGCTAGGCTCCAGCAGTTTGTGGACCAAGAACTTCCAGAAGTACAGGCAGGATCTCGAAGAGGGAGAGGAACTGGAGAGCAAATTGCCAACATATGCTGGATCATGGAGAAAGCTAGTGAGTTCCAGAAAAGCATCTACTTCTGCTTCATTGACTACTCTAAAGCCTTTGATTGGGTGGATCACAACAAATTGTGGCAAGTTCTTAAAGAGATGGGAGTACCTGACCATCTTATTTGTCTCTTGAGAAACCTATATGCAGGTCAAGAAGCAACAGTGCAAACTGGACACAGAACCACTGATTGGTTCAAAATTGAGAAAGGAGTTTGGCCGGCAAGGCTGTATACTGTCGCCGTGCCTATTTAACTTATATGCAGAGCACATCATGAGAAAGGCAGGGCTAGATGAATCACCAGTTGGAATCAAGATTGCTGGGAGAAATATCAACAACCTCAGATATGAAGACGATAAACTCTCATGGCAGAAAGTGAAGAGGAGCCAAAGAGCCTCTTGATGCGGGTGAAGGAGGAGAGTGCAAAAGTTGGCTTGAAACTCAGCATTAAGAAAGCTTAGATCGTGTGATCCTGTCCTCTCACTTCCTGGCAAATAGATGGGGAAGAAATGGAGGACATGACAGATTTTATTTTCTTGGTCTCCAAGGTCACCGCAGATG
The DNA here is from genome assembly GCA_023646645.1 of Varanus salvator macromaculatus. Classification (NCBI taxonomy): domain Eukaryota; kingdom Metazoa; phylum Chordata; class Lepidosauria; order Squamata; family Varanidae; genus Varanus; species Varanus salvator. The sequence goes on along the minus strand of JAIXND010000715.1, from coordinate 1,933,084 downwards.
GGGATTGCAGCCAAGAATTTAAAAGATGCTTGCTCCTGGGGAGAAAAGCTGTGCCAAATCTAGACAGCATGCTAAAAAGCAGAGACATCACCCTTCCAAAAAAAGTTCATATACTCAAGGCTATGGTTTTTCCAGATGCAATGTTTTGCTGTGAAAGCTGGATCATAAGGAAGGCTGAGCACCGAAGAATTGAGGCCTTTGAACTCTGGTGCTGGAGAAGACTCCTGCAAGGCCCTTGGACTTCAACATCAGTCTTAGAGGAGGTCAACCATGACTGCTCTTTAGAAGACCATATATTGAAGATGAAACTCAAATACTTTGGCCATCTAGTGAGAAGGAAGGACTCTCTGGAGAAGAGCCTAATACTGGGAACACTAGATTGCAAAGGAAGAAGGGGACGGCAGAGAATGAGGTGGTTAGATGGAGTCAGTGAAGCAGTTGGCATGAGCTTAAATGGACTCTGGGGAAGGTGGAGGACAGGAAGGCCTGGAGGAATGTTGTCCATGGTGTTTCGATGGGTCAGACACAACTGCGCAACTAACAGCAGATACAACAACAAGTGAGAGTTGGCCTGCTGTACTGGGAATCCTTTTTCTTGTGCGTAGGTGAGCCCACATGCTGGACTCCTGGCCGCAATGGGCAAACGCTTTCCACCTCTCTTATCAAGATCCTTGGGAGGAAGGAGGCAGCAGGCAAGATGCCCAAGCGGGTGAGCAAGGTTATGAGAGCAGATATCACCAAAAGGTGCTTCATCTAACAATTAAAATATACTATAGAATAGGAAGGAAAAAGAGGTCCCTTAAGAGGAGTCAATGACCCTTGGAATGACACTTCCATTCACTCACTGTCCCCTTTTCAATTTTTTTTGCATTTTCAGATAGTGGGTCCCCTGAGGAATGTCCGGTTTAACAACAGTGCTGGGGAAGAAGTCTCTTTCACTGAATATGGCCAAAGACAAGATCTTCTGAACTGGGTCCTGTATCCAAATGGATCTGTAAGCACTGTGAAAGTTGGATGGGTTGATGTGGGAGCTCCCCCAGGCCAGAACTTCTCCATCCGCTCTGCCGCAATTGTGTGGGCCACAAAGGTGCATGTGAAGTGTGCCATAGACACTGGCAGGAATCACTCCCACTCTTGCAGAAAAGATGCAATGCTTCTTTCTGAGACCAACACCCTATGGAATGTGGGGAAGTGGGATGTATTTGTGTAGTGGGAAAACCTTTGCTCACCAAAAATCCCATTTTCTGTCATTGCACTCTTGAGCATGCTCTAATGAAATATCCCATGCCTGAAGTCCTGGAGTAATACTTCCAGGAATAGGGAAGAGCAGGCATGGTGGACCTATGGTTGGACCAATAAGAAGGCAGCCTCCTGAGATGCTGGCCCTTCCTCAGAAGGGATTTAATAGGAGCCTCTGTCCCAGAGTTGCTGAGGAAACTGGAAGCATGCAGAAAAAGTTCATTCCACCAAGATTGGTGACTCCATTTGCCAAGCAATGCAAAACTCACGTTGGTGGAATGTCTATTGACATTCCAGTGCATTTCTCTCTTACTAATATCTCTCTTCAGTGCATTTCTCTCTTACTAATATCTTAAAGTCCTGCTTTACTTCAATATAGGAAACCCCACATGCAAGGTGTGCGGAGAGGTGCCTTCCAGGTCACTGGAGGAGAGTTCCAGAGGGGAAGCTGGTCTGCTGCTACAGATGTGAACGTTGCACAGCAGGGATGTTTTCTACCTCCATAGGTACCACAAACATGAAAAGAGCCATTCATAGATTTTAGATGTCATGGGGAGAAAATCGAGGAAGGAGGAAAGAAACATCCTAGACAAGGAGGATGGTTCATATTTACTGATAGTTTCTGTTGCCAGTCTGAATAGTATGTTAGATTTCAGATATCTGGGTATTTCTGATTGGCAAAAGTGCACCAGTTGCAGAATAATACTTATTTGGAAATAGCCCAACCATGACCTCAATACAGAATGAATACTCTCCTGCTGTCCTCAATTTTCTTTTTCCTTTGAAGACCCCATTTCTAACTTTACATGAGACATAAATGCATTTGGACAGACTGGCTGTCAGGGTAACCGCTGAGTCCTCCTTGTGACATTGGAGAGCTTCAACCCCGTGTGAAACAGATCACCCCTTTTGCAGTAGCAATTAGTGCCTCCTTTCCTGCAGCTTCTGCCCGAAGCCATTAATGTGTTGGATTCATTTTCTGTGCTCATTCAGACATTGCTACAGGGGAAAGGTTGTAGTACTTCTCCAGTACTCATTTTGAGTTGCCTCATTTTCTCCTTTCCAAATGCCAGGATATGAGTCCTGTCCTAGGAGTGGTCATTCGGTGATGAAGGGACCCATTTTTCATGTTCAACATGATGGTCTAATTCCCAAACATGAAATATAAGGAATCAAGGGCACAAATTAAGCTAAGGAAATGAGACTTCCTCATCTTCCTGGGAGGGCTGGACTAGACTAACTTGTGCACCTGGGCTGAGATATTTTAGTAGTTTTTACTCATTTCAGATGCAACTCCCTGTGCTCCATGCCCACAAGATCAGTACCCAAACAAGATCCACGACCGGTGCATCCCCAAGATGATCCACTTCCTTTCCCATGAAGAGACACTTGGTATTATCTTAGTTTCTTCTCTTCTTCTCCTCTTTCTCGGCACATCTGCTGTGTTGGCAACTTTCATTAAAAATCACGACACACCCATTGTGAAAGCCAACAACCGAGACCTCAGCTATGCCCTCCTCATCTCTCTCCAGCTCTGCTTCCTCTGCTCCTTCCTCTTCAATGGTCATCCCACAAAGTTCACCTGCCTACTGCAACAAGTTGCTTTTGGCATCACTTTCTCTGTGGCAGTTTCCTGTGTGTTGGCAAAAACCATCATGGTGGTCTTGGTCTTTATGGCCACCAAGCCAGGAAACTTGGCAAGAAAGCTCTTGGGGAGACCAGTGACAGCCTCCATTGGGCTGGTGTGTCCCCTCTTCCAAGCTGTTATCTGCATTGGCTGGTTGCTGACCTCTCCCCCTTTTGTAAATCTGGACTTTCATTCTCTCTCTGGAGAGATCATTGTGGAATGCAATGAAGGCTCCGTCACCATGTGTTATGCTGTCCTGGCTTACATGGGCTTCCTGGCTCTTCCTGGCTCTTCTGAGCTTCCTGGTGGCTTTCCTGGGCAGGAAATTTCCTGACAGCTTCAATGAAGCCAAGTTCATCACCTTCAGCATGCTGGTCTTCTGCAGCATGTGAGTCTCCTTTGTGCCCACCTACCTGAGCACCAAGGGGAAGTATGCAGTGGCTGTGGAGGTCTTTTCCATCTTGCCCTCTGGGGCTGGTCTCCTGGGATGCATCTTTCTCCCCAAATGCTACATCATTCTGCTCAGGCCCAGTCTCAATAGCAGAGATTATCTCATAAGAAGAACGTGATGTATAAATGTCATGATTTGGAGGAAACTGTTTATTAGTCACAGCCCCAAAAAATATTATTCTAAAAGACATTTTCCATACTGGAGTTAGTTCTTTCAGTTTGGTTTTTATCATTTAGAAGAAGTCGTTTAGCTACACTATTGTGGAATTAGATAATTGGTTTGTTCTAACTCATTTAATTAACAAATAAGGTAGGGGAGCTGGTAGCACAGTGTACCCAGCTTTTGTTGTTCCACAGGTGCATTTCACTTAATTCCCTGCACTAGACTCTGGTACAAAGTGCATTTTCTCTCTGTAGAGAAAAGTCTTCTCTTTCTGATCATAGACTTATGTAGCAACACCTGGCAGAAAGTGAGATACTTGCCAGATGGACAACACCCTGGAGCCATGCTTGTTCCAATGGCAGCTAAACAAAGTGCATCGTCACCACTGCATCTTTTATTTGATATACCAATTGCATTGTTAGTAGCCTCACTTCCCCAGTATTCCTGATTTTAAATGGTTACCTGAAGGAGCGCTTACGTCCATATATGCCTGCCCGCCCCTTGAGATCAGCGGGAGAGGCCCTTCTCCGGGAACCCTCCGTGAAGGATATTAGGAGGGTAAGTACCTGGAGGAGGGCTTTCTCTGCGGTGGTGCCCAATCTATGGAATGTGCTCCCCAGAGAGGTCCGCCTGGCGCCACCGTCATTTGTTTTTCAGCACCAGGTGAAGAGCTTTTTATTCAAACGTTATTTTAATTGTTAATATTATTTATTTATTTTTCGGGCCAGGTCGACTCAAATTATACTATATTGTTTTATACTGTGTTTATTTATTTATTATTGTGAGCCGCTCCAAGGCTTCGGCGAATGGGGTGGCATAGAAGCCTTCTAAATAAATAAATAAAATAAATAAATTGGTTACAAACCAAAGTTTGATCTAACCATATTTTTGTATGCAGAGGTTGCAGTATTTCATCCCAAATGAAAGTGGGATTATGAAGGTTGCTGGGGCCATTCAGCATCTATTCCCAAGAAGAACGCCTGGCTGTTCACTGCAGCAAAATCCCAAGTCAGGGTGTTCTGTATAGAAGTCACAGGTCCCCACAGATGCAACTTGCACAGGTCCCGAGAGGCCATGTGTAGTAAACCATCCAATCACTTTGCTCTCCCTACATAATATAAATCATGGAATATTTTCATGAAATTTTAGCTTTGCACTTCTTATCTGCTTATAGTTTATTACATTTCTAACATTAGCATTTATATTGTAAGGCCAATGGCTAATACAAATAAAGATTGAACTGACTTGACTTTGTGTGTAGTGTTTCGGTGTGGTTTGATTCCTTAATTTGTGCAAATCTCCTCTGAAAATCCAGAGATGCTCATTTTGGATCTTTTGGTCTTCAGTGCTCTGAAAGTCTGCGAGAGAGTCTAATGAGTCAGAAATTTGGCAAGTTTGAAAGGTCTTGAGAGAAATTCGGTGCTGCATTTCTCCACTCTAGGGGCTACGTAAAGACCCCTTCTTTTTTAATGTTGAAGATCAGATCCTGGTTCTTCAGCTTGCATCGCACTTCAGCACTTAATGCTCTCTGACCTGAGAAGGGTGTTTTGTTTCTGCCTCTACTTGGAGGTGCAGCACTACCAATTCTAGCCCCTCAATAGTTGGCTCCCAAATACTTGAAGAATTAAAATCCTTTAAGGAAAAAATACTGAAATCAATTCTCAGACCTGCAATATGGCATCCAACCCACCATGCATGACTGCCTCTTCTGATGCAATTGCCATGCATTCACATTCACATCCTTAGCCCACCCAGGTGAAGTGTTCCCAACATCAGCATTGAGGTTCCCCAAGAGGAGAACCTGGGCATGGTCTGCCCTGACCATGGGAGCAGTTCCATTTGCTCAGGGAGGGATTCTGAGGTCCATCCATCCACACAGTTCTCCATTTGGGCTTCTGGGATCGCCGGGCTCTGCTCCCAATACTCCTGTCCACTTGACCATGACTCCTCAGTCACCATGTCAGATGCATACCCTGCAGACCATTAGCCAGAAGGACAGAACCGAGAGAGGGAGGGAGGAGAGAAGGAGATGGAATTCTCAAAGTCCACAGCAAACATCCCTCTCCAGTTGGGCCGTGTGACCATGGATCCCTTTGCTCACGACTGGCATCCATGCATCCATGCATTCATCCATCCATGCATCCATCTCCATCCACCCACCCACCCACCCATCTCCTGCCTTTTTCCTACAAAGGGCTCAAGGCAGCTTACAACATTCTCCTCCTCCATCGTATCCCCACAAGGGTGCGGACCCAGTTGTGATGGTCCTCCCTTGGAGCCAGATGGATCCGGATGGATGCCTGAAGCCTCTGCGGGATTTTCCAGTTGATAAAGCTGGCTCTCCTGTTAATGCTCTGGTTGAACTGTGGAATGGGGATATGGCCAGAGCAATTGGCACAATCGCTCCTAAGCGTCCTCTCCTGCCAGGCAGAGCCTGTCCATCCCCATGAAACACATCTGTGCAGGGAGAGAGACAGGGAGAGTGCGTCCCTGTTGGTTCTCCTGGACCTCTCAGCAGCTTTCGATACCATTGACCATGGTATCCTCCTGGATAGGCTGGCAGGACTGGGAGTAGGAGGCACTGCTTGGCAGTGGGTCTGCTCCTACCTTGACAGCCAATTCCAGAAGGTGGTGCTGGGGGACTTTGGCTCTGTGCCATGGCAACTTTGCCATGGAGTACCGCAGGGTTCCATTTTGTCCCCCTTGCTGTTTAATATCTACATGAAACCACTGGGAGAGGTCATCAGGAGGTTTGGGCTGCAGAGTCATCAGTATGCTGATGACACCCAGCTCTACCTCTCTTTTTCAACTAACCCAGGTGAGGCAGTGGCTGCGCTGAACCGGTGCCTGGCCGAGGTAATGGGCTGGATGAGGGCCATTAAACTGAAACTTAAGCCAGATAAGACGGAGGTTCTGTTGGTGGGTGATTCAAGAGCCTGGGTAGGTGACTTGGGCCTTGCCCTGGACGGGGTTGCACTCCCTCTAGAGGACAGGGTCCACAGCTTGGGAGTGCTCCTCGACCTGGAGCTGTCCTAGGAAGCTCAAGTGACTGTGGTGGTGAGGAGCGCTTTCCTTCAGCTTTGGCTAATCCATCAGCTGCGTCCCTACCTGGAGGACAATTGCCTAGCAACAGTGACACACGCATTGGTTACTTCCCAGTTGGATTTCTGCAACGTGCTTTACGTGGGGCTGCCCTTGAAGACAGTCCGGATACTTCAGATGGTGCAAAACAGAGCAGCCAGGTTGCTGATGGGGACTGGGCGTTATAACCCCAGTCCTCTATCAGCTCCATTGGCTTCCCACCAAAGTTCGGGCTCAATTCAAGGTGCTGGTTATTACCTATAAAGCCCTAAATGGCTTGGGACCTGGATACCTAAAGGAACGCCTTCTTCCCTATTTGCCCTCCTGCCTCCTGGGATCGGCAGCAGATGCTCTCCTCTGGGAACCTGTCAAGGGGGCCAGAGGCCCGATAGCTTTGGTCGTAATTAACCACACTTACAAGAGCAATAAAACTAAATCTATTTCTTGCTAGTTATCTACAAGATTTACGATTCTACTGAAGAGCTTCTTAATGATAGTCTTTGGTGAGCTGATGTTCGCCTCTGAATGGCGATAGCCTCTCCCCGCTACGTCATATTCCCCTCCCTCATTCGTTCCTCCCTCCTTTCCTGTTCCCTTTTAGCTTTCAATTGATAAGATTTTATAATTCTTCCATTACGTGCAGTTTTGAAGTCCACATATCCCATGATGCCTTCAGCTTCTGGTCCTGTCAGCTCTGCCTCGGAAGAGGAGGAGTTGTCATTTTTCTTTTCTGTTTTAGCGTCTTCCTCCTTCTCGTAGTCTGGCTGACTTAAAGGGCCAGGCATCTGTGTAGTGGGCTGTAGACTAGAGGAGCTCTCAGCAACAGGCTGATTTGTATCCATATCGAGCTGTGGTGGAGTCTCTTGAACTCGGGCTGTTAAGGTCAAGTCTTCCTCGTGAGTAGCAGCTCCTGTCGTGGCTTCATGCACGACAGACCCCTCTGTGAAAGATATTAGGAGACAGAGTACCTGGAGGAGGACCTTCTTTGCAGTGGTGCCCAGTCTATGGAATGCGCTCCCCAGAGAGGTCTGCCTGGCACCGTCATTAGATTTTTTTTGGTTCCAGGTTAAGACTTTTATTTGATCAACATTTTAATAAGTTTTAATATTGTATTTTTACCATTATATTTTAACCGCAGCCAGAGTGGGTCAATAATTTATTTATGTTTGGTGATATTTGTATTTTATCTTTGTAAGCCATCCTGAGGCTTTTGCAAAGTACGGCATATAAATATCCTAAATAAACAAACAACCAACCCTTTGCGGTAGGTTGGGCTGAGAGTCTGTGACTGGCCCAAAGTCACCCAGTTGGCTCCATGGCTGAGCAGGGACTCGAACCCAGATCGTCTGAGTCCCAGTCCCATGCTCTTCACCACTACACCACACTTCAAGAAAGGACTTGAAGTGTCACCTGCTGCCTTCTGTGGGTCAGTTCCACCCAGCCCATTGCCAGGGATCCAACCAATCCCCCCGCTATTGTGTTAGAATGGCTTACATATATGTAGGGGGTGGGGCATTGTCTCCTTGGTTAGAGGCTGGGGATGGGGCTACCCCAAATGTTGGAGCAGCAAGCCGCTGATGCCCTACATGCTTGCATCTGTGCAGCAGGTGATGCACTTTCATGGTGTCCCAATATGGGACAAAAGAGCAGAGTGGGTAAGCTCCCTACTTCCTGCACTAGGTATCTCTTCTGGAGCAGACGCTGGGCCTCACGTACACAAGAGATGTATTGACCCCTGTTTGGCCACCTTTACCCAAAACTATCTCTGGAAAGAGAGGTGCTGTGGAACTTGGCATTCCTGTGTTCTGCACTCTGAGCCCATAATCAGTCCATCCTGCAGCTGTGACGATGGGCCTCAGGTCCACTTCTTGAGGAGGCTCATGTTCTCCTGAAAAATGTCCCCACTCCCAACCTTCATTTGCTTCATTCCTACAGGCCAGAGGGTGACTGGGCCTCATAAGTGTCCTTGAACTGCTTTTAGCCAGAGGAGGCTCGGACTGGTACTGCAGGAGGGAGTCGGCAGTTGCAGACCTGTCTGTTCCAATTCCATTATCAGAGTGTGAGCTCTGAGACTCATCCGGTTCAGCCTATTTACATCATCCTCAACTGTCTGAGCTATCATTCCCACCAAAACAGGCCCTTTTTCATGCGCACTTGGGAATCTTCTCAGAGCACATGCACAAGACAATAGCAAAGAAAGATAAGTTCTTACATACATATCTCATTACTACCTAGTATAACAGGAGTACAGAATTGTTTCAAGAGAAGAGACATTTCAAATTTAAAACACATATCCTTGTTGATCCTTTATGCACACCCACAAATATACTTAAATAAAATAACCAAAACTAAAAAAAAAAAACCCCCAAAGAAAGAAAACCTTACCAGAACATCTTCAATACAGGCAGTATCTCCACAGTCGCAGAAAAGGGAGGTGGGGAGAAAACATCAGTCTGTCCCTCTTCAACTATCAACTTCCCATCACCTTTATAACCTTATTATCTTAACACATCCTTTAGATATTTTCATTTTAACTCTGAATTCTCAGTACATAAATTAGAATATAGATATCTTCTACCTCTTATCTATTAAATAAAAAATTCTTCTTCAACTCACTTAATAGTCTAAATTGGAGAATTCCCCCACTGCCCATTGCCCCTTCTCTTTTCCATCCTGGAGAAGTTTTTGAATTGCTGCAAGTGTCTTTCTCATCAGCTGTAGCTTTATATGATAATTAGAAATCTTATCAGTACATTATTTGGAGTTAGTCTAACTTGGCATTGGAAGCTCACACATTGTATTCTCCCTATATTGTCTTCTTTCTTTTTTTCATCTGACATCAGTTCTTTAAACCATGAAAACACAACACTCCTGACCTGCTTTTCTTCCATGCATTATTGTTCTGGTATATTTTCCCATCATAAAATCATTCTACACTCTGTCTCTGATCCTGTGTCTTCATCCTCCAACTCTGTTATTCTTTCTGCAGGGACAAGTATATCAAATGTATTAGCTTCAGCCAATTCCTCTGCTTCATCAATTTCTTCTCCAACACCTGCATTTGATTCATCAATTTTGCAGAAGCATTCTGATTTTCAGTATTTAACTGTTTAATATCTTCTTTCAACTGCTGCCCCATCTTTTCAATTCCTGAGAATTTACCCATTCCATCATGATTGAATCCAAGATCTTCTTAACTTCTTGCAGGGACTTGTCTTCAGCCATAACGTTTGAGGCTCCTATCTGTTCTTCACTCTCTGTACGTGTAAAACTAGAAGCTCTGGTTAGGCTCAGATCTGTTGGTCTTTTTTTCACATGTCCAGACAGACTGAATTTTTCATTGTGGTTGCCTTCTGGGCATCAACAATGGAAAACCCACAATTTAATATTCAAATTCCAATTAAATCACTTATTCTATAAAATTTATTCTGCCAATGTTTAAATTCAATATTCCTCCAGCAGATGGATCTCTGTATCCATATACCATTACTAAGTTTTATTTCATCACTTTAAAACAATTATACATCCTTCATGCTACAGAAGGAGCTCTCGGTGGATTCTTTGTTAATGTTTACTTTCCTCTAGACACAACTATTCTTATCCGTTACTCAGGAATGTAAAACAGATCTTAGTTGCTTATAGATATTTTAAATTCAATTTCACTGATCACTTTAATAAATTAAAAATGAAGCTTTTACTTTCTTACAAATCACAAGCCAGTTGCTTGGTACCTTTTGGGTTCAGTGGAACACGTTCACAGAGATTTATTTATTTATTTATTTATTTATTAAAACATTTATAGGCCGCCCCATCGCAACAAAGCCTCAACAAAGAGATGGTCCATGAACCTCACCAGGACCTCTTCTTTTGCCCCAGTTGCAAAGAGGCCCCATGCTAATTCATATTTGGCACACAAGAAGTTAAGCAGGATTTGATGGAAGTCCATGGATGCTCAGAGTAGGCCAGAGACCATCTGTCCTCCAGTGTCCTTGAGAGGCAACCTCACTGCCTGCAAGGCCATAAGAAGAGACCATGATCTACCATGAGCCCATACCATGAGACCCACATTAACAAGCTAAGGTGATAGAACTGTGTTCTTGACTTGAGTCAATTCCCTCAGCTCAGAGTGCTGCAATCCACATTTTCATGCTCCAGGGTGTTCAGGGAGCACAGGCACTCAGGTGCTGTGGTAAGTCTTCTCCCCTGGAATTATGAAAATGGCAGTGCTTCTTGCTGAGTCCCCTGTGGATTTCTGTCAACTGCCAAGAACCAAAAAGAAATGCATGTTTACTATGAATACTCCCTGAGCCTTTCTGGGCAGGGCTGAAACTGGGGCTGGGCTGAGGCATGTGTTGATCATTCCGAGAGTTCACCTTCAGTGGCAGCTCAGCTCCTGTACATGCAGGAAGTTCTCACCATGGAGATGCTGGTTTTGCTGCTGCTCCTCTGGCACATTCCTCAGGCCATTGTGGGCATGAGCATGAAGTGCCTCTGCACAGATCAGTTTGAAGACTACTACCAGCCAGGAGACCTCACCATTGGGGCAATCATGCCCCTGAGAGAGGTGAACAAATTATTCAGCAGGACTTTTACAGAAAGGCTACAGCTGGACTGCATCGGTGTTGAGTAAGTTTCCTTGATGGGCAGTTTCCTGCTTTGCTTGCCGAATGGAGGGCTCTTTGCATGGGTGGGACTTAGAGGTGCTGCCAGCCCTGGTCATTTCCTGGTTTGATGCCTAAGTCTCAGAGTCTGGTCTTGACTTGCATTCAGGCATCCTCAGGACTCAGTGTGGAGGTTCTTTCCTGATTTCCTCCAAGATGCTTGTGCGGGTGTCAGGCAGAATATGGGGAATTCTGTGCAGGGTGTGAGGAGCGCAACTGAAAGGTTGGGGATTGATTTCTTGTGCCTTTCCACCCCAAGTGATGACACTGCAGAGTAAGCTGCTCAGTACAAACCATTTTCAGATATTGGTATGGGGGGGGACGACCCAAGTTTTTTTTACAGAGTCCTATTGTGAATCTGGATGGATAGGGGGCTCAATGAATTGAGAAAACCCAAACCCATGTTTTTTTTCCCCTGGGAGAAGAATAGAGCCACCCCAAGATGCAAACATTTGGCCTCACTTTGAGGAACTGGTGAGGTGACAGACCCAGCAGATTTCATCTCAGCCTTTGGCATTGCATTCCCAGTTACTGGACTACAGCTCCCATTATCCTTGGTCAAAGGCTGGGTGGGGTTTAAGGGTCCTGCAGTGAGATAACATCTCTGTCCAAAGCTAAAAATTACTAGAGGACTTTACAAGGCACAACAAACTTTCAAAGGGGTGTGAGGTCAAATTCTCCACTGCAGAAGAGGTCTGTGGGTTTTGAAGCAGAAGAAATAAAGTCTCTCATGATCAGACACTGAATGGATTAAGCACCAGCACATAGGACGGGCATTGCAAACAGTCAGCTACTGCACACAAAATCTTTTGGAATGTACAGTATCTAGTTAAATACATAGACAAATTTGATGCCACCCTACAAAGAGAAAGAAAAGGAGAGATGAGGAAATGCTGTCTTACTCTTCTCCACCTCTGGACACAAAGTCTTTTACTTTTAAACAGCAATTTGGGCCACTCTTAAATTAGAGTCCATTTTGGACCTCCAAGGACCAGCTATTCTTCCCAAGATGGCCTAGAAAGAGAGCAAAACAAACACCCCACAGGAAGTCCTAGTCACTGCCTTTACTAGGTCAAATTATGGTCTACCAAGCTCAGCATTGCCAGCACTGATTAGGCTTGAATCTGGATATTGGCATGCAAAGCAGGTGCTCCACTATTCAGCCCCACCCCTTCCTCTGGGAGACAAAATGATCCTGGGATGCCTGGCTTTGGCAAAGGGGCTCCTTGAAACAAAACCTCAAGAAGCCGAGTCCTTTGTGAGGCTTTTCCATCAGGACACATTCTCAATCCAAGGTATGGCCAGGTACTTTAAGACCCCAGATGGGCAATGGCTCCCCAAGTTTACTCAGTAAACTTTAGCAATCCTGTTGTAGTTTTTAGTTGCAAAGTCATGTCCATCCCAGCACGACCTCATGGGAAACACTCCTCCAGGCTTTTCTGTCCTCCACCAACCCCTGGAGTCCACCCAGGAGCAAACACTGACTGCCTCAGTGACTCCATCTAGCCACCTTTTGATCCAGACCTGCAAACATCAATATTATTTTCTTTGCAGGTTACTGCCCAAGAACTACCAGCAGGTGCTGGTGTTGCCATTCACCATCAGTGAGCTCAACAAGGATTCGAAGCTCCTACCCAACCTCACGCTTGGCTTCCGCATCCACAAGCACTCCAGCACGGTTACCTGGATCTCTGCGAAAGGCCTTTCTCTGCTCTCCACAAGGGGACAAATTATTCCAAATTATAAATGTGACCAGCAGAATTTGCTGCTGGCTGTTATTGCAGGTCTTGACTCCAATTCTATGGAACTCATGACTTCCCTCATGGGTGCCCTGAAGATCCCTCAGGTAAAGGATTCATCTAGGGATGGATCTGAGGGAGTGGGAAACACTTGTATCATGCAGATATGCAGTAGGCCCATTTCCCCCTTTCACTGGGAGTGCTTTCCCTCAATCCTGCCATGTGATAAGGCCAAGAGGGTCGGGACTGTGTGTGTGTGTGTGTGACCAATTATTTGTTGTTGTTGTTGTTTTTTGTTTAGTTGCAAAGTTGTACCTAACCCATCATGACTTCATGGACAACACTCCTCCAGGCTCTCCTATCCTCCCCCATCCCACGGAGTCCACCCAAGCTCACACCCATTGCCCCAGTGATTCCAACTAGCCACCTCATCCTCTGCCATCCCCCCCCTTTTTTTTAATAAATTTTATTGGAGTTTTTAAACTACGAACTACACATATCCATCATCACAAACACACATCAGATCTACTGGACCAGCCCCTACAACATGTCTTTTAACATACTATAGTCTTATTATACTCCTTTTTATAACAATATGAAAACTTCTTTAGAAACAAGTCCCGTCTTTTCAGCCAATTCATGGTATATTTTCAAATTTGATAGAAGCCACAATCTTCCTTCTTCCATAGCATCAATCCCATCTTTCTCTCTTGAAAAGTCCTGCTTCTCTTGTCCATTATTCAAGGGAAGCTTCTCCAACTTGGGTGAAATTACGTCTTCTTTTTTTTTTCTCCTTCAATAAGAAGTTTCCTCTAGACATTTCTAAACACTTCAAAAACGTATCTATTATTTTTGTTATTATACAAAATGCCTTCCTCGCTATCAAAATTAATAGTAACCTCAAAAAAAATCTATTTAACATCTCAATGAGCATCCTGACTACACTGCTTAATAATATCTTTAAACCAATCCTCTTTAGACTCACAAATATTTCATCATAGCTTAAACTCCACTTAAACAAATATAGTTAACTCCATATAGTTTTTAGTTATAAAATAGGTTCTCCTATTTCCCATTTAACACTGTTTCATTAAGCTGAGCCGTCAAATCCGTCTTTCTTTATCTCGTATCTACATATCAGTCTATTTAAATCATCCCTTTTTGAAGTAGAAAGGAAGAACCAAAAAGAGAAAAATAACTCCTTATGATTACAAATAACATCCAAAAACATCCATTTATCCTCTCTAATAACAGCTTAACAACTCTATACCCTGCTTGATAGTAGCTTTATATTTCATCTTAGCTTACACATTAATACCTATAATAAATTCCCTTATTTTCAAATACAGATGAAAACAGAAGTATAATGCTTCACCAAAAACAATAGCACGTTTTTTTCTATGTTACATATGAACACGCCAATCTCCATGCATCACCCCTTTTTGCAGCAACAAGAACAGAGTTCTCCTATCTCCCCTTTAAATTTAAATTTCTTCTTTACTCCTCTACCAAATATATCTGACTTCAAGTTATAAAATCGCCTTAAATGGTTAACTGTTTTCTTTTTCCACTCCTGTAATTGCGTCAGCTTCTCCATTCGCACAAAAAGATATGCCTGTAATAAATCTTGTATTAGATCGTGTCTGCTCATTATTTCTTGTACTCCAATTATTTTTTTTTTTTGATGCATTCAAATGGCTAGCTGCTTGTTGTTGATTTATAATCCCATCCTGTGATAGTTCACTTTTTACCTTCTCAGCTTCAAATTTCTTTTCTGTTTGCTGGATATTTTGCTGGATACTTTGCTTATTCTTAACTTTCGATTCCATTAGTAAACCATCAAGTTGCTTAATTAAGACATTCTCTTGGAAACTTAGTATGGCTTTTAAGGAGTTATGTATTTCCAAAATTATCTCTGAAAAGTCTTTGGTTTCTGAATTAAATGCTTCCATCTTAGCAGTAATTTTACAACCTTGGCAGAGGTCAAAACACTTCAAGAGACGAAGGAAGATGGCCGGTATCTGGCATCCATCCAATAAGCTAGAAGATTGCGTCCCTCATATAATTAAGCATTAATTTATTAGTTCAAGTCTTGCCCTTGGAGAGATTAAAGAAAAAAAAACTTTTGGTTACTTACACAACAGTCTTATCTCTCTTCATGTAAGATGCCGCGATTAGATTCCGTGGAGGGGGGGGGAAAATTCTTTCCCGTCCTTCACCCAAAGGGCTTTCAATTTCTTCTTTTTAAATCTGATGATAAACAATGTGGCGTTTCCCACGGGTATTATTGCAAAAATAAATAAATAAATAAATAAATAAAAATAGTTTCCAGTAGATCTGATGGTAATAACTAAGATAGTCTATTTCAACATGTCGAGGACATGTAGAGGGAAAACTCCCTCCTGTATTCTTCCGGCTGAGAAAAGCTTGAATTTTCCCCAGTGAGCGCAGAATTGCTGTTCAGACACCCACTTGGAATTTGCCAAGCAATCTATCTTCACCCCTACAGGGCTTGGACCGGGCCAGTAAGATAACCCCTGCCCGCAGCCAGTAAGATAACCAGCGTGCTAACGGAGCCCCATTAGACACGTCTGTCTTGTCCCGACGCCATGTTTCTTCTCTGCCGTCCCCTTCTTCTTTTGCCATCTATTGTTCCCAGCATTAGGCTCTTCTCCAGTGAGTCCTTCCTTCTCATTAGGTGGCCAAAGTATTTGAGTTTCATCTTCAGTATTTGGCCTTCTAAAGAGCAGTCAGGCTTGATCTCCTCTAAGACGCCCTGGTATGATCTCTCTGCAGTCCAAGATGCTTGCAGGAGTTTTCTCCAGGAGTACAATTTAAAGGCTTCAGTTCTTTGGTGCTCAGACTTCCTTATGGGCCAAATTTCAAAGTCACACAGCGCAACTAGGAAAACCATAGCCTTGAGTATACGCACTTCTGTTGGCAGGGTGTCTCTGCTTTTTCGCATGCTGTCTGGATTTGCCATTGCTTTCCTCTCAATGAGCAAGTGTCTTTAATTTCTTGGCTACAGTCCCTGTCTGCTGTGATCTTGGAGCCCAGGAAAATAAAATCTGTCACTACCTCCATTTCTTTCCCTTCTATTTGTCAGGGAGTGATAAGACCAGAAGCCATGATCTTAGTTTTATTAATGTTGAGTATCCAGCCAATTTTTGTACTCTACTCTTTCACCTGCACAAAGAAGCTCTTTAGGTACTCTTCACTTTCTGCCATTAGAATTGTATTGTCTGCTTAACCGTAGTTGTTGACATTTCTCTCTGCAATCTTAATTCCGACTTGTGGTTCATCTAGCCTGGCATTTCGCTTGATATGCTCTGCAAATAAGTTAAATAGGAAGAGGGACAATATTTGGCCTTGACATACTCGTTTCCCAATTTGGAACCACTGAGTAGTTCCACATCCAGTTCTCACTGTTGCTTCTTGACCTGCATACGGGTTTCTCAAGAGAAAAATAAGATGGTCTGGTACTCCCATCTCTTTAAGAACTTGCCACAATTTGTTGTGATCCAAACAATCAAAGACTTTCCCATAGTCAATGAAGTCCAGGTAGATTTTTTTCTGGAATTCCCTAGCTTTCTCCATGATCCAGTGTATGTTGATGATTTGATGTCTAGTTCATCTGCCTCTTTGAAATCCTGCCTGTACTTCTCATAGTTCTCGGTCCACATACTGCTGAATCCAAGCTTGTACGATTTTGAGCATAAATACAGTAGCATGTGAAATGAGTGCAATGGTGTGGTAGTTTGCCCATTCTTTGGCATTGCTCTTCTTTGGGATCGGAATGTAAACTGACCTTTTCCAATCCTATGGTCTGCTGAGTTTTCAAAATTTGCTGGTAGTTTGAGTGTAGCACTTTTACTGCATCGTCTTTTAGGTTTTTGAATAGCTGAGCTGGAATATTGCATCCTTCACTAGTTTTGTGTTTCCTACGGCCCATTTGACTTCACACTCCTGGATGTCTGACTGAAAGTCAGCGACCACATCATTGTGGTTATCAGGGACATTACAATGTTTCTGGTAAGTTTCATCCATGCACTCTTGCCACCTCATCTTAAAGTCTTCTGCCTATATTAGCTCCTTCCAATTTTTGTATGTTATGATGGACATCTTCACATGAAATGTTTCCTTAATGTCTCCAATTTTCTTGAAGGGAATTCTCGGGTCTTTCCCATTCTATTGTTTTCTTCTGTTACTTTGCACTGTTCATGTAAGAAGGCCTTATTATCTCTTCTAGCTATACCGTGGAATTCTGCATTCAGTTGGGTGTATCTTTCCCTTCTTCCCTCGCCTTTCACTTCCCTTCTTTCCTGAGGTATTTTTAACGCTTCCTCAGACAGTCATTTTGCTTTCTTGCATTTATTTTACCTTGTGATGGTTTTAGTTTCTCCCACTTTGACATGGTTGCGAATCTCCTTCTATAGTTCCTCAGGTATTCTCTCTATCAAATAAATTTCTTATATCTATTTTTCACCTCTACTGTATATTCATCAGGAAGATGAGTTCAGTCATATCTGAGTGGCCTAGTGCTTTTATCTACTTCCATAAATTTAAACCTGAATTTTGCAATAAGAAAGTCATGATCTGAGCCACAGCCAGCTCCAGGTATTGTTTTTACTGACAATATAGAGCTTGTTAATCTTTGGCTGCAGAACACCTAATCAATCTTATTTCTGTGTGGATGATCTGGTGAGGTCCATGTGTACAGTCGCTTCTTGGATTGTTGCAATAGAGTGTGTTATGTGACCAGCTTGTTCTCCTGACAAAAATCTACCAGACTTTGCCCTTCTTGTAGGATTTTGAGCCAGACATCCTGGAATGTGAAGTCAAATGGGCCTTAGGAAGTCTGAGCAACAACAAAGCTAGTGGAGGTGACAGCATTCCAGCTGAGCTATTCAAAATCTTAAAGGATGATGCAGTAAAAGTGCTACACTCAATATGCCAGCAAACTTGGAAAACTCAACAGTGGCCACAGGATTGGAAAAGGTCAGTTGACATTCCGATCCCAAAGAAGGGCAATGCCAAAGAATGTTCAAACTACCGCACCATTGCACTCATTTCACATGCTAGCAAAGTGATGCTCAAAATCCTACAAGCTAGGCTCCAGCAGTATGTGGACCGAGAACTACCAGAAGTACAGGCAGGATTTCGAAGAGGGACAGGAACTAGAGATCAAATTGCCAACATACGCTGGATCATGGAGAAAGCCAGGGAGTTCCAGAAAAACATCTACTTCTGCTTCATTGACTACGCTAAAGCCTTTGATTGTGTGGATCACAACAAATTGTGGCAAGTTCTTCAAGAGATGGGAGTACCAGACCATCTTATTTGTCTCTTGAGAAACCTATATGCAGGTCAAGAAGCAACAGTGAGAACTGGACACGGAACCACTGATTGGTTCAAAATTGAGAAAGGAGTTCGGCAAGGCTGTATATTGTCGCCCTGCCTATTTAACTTATATGCAGAGCACATCATGAGAAAGGCGGGACTAGATGACTCACCAGTTGGAGAAATATCAACAACCTCAGATATGCAGATGATAACACTCTCATGGCAGAAAGTGAAGAGGAACTAAAGAGCCTCTTGATGCGGGTGAAGGAGGAGAGCGCAAAAGTTGGCCTGAAACTCAACATTAAGAAAACTAAGATCATGGCATCCGGTCCTCTCACTTCCTGGCAAGTAGATGGGGAAGAAATGGAGGTAGTGACAGATTTTATTTTCCTGGGCTCCAAGATGACCGCAGATGGGGACTGCAGCCAAGAAATTAAAAGACGCTTGCTCCTGGGGAGGAGAGCTATGGCAAATCTAGACAGCATACTAAAAAGCAGAGACATCACCCTGCCAACATAAGTGCGTATAGTCAAGGCTATGGTTTTCCCAGTTGCAATGTATGGCTGTGAAAGCTGGACCATAAGGAAGGCTGAGCGCCAAAGGATTGAGGCCTTTGAGTTGTGGTGCTGGAGGAGACTCCTGCGAGTCCCTTGGACTGCAAGGTGATCAAACCAGTCAGTCCTAGAGGAGATCAACCCTGACTGCTCTTTAGAAGGCCAGATCCTGAAGATGAAAGTCAAATACTTTGGCCACCTAATGAGAAGAAAGGACTTCCTGGAGAAGAGTCTAATGTTGGGCACAATAGTTGGCAAAAGAAGAAGGGGACAGCAGAGGATGAGGTGGCTAGATGGAGTCACTGAAGCGGTTGGTGCGAACTTGAGTGGACTCCAGGGGATGGTGGAGCACAGGAAGGCCTGGAGGAATGTTGTCCATGGGGTCGCGATGGGTCGGACACAACTTTGTGACTAACAACAACAACAATAATTAACAGATCTGGATGATTTTAAGGTGGGCTTTGCAGGGCTTCAAACTGAGATCCAGGTGATTCTGTCACTACTTGGTTGATGTCTGGAACACAAAGAAGACCCATCCAGGTGGCTAGAGCGCTCCTTCGATCCTTCTCTGTGTGAACGAGCTCACATCCCTCTGGTGTACATATCAGACTGAGAGCAATGGAACCAGTAAGAAGATAGGGGAAATCAGGAAGAGGACATTTCCCAAAGGAAAGTCTATTTGGAGCACTGAGTGTGGCGGCAGACATCTCACTCCCTATATCCAGTCTCCTCTTTGCTGGTCAATGGAGCTTTTCTGGGCTGTCCAGGGCCTATTTGATGCCAGTTCCAAATACATTGGAAATGCCCTAAAGACCCAGTGTAATACATTTCTGGGAATTTCCAGAATAGGATCTCTTGTATCCACCATCCAACTTTCACAGTGTTTACAGATTCATTTGGAAACAGGACCCAGTTCAGGAGATCTTGTCTTTGGCCATCTTCAGTGAAAGAGACTTCTTCCCCAGCACTGTTGTTCAACCGAACATTCCTCAGAGTACCCACTATCTGAAAATGCAAAAAATATTTAAAAGGGGACAGTGAGTGAATTGAAGTCTCTTCCAAGGGTCTTTGACTCCCATTATGTTAAGGAACCTCTTTTTCCTTCCTATTCTATAGTATACTTTAATTGCTATATGCAGCCCCTTTTGGTGATATCTGCTCTGGTAACCTTGCTCACAGGCTTGGGCATCTTTGCCTGATATCTCCTTCCTCGTCTGGATCTTGACAGGAGAGCTGGAAAGAATTTCCCCATGGCAGCCAGCATATGGGTTCACCTGAAGGCAAGAAGGTGGATTACCTGTAGGGCAGGCCAACTCTACCTTACCGTGTTCTATATATGATAAGAGCTACATATCTGGTGTGGGGCCTGTTTCTTTCTCCCTTCATGATCAGCACAATCACAAAATAATCATTATTCAGAAGCTGCACCAGTCACTGCTAAGTGTTGGTCACTTTTGGATGCAATTTCTGAGAATTGGATCCATGGAGAAAACTCTGCAGGGAATGTCTATTGTGATTTCTGTAATTTGGCCTAGCAATCTTCCTTGCAGGTTAACCTTTTGTTCCAGGATACATTGACTGAGAAACCACCAGGGATCCCTCATTAAGCTCATGAATGTGGACTTTACCTGCCATGGCTGAATGTTCAGAGGACTCTTGCCTTCTCTCACTGGTGGATTTTTTCGTCCAGAAGAGGACAGGGCATGGAGTGCATGTGCCACAGAAAAGACGGCATTATAGATTCGGTAGCTGTGAATGGACATGCCCAGTTCAAAATAGAACTGACTTGGATCCTTCTGCATCTCTTGCCCTGTACACTTTTCCTGTTCCCGCGGAAGGGTGTTTCTTGATCCTAGTGACTTACACCAGAATGCCCATTCCCACCACTGATGAAGAAAGATGTCTCCTTGAGACTGGAATGGATCTAATGTGAGGAAAAAAGCCTTGAATGAAGGAATGTCCCTTGTGTGGGCTGTGAAGTGCAAAGCTCCATGAAGAGCCTTTGGAAAAATTCCCTGCTTAGAGTTTGTGCTTGCTTCTGAATGGGAGGACAGGATCCAAACTTTCCGAAATGGGACCTTTGCATTTTTTTCATGACTATCAAACCGGATTGTTAAGTCTGGTACTACAGTGCCATCACCAGACAAAACTATGACTTCTGCTTCCATCCAAGCAGGAGTAATATATCCAGATAGAGTTTCAGGCCTGTATGAAGCATCAGTTATTGAGAACCTTTCAGTGAAGGCCACGCAGAGGTGCTTCTGCTGCAGCAGAGGAGTCACTGCCTGGAGAAAACTCTCACCATGATCACTACTGTGAACAATCAGCCCGATCCAGTTTCAGTGGAAATGCAGCAGCAGCCAGACTAGGCCCTCGTACTGAGGAATTTCTTGGGAATTAATCTGGAAGAAAGATTCACTCGGAGTACAATGCAGCAAAGAGTTCAAGAGATGAGGAAAGGAAACACAGATTGTGCTTCTTGACAAGATTTGGTGATCTTGTGGACTGAGCTTCCATCCTGTTGTAACCATGACATGAAATGTATGCAGCGCGATCCCAGGACAGGCATCCCTCTTTCAACTGGGATATGTAAGCTCTCACTTTCCCCACTCTCCACCTCCATACACCATTGGTCTCTTCAATCAGAGACACAAGCAAATTCCCACCCCTAGGGCATGCATGTCTACCAATGTCAGGACGGAAATAGACTCAGTTCTGACAGAAAGACTACCTATGGCAGGAAAGAGATCCCTTCACATTCCAGGTGTACATCTCGCTGGATGCATATGCAAAGCAATGGCAATAGCTGGTGAAAATTGTGTCATTCTGTGGCCAAACAAAACAGGGCACATAACAGAAAAGAAATGTTACTGAGGCTGTATTGAAACCAGAAAGAACCCAAATTAAAAAATTTTCTGTTTGGATCTAAATCATGTTGCTGGAGTTGGAGAACTGAGGAAGGAACCTGGGATGAGCCCTTGAGGAGAAGTCCCAGGTCCACTGAGGACTGTTTACACACAGGCCAACTATTTGCCTTGAGCAAGCACATGTTGAGAACATCTGCCAGAGCACGTGTATCCTTGTTTTCCCTTGACATGCCCATTTTGGTTTTGCCAAAGGTAGCCTCACAGTATTTATTTAGTTTATTTGATCTTGATTTTACATCTGTTGTTCGATTCCTTCCATGGAATTCAAGGCCATTAATGCAATTATCAATCTTTTCTCAATCCTATCCTCTCAACAACAATCCTGAAAGATAGGTTGGTCTGAGAGTGTGTAACTGGCTCAAAGTCACGCAGGGTACTGCATGGCTAAGTGGGAACTAGAACCCCACCTGCCAGGGTCCCAGTCCCATCGTTCTAACATCCTTTACCATGACACCACCCTAGCTCCCTTGAGGACATGTATCCTTTGATGGCCCAGTGTATCCCAATATGAGATGCTGTGTGGGTTTCTGGCTGCAACCATCATGCTGAAGAAGCTCGTTCAGTGATGCCAGGAAGAACTGGAAGGGTCTTGTCACACCTTTGCTGCTTCTGTCTCAATAAATTGTCACAGGAAATCTTGATGGTTCTCTCAACTGGCTATCTCACTAACACAGACCAATCCAATGCTAGCTGGGATTTATCACCCAACACTCTCCTGAGATTCAGTCCTGTCCTCCACTACGTAAGGTGGTCTCATGCCAGTCTCACCATGTGAGAAGACCCCCCCCCTGACATCTGGAACCAAAGAAAAACACCCACTGCAGGGCCGAATCTGTTCTCAGAGTTGGCCCTTCTCTATTCAGGTCCCTTGCCCCTGTCTCCAGATGAATGCAATTACCTCTGGGATCTTGAAGATGCCCATTAAGGCTGCGATGTCTAATGAAGATTTGGTGTCAAAATCCTGTATGACAGAGATGAGTCGACCCTGCTTGTCACATGTATAATTGGGAAATTATACAGTGTGGTGTAGTGGTTAAGAGCATGGGACTGGGCCTCAGACAATCTGGGTTCTAGTCCCCGCTCAGCCATGGAGCCAACTGGGTGACTTTGGGCCAGTCACAGACTCTCAGCCCAACCTACCTCACAGGGTTGTTGTTGTGGGAATAAGATGGAGAAGGAGATGTAAACTGCCTTGAGCCCTTTGTAGGAAAAAGGCAGGATATAAATAAATAAATAAATAAAATGTTCTCTCCTGGGTAGACAGCAGGAAGATGTTGTTGTGGTGCATTCTTTTGACTGGTTGCTGTGCTCATAGATGCGGAAGCCAAGCGTCATGTTGGGAAGGAGGGTGGGATCCTTGTTGAGCTCAGCGATGGCAAACACCAAAGCCTGGCTGTGCTGGAAGTTCCTGATTATTGATCTGCCATGGTGGGAGCAATATCCAGACATGGGTGATGATAAGAACAGAACAGGGGGCATTTTTTTCATTATGCAAAAGGTTTCCAGGATCAATTTCCCAGGGTTGACTCACCCAGGATAACTCTTGCTGAACACCCTATACTTGTCAATGGAAAACACTGGAAAAAGAAGATTACTGGAGGATTCCCATATATGGGGGTATTGTCCATACAGGACAGCAATGGGTTTCAATTTTTGGGCAGCCTGGATGATTGCAGAGCACCCCACAAGGAACAGATATACTACCCGCCCCCCATAGCTGGATGGACTCCTAGAATGAACCTCTCCTAATAGAGCTGGCTTGAAACCCCCCCCCCCAACCAACCTCCCCAGTTCTCTGTACTCCAGGAATTCACCTGATCCTTTCCAAGGATCAAGGTAATTCCCAGAGCCATCAGTGAATCTCTAATCTCTGAAAGGAGGAGTGAACTTTTGCTCAGTCAACCAGACCTCATCAGGGGAAGAATGGTGGGACAGGCCGGGGGCTCTGCTTCCCATGTTGTAGGTGTCTGGGTCAATCCTGGCATCTCCTGGGTGGGCTTGAGGGGACCCTCTTTGGAAAAACTGTCAAGACAAGCATTGTGAAGTTGAGTGCCCAATGCTCTCAGATGATCCAAGGCAGCTTCTGACCACGTGTGTTTTGTAGAACTGCATGGACTAGAATGTTTTTCTTGTTAAGTGGATGATTGAGCTTCACCTTCAAATGTACATTCTCCCAGGCTCTCACCTGGGGGGAGGGAGAGAGAGAGGGAAAGAGGGGGGGAGAGGGGGAGAGAGGGGGAGAGGGAGAGAGCATGCGTGCGCGCAAGCGAGTGACCAGAAAAATAGTCAAAAGGTCAATCAAGGAAGGAAAAAGTTACCATGCTTGCAACAAGAGAAGGAGAAGAGTCCTAGCTGTGGGAGAGTCCCTGCTGCACAAGATCCACTGACACACATCCCTTGCTTAAGATTAAAGAAATTAAGAACAAAGGGGACCGGATTGATTTCTCCTCAGTCTTTCCAGTTTGCAAAAAAGGAAAAGGCAGGGGGAAAGCATTGTGTGGATTCCTGGCTACAATGGAGGTCCATACATGAGAGATTTGGGTTCTGGAACCAGGGGCTAAACCTCCTGGATGACGGAGTGCTGGCAAGTGAGGGCTTGCAGCTAACAAAGAAAGGAAAGGTTGTGCACACAAGCCAAAGATTATATGTGGTGGGATGACATTGATTTCTAACATTGCAGGATGTAACCTGTTCAAAATGCATCGAGGTAACTGAAAAGGAGGCAGAGTTGGATTGTATAATAAAGTTGCAAGTCTCTGCAAAGAATGCATAGAAGATAAGGGTTTAAGAAGGGTTTAAGGGTTTAAGTTATGGTTTATTTTATTTTGTTTGCCGAGATGCACCGAGGGTAATGGGGAGGGGGAGGGATACGTTAATATTGTTTACTTCATTTTTGTATTTTAATCTTGTTGTAAGCCGCCCCGAGGCTTCAGTGCGATGGGGCGGCCTATAAATATTTTAATAAATAAATAAAATAAATAAATAAGACCAGTAATCCCTCTGAGTGTATTTGGATTGCTTGAAACAGGCAAATGGAATATAGGGAGCATAGAAGTTGGAGTTTCTAATCATCCATCCAGTCAAGTAGAGGATAAAGATGAAAATTTCTGAAAACAAGTTGCCAGTGATGTTTCAGGGAGGCATGATGTCATCATTATGAGGGACTTCAACCTCCCTGATGTCTGCTGGGAGTCACATTCTGCCAAACATGGCCTCTCCAGGAGATTCTTAACATGTCTAGTTAATAACTTCCTCCAGTAGAAAGTAGAATTTGAAATGGGAGATACGCCTTGATTGGATCTGTTGCTAACCAGGGAAGTCATAGTGGAGAAAGGAGCTGCTACAGGAACTCTGGCGGAAAGTGACCATGCCTTTCTCAAATAATGCTTTGTATTATCTTTGAGAAATCAGGGAGAATAGGGGAAGTACCAGATGCATGGAGAAGGGCTAATGTTGTCTTTATCTTCAAGAAAGGAAAACAAGAAGAAGCTGGGAACTCCAGAGCAGTCAGTCTCACATCAATCCCTGGGAAAATTCTGCAGCAGATACTTAAAAAATCAGTCTGCAAGCCTCTGGTTATTAGAAGGCAACAAAGATTATTCAAGAACAAATTTTGCCAAACAGATCTGATTTCATTGTTTGAACGGTAACCTCAAAAATGAAGTGTGGAAATGCTGCAGATAAAATCTATGTAAACTTCAACAAAGCCTTTGGCAAAGTGCCCCATGACATCCCCATTATCATTAGGTGGAGACACAAGTGGCAGCAAAGATGGACCCACAAAGTGCTTATCACTGACAGGTTCTCAGACTGGGAGTGGTGGCAAGTGAGGTGCCACAGGGCTCTCTCCTGGGACTGAACCTCCACAACCTTTGTATTAGGGATGTAGATGAGGAAGTACAAGGAAAGATTTAAATATGCAGAATTAAATATGCAGATGACACAAGGCTATGTGGAATAGGAAATACACAGGAAGACAAAGGAAAGATACAGGTTGATCTCAGTATGACAGAACACTGGGCAGAGAGCAAAAAGTAGTTCAGGAGGGTGAAATGCCAGGTCATCTACATAGGAACCAAGAGCCAAATGCATCACTACAAAATGAGGAATACGTGGCTCTAATATACGTGGCAGGACATCCTATCATCTTACAGGGATTGTCAACAGGAGAACCAAGTGCTGCTTCCCTCTCACACTGTTGCTTGCCCAGCACCCCTCAGGATGAGGCCCCTGAAGAAACCCCAAGTCTATCTCTCTCTTTTGGTCGAGGGCCCTCCTTGCAAGGCTTTGAGGCTCTCACACTGAGCATTTCCCCTCGAGCAGCATCCCTGACACACCTCCCTCAAATAAGCCCCCAGTAAAAAGCAAACATGAAAACATGCATCCCAAAACCTTTTGAGGGAAGCCTACGTTGAATCAACAGAGATTCTTATTACAGGTGTCTCACGAAACCCTTCTTCATTTTGAGAGAAACACCTGCCAAGGAGTAAATTCCCACCAACAATCAGGTCTCCCAGTCTGTAAAAGTCTTCTGGCTTCCTGAACACTGGAAACAAAGGACAGAGGACACTTTGCATCCTCTGGTCGGTCTGAAGTAGGAGCCAAAGCATCATCACTGCAAGAGGGAGGCTCTCCTTCCTCAGTTAGCAACAAACAGGGGAAGAGTCATCTTTGCAGCCCCACCAGAAGGATCAAATCTCTGGAAGAGACGTGAAGGCAGCCAGACCTCAGATACAACTGCAGTCCTACAGCAAAGTGCTCGAGGCACATTCATATGCAGCAAGGTTTCTTGGGGATTTCTTTCTTATTGACAAGTTGGATGGAAATCCATATGGAATTCAAGAACTTTCCATGATTCCAGGGGAGGGAAATAAGCAGGGCCCACGAGGCCTGGAGGCAGAATAAGAGGTTTTCATCACTCTGACTTTCTGTGTAGACCCAGATATAAATTAATTTCAGGAAAGCTGAGGCTCTGAACCTCCTGGAGAATTTTAAAAATTATTTCTTTTTGTCCAACATGGATAGAAAGAGAGCAACCTTACTAAACCTTTTCTGAAATTTACTTTCCAAACTCCCCAAATTTCACCCCTTAAGTGCCTTTTGATCCATTTCCTGTTTTTCCACCCAGATAACTCAGCTCAGTTGTCTGCTTGGGATCAGTGTGGTATGCATAAGCTGCCATATTCCTTTCCAAAGGGCTTGTGTTTAACAGGGCAACAAATTAAAGATAGACTCCCTGATATCTCCACTGCACGTCCCCAGGTCTACCAAGTGCTCTATTTTTAAGGATTCTGTTGCTTGTACAGCAAGCTACAGGGCTGCTCACACAATTTGAGATTCTCAGATGTTGTAAGCCTTCCTTAGGCTATGCAAAGGGTGGGATAGACATGTTTTAAATAAATAAATAAATTAGAGAGAAATTTAGAGTTTGGGACTACAAGCTAAGATTCCTGGAAGATGGACTACTGGCAAATGATGGGCTGCACTTCACAAAGAACTTGAAGCAGATGGTTGGAAAACATGAAAAAGTTCATTAGGAGGGCTTTAAATGAGAACATACAGAGGAGGGAGATGTGCAGCATTGCTTACCATCACCTGGTAAAGATTTACATATTTCAACAGAGAAAAAACCTCAAGCAGGGCCCAGCACCAGTCTCCTAAAAAACTTAGCAAGAAAACCAAGGCACAGCAAGAATGAAGCTCCGTGTCTCTACACCTATACCCAGCATATAGGAAACAAACACCACAAACATGAGAGCATAGTCCATGAAAGCAATATTGATCTTATAAGTTATAACTGACACTTGATGGGATGGCCTGCATGACTGGAACTCTACAACTGATGGATACAACCTGTTAAGAAATATAGAAGGACAAAAAGGGAGATTGAGTTGCACTATATGGAAGAGACAGATATATCTGTACAGAAATACAAGAAAAGGAACTTCGTCATCCCATCAAAAGCATCTGGCTTAATTTAAAGGGAGCAAAAATAAGAAAAAACATAGGTATTGGCATCTATTACTGAGTCAAAAAGAGGACAAAGATGCAGTGTTTGAAAAGCAACTTGCCAGCACTTCCCAGAAGAATGATGTAGTCATCATTCAATTTCTCTGCTATGTTCTGGAAGACAAATTCTGCCAAGCATGACCCCTCCAAGAGATTCCTGACATGCATTGCTGACAATTTCTCCAGCAGAAAGTAGAGGAAGGTATGAGAGGTTCAGCTATGCTTGATTTAATGCTGAGAGAGATGACCTAGTGAACAAAATACCAACAATGGAAATGTTGGGGGAAAGTGACCATGTGATACTTGAATTCTCAATTATGAAGGGGACCAAGGGTAATTGGAGCCAACTTTATTGAACTCAGAATACTTATAAGCAAAGTGGCAACACACCCTTAAGGGAAAAGGTGTCCAAGAGGGGTGGGAAATCTTGAAAAAGAAGATTCTGCATGCACATCCACAAACAATTCCATCAAGAACACAGCAGAGGAAGTCCACATGGCTCCACAAGAAGTTAAGTGACAGCGTGAAAGAAAAAAAAAGTGTACTAGAAGTGGAGGCAGGGCCAGACCACAAAGGAAGAATATAAACAAATAGCAAGGAATTGCACAGACAGTATCAGGAAGTCTAAAGCAGCAAAGGAACAGAGAACAACAAGAGATGGTAAGAACAAGAAACCCTCTTCAGATACATCCAGAAAAAAAGACTTGAGAAAATGGAAGGTGACCAGCTACTTAAAGTGGATGGCAGAGTGATAACAGATGAGAAGGAAAAGGTACAGGTGCTCTATCTCCACTTCAGCAAAGATTTCAACATGCTGCCCCAAAACATTCTGATTAGAAAATTAGCAAAAGCTGGACTAGATGGAAAAACTATTAGGTGGATCCAGAACTGGCTGCTAAATCAGACACAAAGAATGCTCATCAATGACACCTTCTCAGATTGGATGGCGGCAACTAGTGGGGCATCACAGGGTTCAGTTCTGGGTCCAGTGCTCTTCAGTATCTTTATTAATGATTTACATGAGGAAGTGTAAGGAATGGTAATCAAATTTGCAAATGATTAAAAAATGGATGGAATAGCGAACATTCTGGAATACAGTTTCAAGATCCTGGGCAATCCTGAAGTTGAATGCTGGGCTGATAGCAAGAGAATGAGACTTAGTAGGGACAAATGCCAAGTCCTCCATCTGGGAAAAAGAAACCAAATGCATTGATACAAGATGGGGAATGCATGGCTCAGCAGAACTGGAAAAGGAAAGCACCTCAGAGTTACTGTGGACAACAGGCTAAATATGAGCCTGGGGTATCTGCATGCAAAACAAGGTTTCTGGCCAAGAGCAACCCACTTGGCAGAAATGTAAACTAAGATTTCATCCACACGGCTCTAAAGAAACAATTAGGAATGCAAGGCACTGACTTACACCAAATCAGCCCTTTGGTCCACCAGGGTAAGAACTGTCTGTACAGACTGACCGTGTCTCACCAGGATTTCCCACAGGAGCTTCTCCTGGCCTTACTGGGTCTTTCTCCACCCAAAATATGATGCCCATCATCCTGGGCAATGGTCATGGTGATGCCAATGGTCTGCACCTCTTGCATCTTGGCTCTCTTCTAGACAGACAAAGCAGGGTCTCCATCACTGGGCAATGGTCCTTTCCTACCCACTTTTCCTACCAAGCAGCTCCCACAGCCTCCTGCTTTGTGTTTGGAGAATAATATCAGGGTAAACATGGTGGGTGAATGAAGGTCTGTTGGAGATGTGCACTCAGGGAGGTAAGGTAGGCCAAGCAGCTCTGGTGGAAGGCCACTCAGGGCCATCATCACTTCTGCCACCCTCCCTCTCCTATGCATTAAACATGCAGACCAATCCCACAGACTTGGCATCCCAGTAAACTACATCCCTTGCTTCTGAAGGACTCCATAACTCCTGGTAGTCCACAGTTTTGCTTCTGCTTTTGGACAAGGCCCCTTATTTTACAGAACTACAACCATCATAGTCACTTGCTTTCATCTACCTGTTGCTTATCAGATGTGTTGGACTGCATCTTCCAGCATCCCCAGAGCGAATGTCCAAACTGTTCAAGAATGGCATTCGAGTTGAAAACATATTTCTCCCTCTAAGATGCCAAGGGAAACCAGCACCTGTGGGCTGCATTTTTCCCTATTATGGAAGGAAGCAGGCATCTTGGCTGGCTGGCTGGCTGGCTGGCTGGCTGGTTTTTGCAGGGACCTATGCATGTATATACAAACAAGATATTTTCCTAGATCCATGTAGGAAAACTAACAATCCCCTCCCGATCTCTGCATCTCAGTCTAAGTTCCTGTTCTAAAGGCTGCCACAGTTTTGACAGTGGGGAAAAGTAAGAACATTTGTCAATTGCGTGACTTGCACTCTTCTACTTTTGGCCCTCCCTGGGTCGATGTGCAGGACTGGAACTTGCTGCCCTTTGCACCAGACATGTCTCTGGGCATCGTTCAAGCACAGGTGCCCAGTTCTGGGCTTTGGTGAGTACACATGTGTGCACTCCCAACAAAATGTTCAAAAGAACTGTGTTCAATAGCATGTGTCACATGGGGGGGGGTATTTTAAACCAGCAGGTTGCAGATACTGAGACCCCCTCCAAGAGGCAAAACTGCAGGTCACCACAACCAACTCTCAGGCCAGTGCCAGAAACCTCCGGGGGGCAAAAGTATCAATGGAAGAAGAGCCACAGCAAGTGCAAGTGCAGGCAGCTTGCAGATGTGGCAGGTGAATCTGGCCAGTTCCAGTCACCTCAAAGTGCCCCGTGGACATCTGGTGGATGACTGGCAATGTGGGTGGACAGGCTTCCTCAGCAGTTCACCAGCAGGTGTAGCCACATCTGCTGGGGGGGCTTCTCACCACTTGCCTGAGGTTCTTTGTGGCTGGGCCATTCTACAAGGACCTCCACCCTTGCTGGGTCTTATCCCTTGAGACAAACCAGCCAATTCACCAGCAGTGCTGAAGTGTCATCCCTTCACTCCTATTGTGAGGAGCAAACTCCCCTCTGAAACAGCCTCAATCTGGACTATCAAATGTTGGCACAAGCCTCACCACCACTTTGGATTTTGCTACTTGGATTAAACAGGCCAAAAGTCAGGACAGACAACTGAAGGCAGCACAGCCCAACTGTCCCATGGGATGCAAAGAGTGAGAGACTGTTTTTCTTTCCCTAAAGTGTGAAGGCAGCCAGGTGCTCTCAAGCTGTGGTTCTTTTCCAGGGTGTAATTATCAAAATGATGATATTTCTGAGGAATCCCTAAGGATTTCCAGGCAGACAGACTATACCAAAGAAGACATGCTGAATAGAAATATACTCTGTGCTCTTCTGTGTTGGTCTGGGGAGATGCCTGGATGATTGAGTGTCTTTTCCCCTCTCAGCAAGATCGAATTCCCCTGTGGGGCTGGAAAATCAGCTTTCTTTCAGGTGTGCACTGGAAGTCATTAGAAGAGAGGAATTAGAAATTTAATGAAAGAAACAATATAGTGATTAGGCAACATTGTCGATGTGACAATGCTCATGCACAGTCCCTTCCTCCATTGTGGCTTAAATGCTTAAACATGGTGAGTTCTTACCATAAAGATTCCTGGACATGTTTTCCATCCTTGATGTAAATTTTATAGACCGGCTTTTCCTCACCTGATAGTCTGTAGATGTGTTGGATGGCAGTTCCCATTATCGTCAACCACCGCAATGCTGGTTAGGAATTATGGGAATTCTAATCCAAAAGATTTATCAGGTTAGGGAATGCTGGTGGAGATGACACTGTCACCTGAAGGATTGCCAAAAAGAAGGCATGCCAAGTGTCAATTATGGTGTAGAAGTGGAACATCTAAACTGTATCAAGACAACATGTCATCCTCAGTTTGAGAGTTCTCCAAAGTAACCTTCTAGAGCAGTGGTGGCGAACCTATGGCACACGTGCTGCAGTGGGCACGCAGAGCCCACTCTGGCAGCATTTATTTATTTATTTATTTATTTGGAAATTTATAGGCCGCCCCTTGCCACAAGCCTCGGGGCGGCTCACAACAATAAAACAACAAATTCTAATACATTAAAATTTCCAAATATTAAAATTCACAAACATTAAAAACTGGCCCATCTCCAGGTCTAAATTAAAACCGTCACAATATAAATAAATTAACATTTAAAATATTGTTTAAATAAAAAGGTCTTCGCCTGGCGCCGAAAAGCAAATAAAGACGGCGCCAGGCGAGCCTCTCTGGGGAGCGCATTCCATAAATGGGGCGCCACCGCAGAGAAAGCCCTCCTCCGGGTACTCACCCTCCTAATATCTTTCACAGAGGGTTCCCGGAGGAGGGCATCAGCAGCAGATCGTAAGGGGCGGGAGGGTGTATATGGTCGCAGGCGCTCCTTTAGGTAACCGGGACCCAAGCCGTTAAGGGCTTTATAGGTAAGAACCAACACCTTGAATTGGGCCCGGACTTCAATGGGGAGCCAGTGAAGCTGACGGAGAACTGGGGTCATATGAGAACCACGCCCAGTCCCCGTCAGCACCCTGGCAGCTCTATTCTGCACCAATTGAAGTATCCGGACCGTCTTCAGGGGTAGCCCCACGTAGAGCGCATTACAGTAGTCTAACCGGGAAGTCACCAACGCGTGAGTCACCGTCGCCAAGCAGTCGAATTCCAGAAAGGGACGCAGCTGATGGATCAGCCGGAGCTGATGGAAGGCACTCCTCGCCACTGCTGACACTTGAGCTGTCAAGGTCAGCTCCGGGTCGAGGAGGACCCCCAAGCTGCGGACCCTGTCCTTCAGAGGGAGTGCAACCCCATTCAAGACTAGGGTCAGGTCCCCCATTCCGAAGCCCGAACCACCTACCAACAGGACCTCCGTCTTGTCAGGATTGAGCCTCAGTTTATTGGCCCTCATCCAGCCCATTACCTCGGCCAGGCACCGGTTCAGCACAGCCACCGCCTCACCTGGATCGGTGGAGAACGAGAGGTAGAGCTGGGTATCATCAGCATACTGATGATTCCGCAGCCCACACCTCCTGATGACCTCTCCCAGCGGTTTCATGTAGATGTTAAACAGCAAAGGGGACAAAATGGAGCCCTGCGGAACTCCATGGCAAAGCTGCCATGGCGCAGAGCCATAGTCCCCCAGCACCACCTTCTGGAATCGGCCATTAAGATAGGAGCGGAACCACTGCAAAGCAGTGCCTGCAACTCCCAATCCCGCCAGCCTATCCAGAAGGATACCATGGTCGATGGTATCGAAAGCCGCCGAGAGGTCCAGGAGAACCAACAGGGACGCGCTCCCCCTGTCTCTCTCCCTGCACAGGTCATCATACAGGGCGACCAAGGCAGATTCTGTGCCAAAACCGGGTCTGAAACCGGACTGAAATGGGTCCAGATAATCAGTTTCATCCAAGAGTGCTTGGAGTTGTCCCGCCACCACCCGCTCCAGCACCTTGCCCAAAAACGGGATGTTGGCCACCAGTCTATAATTGGCGACCACCTCTGGATCCAAGGAAGCCTTCTTGAGGACTGGCTGGACTACCGCCTCCTTTAAAGGGGCAGGCACCCGGCCGTCTCTCAAGGAGGCATTTACCACCTCCAAGATCCAGGGCACAATCCCGACCTTGGCGCTCTTTAATAGCCAGGATGGGCACGGGTCCAGTAAACAGGTGGTTGAGCGTACCGATCCAAGCACCTTGTCCACATCATCAGGCCGCAACAACTGAAAATCATCCATTAACGAGGGACAAGCACGTACGGTTGGTCCCTCCCCGAGAGAAACTGTGTCAAGGGTGGAGTCCAGTTCGTGACGAATCAGAGCAACTTTCTCCCTAAAATGCGTGGCGAAATCGTCACAGCGGGCTTTCGAGGGTGGCACGAGATCTTTTTCAGGGCCAGATTTAGTCAGCCCCTGAACCACCCGAAAAATCTCCGCCGGACGGCATTGCGAGGAGGCAATGGACGCGGAGAAGAATCGCTTCTTCGCCGCCCTCACCGCCACAGCATAGGCTCGATAGTGTGCTCTAAGATGTGTTCGGTCAGACTCGTCACGAGATTTCCTCCACTTACGCTCTAGCCGTCTCCCAACCCGCTTCATCACCCGTAACTGTGGAGTGTACCAGGGAGACGATCGGGCTCTGCCTGGTTGGAGAGGGCGCTTAGGAGCGATCGTGTCGATGGCCCTGGACATCTCCCCATTCCATATATCAACCAGGGCCTCAACAGGAGCACCAGCCTTGTCAGCCGGAAAATCCCCCAGGGCCCTCAGGAATCCATCAGGATCCATCCGACTCCGGGGGCGGACCATCACAATCTGGTCCTCACCCTTACAGAGGGAGAAGCCACTCTCGAGCTCAAGCCTCACGAGGAAGTGATCTGACCATGACAAGGGCGTCAAGCATAGATTCTTCACCCTCAGATCACCCTCTTCCTGTCCCGTCGAGAAAACCAGGTCCAGAGTGTGTCCACGTTCATGGGTCGGGCCGATGACATGTTGAGACAGCCCCATGGCTGTCATGGAAGCCATGAAGTCCTGAGCCGCCCCGGACAAGTCCATCTCGGCATGGAGATTGAAGTCCCCCAGGACCAACATCCTGGGGGTCTTCAACACCAGGTCCGAGACGACTTCCGTCAGCTCAGGCAGGGAGTCTGTTGGGCAGAAGGGTGCTCGGTACACCAACAGAATCCCCAATCTGTCTCGGTCGCCCAATACCAAGTGGAGGCACTCCAGTCCCGGTCTCGAAGGGACAGGAAGCCCCGTGAGGGAGAAAGCAGCCCGATAAACTAAAGCGACCCCCCCCTCCCCTCCCCTCCGGGCGTGGACGGTGCTGAACTAAGTACCCGGGCGGGCATAATTCCGAGAGGGCAACATCCCCCCCCTCTCCCGCCCAGGTCTCAGTGATGCAGGCCAGGTCGGCCCTCTCATCCATGATCAGGTCATGGATGGTGTTGGCTTTATTGTGGACCGACCTGGCATTAAGTAACAGCACCGTCAATCCCGTGGGGCAGCTGACAAGACTTCCAGGCACCCGCCGGCTGGGGGAATAACCAGAAGAAGGAACAGGTGTTAACCATCTGTCCCGCCTTCTCCTAGGCGGGACCGTTAAACCCCCAATGCGACCATAGCGACCATTCCCCATCACCACCCCAATGGTGGCGCCCACGCGCTCCCCAGGTAACATATTAACCTGACCTAAGATGGGCCCTTAAAACACTTAAAAAATTAAAACTATAAAAAGTCCTTCGCCCCGGAAAGCCCAGCCACGGTCCAAAAAAGGTCGAATAAGAGGCCCAATGACAAAATCTTGGCATGTGAGCCAAGTTACCCCAGCATCACTCCAACAGCCAAGCATCGGATAACATGCACATGCCTGGATAGGAGTAGCAGCACCAGGCGATGATGTCACGAGCAGCAACTCATTAGCTGCGACTTGTCTGAGCTTTTGCATGGCCTGTCAGTGCACTGCCAAGGATAGATAGAGATAGATATTTGCTTGCAGTGGCTGGGAGTTTTAATGCATTTATTTTTATTAACACAAGATTTTAGCTTTGAGGTTTTTTTAATGAAAAAATGAAATTTAATATCTAAGATTGAGAAAAGAGATGTTGTAATGAAGAGACTGAGATTCTTTTAATGTTTTGCTGCCCCCCTGGAATATTTGAATCTGCAGCATCATATTTAATTGTTTGTGAAGAATTTATGAAAGCAAGAGCAAGGTTATATATATTAGCTTGGACTGGCTGTGATTTTAGCAGAAGCCCCCACAAGTTAGGAAATGCAATCACATGCCTTTTTCAGAGCAGGCCAAAAGCTGGTGGTCAGTGGAACCAGTATGCTTACAACAGCAAAGATCACATTAATTGTGCAAAAGCATGCCAAATGCAAACATTTACCTTTCAATAAAAAGCTGTTTGTGTCATTGAAAGCTCTGTTGTTGTGTTTTTCTTTTAAGATGGAAGATTTTAATGTATGAGTTGTTTTTTCTAAACTAAAACCTCAGTAGTCAGCTTTTATTGCAATGTTGGCACTTTGTGATAAATAAGTGAGTTTTGGGTTGCAGTTTGGGCACTCAGTCTCTAAAAGGTCAGTCTCAGTCTTCACCATCGCTGTTCTAAAGGATCAACTTCGGGCTACGATTCTAGCAGTCAAACAGGACATCAGTTTGTGGGTGGAAAGGTCAAGCCCATGTTGCCTTGAATCCTGAGATATGAGCTGTGAATTTAGATGCTTAGCTTTCAAACAGGCCCAAGTCAAATCCATCCGCATAAAGGCAACATGGTAGCCCTTATGTAGACATTTGCTATCACTGAAGCGATCTGGTAGTGGTGATCATGTGCTCCCATCAGTGCTTGGTCATCTTTGGCCCAAAGCTCAAATCACCTCAGGTCTACTCATTATACAACAAGTTCATAGCTTGAAGTTCTTGGAAACTCAGTGAGCTGCTGTAGCTCCACAGGAATGAAAGAGATGCTAATATCTGGCACTGAGACCAGAGCCTTGGTGGAACTTGTCTAGGGCTGTGCAAGGAATCCTCCTTGTGCAGAAATTCCATTGGAATCCTGGTTTTGTCTGCCTGAACACCAGTCTGTTTTGTGATGGCCTGGTGAGCCTGGTCATTGTTCATGGGGCACTTGCCAGGAATTGGAACCCATGCACTCTGCAAATTATGCTATTCTCCCACACTGCCTGTCAACCTCCTTGTTGACTTCTGGGAATGGCTGCTGGTGCCATTTAATAATTTCAACGAAATTCATTCTTCCTTATATTGTATGGATTAAAAGAGTAACATCTTGGGAGTAATTTTGAGTGGCATCTTGTGACCAAAGCAAGAGGGTTCTGCTCAGTTCTGGCACTCCAGAACACTCCTGAACAAGGACTCTCTAATTCAATGGGTGGGTTCATTTGCACATATTTTTTTCTCTTTTCGCACCAAGCTTTGGCAGGGCAATTACAGGGCATCAATGAGATTGAAGCAGATCCT
This sequence comes from Varanus salvator macromaculatus, assembly GCA_023646645.1. NCBI lineage: Eukaryota > Metazoa > Chordata > Lepidosauria > Squamata > Varanidae > Varanus > Varanus salvator. The sequence goes on along the minus strand of JAIXND010000715.1, from coordinate 1,896,310 downwards.
AAAACTTGAATTCCAAGATTTTATTTGGGCCACAGCTCCTGTAATCCATTCTCAAATGCTGGGCATAATAGGAGTTTTATAAAGACACACGGAGGGGCAAGGGCATGAGATTTGCTAGCACACAACAATTGTGTGCATCTTTCAGGCATCAAATAAAGTGTTAGAGAAGCAAAGACTGGAATACAGAATCATTAGTCAGTTCTGTATTTCCTGCAAGGAGGTGGATTTCAATACAGAACAAAAACCTTCCAACATATGGAAATATGCATGATATTCTATAGTGTCTGATGGTTGGATGTCGTGGAAAAACTAGAAAACTCCCATCTTCTGAAAGAGCTTGTCAGTCCATCTAGTCCAGTCTTTCCTGCACACGTTCTTTTTGTACCACAGAATGAGAGATGCTACTTGGGGGAAAAGAACTATTGCAGTCATCCTCTTGTGGGGCACCCTACAAGCATTTTGGCCAGGGCACTGTTCAAAAGATGATGCTGAGGAGGTGGTCCCACCTTGAAATGATCCTCCAGGTCTCAGCTGACCTTGCTCCTACTTTATTTCCCTTCAAGCTGTTCATTCAGGATCTTGGAGGGTGGACACTCACTGCTCCAGTGTTCTCACCTCTTCTTGTAACAGGGCTAATAGTGTGCAGTTGGTGCAGACCACCACAACTGTGGAGGCTCCTTGGTCCATTGTTAGCACCGCCTTAGTGATTTTAACTTTAGGGCGCCTGTTGTGATAACTGGTGCTTTTGAAGGTCTTCACTAAAGTTAGCAACAAAGTTCTACTAGTAAATAAGAGTATGTTGCAAGGAAGAAAATGTGTGTGTGTGTGCGGGCATGCACATGTGCATGGGGGGATTAAGGTGAAAAAGAACAATCATGACAGATTTGATGATTAAGGTGGGATTCAAAGGTTCTCCTGCTGTTCTCCTCCTCCCCAAAGTGTACCTATTACTGAGGCTTCTTATGCAGTGACTATACTTATGGAATTCCTAGGAAATGACATTTGAAATTCATCCAAATGCTTTTGTGTGTAATAAACTGTCCCCTTAACCTTGTCATCATCAGAGGACGCTCACAGGGCCACACCATATATGAGAGTAGACATGATTTTTCTTAAGTAGTAGCCATCCTTGTGGGGACCCTCATTAACTTCAGTGGCAAAAAAAAGTAAATCAGAATACTGATTTATTCATGTGTAAATAATGAACAAACTTTCAAAAAATCATGACATGTTTAGATTACATTTTTCTTATGAGATGGCCTGTACTATTGAGACTGGGCCTCAAGACAATGATGTAGCATTTGGGGAGAAAGATGCATCCCAGGAGACCAGACCCAGAGGCCAGGATGGAGAAGACCTCCACAGCCACCGCATACTTCCCCTTGGTGCTCCGGTAGGTGGGCACAAAGGAGACCCACATGCTGCAGAAGACCAGCATGCTGAAGGTGATGAACTTGGCTTCGTTGAAGCTGTCAGGGAGCTTCCTGGCCAGGAAAGCTACACTGAAGCTGAGAAGAGCCAGGAAGCCCATGTAAGCCAGGACGGCATAGAACATGGTGACGGAGCCTTCATTGCATTCCATGATGATCTCACCAGAGAGAGAACGAAAGTCCAGATTTGGGAAAGGGGGGGAGGTCAGCAACCAGGCAGCACAGATCACAATTTGGATGAGGGGACAGACCAGCACAATGGAGGTGGTCAGTGGTTTCCCCAAAAGCCGACTTGCCAAGCTTCCTGGCTTGGTGGCCAGAAACACCAAGACCACCATGATGGTTTTTGCCAACACACAAGAAACTGCAAGAGAAAAGGTGATGCCAAAAGCAGCTTGTTGCAGAAGACAGGTGACCTTTGTGGGTCAACCAATGAAGAGGAAGGAACAGAGGAAGCAGAGCAGGAGAGAGATGAGGAGGGCATAGCTGAGGTCTCGGTTGTTTGCTTTCACAATGGATGTGTTGTGATGTTTAATAAAAGTTGCCAACACAGCAGATGTGCCAAGAAAGAGGAAAAGGACTAGAGAAACTAAAAGGATACCAAGAGTCTCTTCATGGGAAAGGAAGTGGATCTCCTTCGGGATGCACCGGTTGTGGTTCTTGTTTGGGTGCTGATCTTGGGGGCACAGACTACAGTGAGCTGCATCTGGAATGAGCAAAAGCTGCTGTACTAACTCAGCCTCAACAGATGTTTGTTTTCTGGGACAAGTTCAGGCCAGAAAGAAAATTTGGGAAATCACCCCACCTAGCTTCATTTGCCACATTTGACTTTTAGCTTTAGCCATTAGATGGGAAGAATAAAATGCAAAATTTCCCCTCCTCACCTGCTGATACCCCCTTGTACCAGAATCGGCGCAGGACAAACATGCCCTTTGGATTTCCTGATGCCGCAGGTATCTCACTGAAAGAATTATTATTATCTATATTATGATTACTTTGCCATCTAGGAAATCTTCAGAAATACATCCAGCAACAGAGCATCTTTATGAGAAATATTCCTGTTGGAAGTAGTAACTCTACCTTTCTTTGAGAAGATCCTTTAATGTCGAAGGTACCTGTAGAGGTTGAAGCCATCCCTTCCACACAGTGCTCACATGTGTAGCAGCAAACAGGCTTCTCCTCTGGAACTTTTCTCCGGTGTCCTGGAGAGCAGTGCTCCACACACCTTGCATCTGGGATTCCCTGGAAGTAAAAAAAGACATAGCCTGTTCAGGGGACATAGACTTGAGAACACTCTGCATCATTCCACAGATTTTCCCTGGATTTCTTGTGGGATCAAACCAAAGTGGGTGCTCTCAGTCCACTCTAAGATAGAAGCAGGGTGTTTGGAAGCTGCCTGCTGGGGCCTCTCGATGCATCTTGCCCAGCTTTGCCTACTCTGACTGGCAGCTCATCTCCATGGCATCAGGCCTGAGGCTTCTTTTCAGACTTACCTGGAGACTGGACAAACACAACCTGGGAGATCTGGTATGCAAGGTGGTTCTTTTGAAAGGTCCAATGATGTGCTGCCCCTACACTCACAAGCTCCTTGGACTCAAACACGCAGGTGGGGTCTATTCTTAATGGGTTGAACAGCCTCCTGATTTTGTTGCCATGAGCCCAGATTAACAGCTGCAGCCCACCTTGGTGGCCCAGATGATATCTGCTGAGTGGATGGAGAAGTCTTGGCCTGGGGGAGCTCTCACATCAACCCATCTGACTTTTACAGGATGAAAAGAATAATTTTCATGGTACACCCAGTTCAGGAGGTCGTATCTCTTGCCTTATTCAGAGAAAGAGACTTCCTCCCCTGCACTGTTGTTAAACCGGACCTTTGCCAAGGGGGCAAGAATCTGAAAATGCAGAGAGGTCTTAAAATACCTTGAGATGCCTTGGAATGCAGTGGAGAATACTGAGTTGTGATGCCTGCTACCTAATTTCATTTTCACACAAGTCACATGACTCCCCCACCCCATTCTCATGATCATCAATTGAATAGATATGATGGACCCCCGTCCTTTCCCAGGGGTTTGGCTTCTCTGCCTGGTGCCCCCATTCTGCAACACACCCTCCAACCCTGAAGTGGCAGCTGGAGGGGGGTTGCTCCATCCTGCCCAGGGACCACCATCCTTCCTTTCATGACAAGAAGGGAGAAGCAGAGGAGGAATTTATTTATTTATTTAAAAGTTTTTATATGTCATCCCCATTGCTACACAGCCTCAGGATGGCTCACAACAGCAAATAAATTAAAAAATAGAATTACAATTACAATTAAAACTTGGAAACACACTGGCAGCATAATTAAAACTATAAATATTAAAGATTATTAACATACTGTTTGAATAAAAAGGTCTTGGCCTGGCGCCGAAAAACAAATAACGACGGCACCAGCTAGACCTCTCTGAGGAGCGCATTCCACAGATGGGGCACCACCACAGAGAAAGCCCTCCTCTGGGTACTTTGCTTCCTGATATCTCTTACGGAAGGCTCCCGGAGGAGAGCCCCTGCTGCTGATCTCAAGGGGTGGGAGGGCAAATATGGCCACAAGTGTTCCTTCAGGTATCCGGGTCCCAAGCCATTAAGGGCTTTATAAGTAATTACCAACACCTTGAATTGAGGATGAACCTTTGTTGAGATGAACCTTTCAGTGAAGGCCACACAGATGTCCTTCTGCTGGAGCATTGGTGTCAGTGTCTGGAGAAACTTTTCACCACACTCACCATTCTCAACAAGTAGGCTGATCCAGTTCCACTGGAAATGCAGCAGCAGTTGGACCAAGCCCACATACAGGGGACTTTCAAGCGGGTCGATCTGGAAGGATGGGAATTCCCTTGTTTCTCCATGATCATGCTGGAGGAAAGAGTATCCGAGCTGAAGAAAGAAATTTCTGGTTAATCTCATGTCACTCTAGGCAAGGATGAAGACATTTCAAACAACATCAGGTTTCTTCTGCAAGCTCTGTGATTTCAAAGAACTGCAACCCAGAAGGAGAGAAACTCCCTAAAATGTTTATCTCTGTAGCAAGTGATGCTCTGTGAGATATTAGGGGTATCCCCTCCATACACTCACCCAGCAACATGCACAGCATGGAGATACCACCACCAAGATCAGCACTAATATTGAGACAACCTATGGAGTTCATGGGCAGAAATGACTGAATTTTCTGCTCATTGAAATGAGCCCTTCTGATCATAATCCAGAAATGGAACTCTTTTTAATGCACACATGGAGGGTGTAGCTTTTGAACCTCACCAAAAGGCTTTCACTGGGCAAAATGTTTTCTCTTTGTGCCAAAATACAACTGGACACACTAAATAGTGCAGCAGAAGCCCTGCTAGGGAAGCTAAAATTAAACATGAAAATGACTGCATTCAACACCTGCTATTTGCAATGTAAGGCATGTGGTCAACCGTTCTCTTTGGAAAGAAGCCAAGAAGATAGAATCTGCCAAAGAAGTCAAAGGTCTTCCAAGGTAACTGATCTTCCATCCTGGAAAACCAACTGACTTCAGGAAGCCCTCATGGAGAACAGAACCACTGTAGGACAGTGCCATAGAATGTTAATTCTGTTAGAAACATAGAAACAGAGTGAGTCAGAAGGGGCCTCCCAGGCCATCTAGTCTGACACCCGGCTCCAGCCAGCTCCGCTCATGACGTGCCCACCATGTGCATGTCCAGCCTAACTTTGAGCACCCTCACTGATGGGGCCTCAACAACCTCTCGTGGAAGCCCATTCCATACCCTCAGGGTCCTAACTGTCAGGTTTTCTTTCTTTTTCTTTTTTTCCTCCCTTCTTATTCTGCAAATGAAAATCCAAACCAAATGGCTCCATTTGAGGTGGAGCATATACACCTGCTATTGAACCCTTTGAAGAAATGCAGTCTTTCTGTAGTTTCTGATCCCTTCTGAGATCTCTGTCTTCTTGGAAACATTGACTGAGGCTGAACATCTACATTGGCTTCAAATTCTGAAGCAGGAATCTGTGAATAAATAGTGTGCAGACTCTCAAACCCAGATAGAGTCGTGGACTGGAACACCTCACTTTTCTCAGTCAAGGCTCACCTGCAGTCTTACCTACTTGGCAATCCATCATGGAACTGAGGGTAAGCTTAACACTGCAAGAACTGGCATTTTCAGTGCACCAATGTCTCTTTGATAAGGGCTTGATTAATTTGGCCAGTTGCTGGAGGTGCAACACAGCTAATTCTTCCCATTGCCATATGTTTTGGCATGCCCAGTGACAGTTTTCCTTTAGGATGAGGCAGCAATTTCTAAATAAATGAGAGGTTTCTTAATATTCAGGGTTAAGCAGGTTCAATGAAATTGCCTACCCATCTCTGAGAATTCAATACAAGGTCCAAGAAAATAGAGTCTCTGTGACCCTTTCACAGCCAAAAATCTGATCTTACCACCATGGAAAGATAAACAACCACCTGCACCTTTAGAAGAGGTGATGGATTAAATGCAGGTTTCCACATTGGAACGGGCAGACTTGAGGTATGTATATCTATGTATATTTCAGCTTCCGATGTTAAATTGTTGCATACTGTTATGAATGAGCCTGGTAAATGTTGCTATATATTGAGACATAGAAATAAATTAAAATTTATAATCAGTGTTATGGGTCTGATTTGTAACATCTAGGAGTGCCTTCTTTCTTTCTGGGCCTTTACATTCTCAGGAGAATCCTTGACACTTTTCCCCAATGCATTACCTAAAGAAACCAGAGCAGATCCTGGCAGGTGATCACCTCCTGAGATTCCTGGAGATACCCAAGGATGCCCCATGGTACGCTAGCCAGGGCTGAAGGACTCCTGTGTCTGTTATTCCAAAGTGGGTCAATACAAGCATGGCAGGGGCAGAACTCTTCTCAGAGGCTGGCCACTCCCCCTCCATATTCTGGGGCTCTGCAGCTGCCCCAACTCCATCCAGTTCCACCCTCTTACCTGTGGGACCTTGCAGATGCCCAGTACGGATGCAATCTCCCTTGAAGATCGGGAGTCCAGTCCCCCAAGAACAGAGATGAGGTGATCTTGCCTGTCACACTTAGCATTGGGTAACATTCTTCTATGAGTGGAGAGCAGAGAGAGGTTGTTCCAATACATCTGCTTGTCAAGAGCCACGTGTTCATAGATGCGGAAGCCAAGTGTGGTGTTGGGCAGGAGGGTCAGATCCTTGTTGAGCTCAGTGACGGCAAACACGAAAGCCTGGATGTGCTGATAGTCCCTGATGATTGACCTGTCATGGTGGGAGCAATATCAGGACATGGGAGAGGAGAAGAAAAGGTGACTTTTTTTCTTTAAGCAAAAGTGTGTCAGGAGAAGAAGAGTGTGAAAAGGTCCTTCTGGTTCAACCCACTTTAAAGAAAGTCATATCTTTCTAGACACTGACCCTCCAAATCACATGAGTTCTTTGCCAAGAAATTCAGCTTGTGCTATCAACACACAGGGAGATAAAGTTTCCTGAAATGCCAGGGTCAATTGCTGTGCAGAACTTCATGACCCACTGATGGTGATCACCTTGTGCTCACAAAGATTGCTGTGAGGATTCAGCCCATGACTCCTTAAGTACAACTTCTGAACCTGTTGACTCTGATTCTGATTCAGGAGAGGGAATTCTGAGCTGAAAACCCAAAGCCAGAAGTCCCATGGAAGAGGCAGGGGGTCAGTGACAACCAGACAGTTTCAACTTCTGTGAGGAATTATACTGAACAAGTGGCACTGGGTGGGTGGACTCAACATCATTCATCATATCATATGGTATCAGGCTCAGCAGTCTGACCAAGCATCAGGGGATTCAGGCAGATTGTGTGAAAGCTACGTGAACCACCTTGAAGGTGGAGTGAGCTCTCCTAGATTAGGAAGGTGGTAGAGGTCTTCAGCTTGGGATCAGCCCCTCAGCACTCAGCTTCATTACACTAAAGGTGGGTATTCTAATTTAACTGGCATCTTCTGTCACTGACCTCTGCTGCCCTCTTCTTCTATATCAGACCACCAGCCTAGCTGGTCAGCTTTAGCACAGTGAGCCTTTTCTTAGAAAGGTTTCTCTTGATCTATTTGGAAGGAAGGGGACCAGGGAAGTGGAGACATTTCCTCACCCTGAACAGATAACCAACAGATACACTAGTTACTGATTAGCTCTACCTGTGATCATAAGCCTAAGAAGAAGCCTAACTCTTGACTGTCCATATCATTTGAGAATATTCATGGAAGGTTCTCAGACTGAAATATGAAACTAGAACATTTGGAACATGGGCAGCAATACTGCTGCATCTTGCTGGAGAAGAACCACTAATCTGAGAGGCATACAGACAAACTTCCATCATACAGACCCAATGCTTCCATATAAATGAACTCTTGGGGGAACCTACAATAAAATGGCAACTCTGCTGAATTCGGGTGGTCCACGAAAGTCTGCTCCTTCTACCTCCAAACAACTGCCAAATGGTAGATTTTCCCCAATGATGAGGTCTCCTGGCCTGTGATAGTCTGCTTGAAAGCAATCAGTCTGGGGCACAAAACACACAGTCCTCTGCACCATCTGGGTGGCTTGAGGCAGGAGCCAAAGCAGCAGCAAGACCAGTACAATCATCGGAGGCACAAAGCCTTGTCCCTCCTCAGTAGGCAGAACACCAAAAAACACTTCCTTGTACAGCCCCAGCAGGGGACTGGATCTTTGGAAGAGATGCACAGATGCCAAGTGACCAAACACAACTGCAGCTGAATGTGGAGGGACCAGATCATATCAATTTTCCTGGCTCTTTCTCTGGGATTTCTGTGTTGTTGACTTCCCGGACTGAAATCCCCATGGAATTCATCAAGACTCTCAGTCACTTCCATAATTGCAGGGGAGAGAAACAACCACAGTCCAGGAACTCTGGGTAGAAAAACAAGTTTACATCACTCTGAACTTCTTTGTGGCCCATTGCAACTCCTCTTTAGGTTTCCTTTTCTGCCCTTTGACCTGTCTCCATGTAATCTCCACAATCCATCATGGAGACCTGGCTGGGCAATGGTTCATGAACCAATTCATTGGATTGGGAGGGAGGGGTGGTTCCTGGGGGTATCAGTGCAGTGACATTGTTGGATGATACAGTCACAATATCTGAGCTCAGAAGATGCTGCAAAACTGATGAGGATGGCCCAACTGCCAGGACCAATGTGACCGAACAGTCATTTGCCCAACCGTTCAATAAACTGGGCAATCCCTGGATTGTTTTGTCTTGGAGATGGAGTACCCCACAATGTAAAGGGGAAATGGCGACTGAGTAATTAATTATATTCGTTTCATTTGTATCTCACCCAATAGCTGAAGCTCTCTGGGCAGGCAACAGGAGACCTACCTGGGGATACTCATTGCTGGGTGTATGTCTGGATGGTTGCATTAAATGGGTAGCCCTTATTTCTCCATGTACAGAGATAGACAAAGTGCCTCTTGAATGTGTAGCCCAAGATGGGTAAGGGATAGAGAGGTTGGGTTGGAAGACAGTGATGACCACATATTGTAACTCACTACATACTGAGGGACAATGTTGTGTGATGAGCCTATCAGAGGAGCATGTGCCTCCTCCTTGGCCGAACACATGAGCCTGCTCATGGGCATGCTTGGCCCACTCCTCTTGCCTGTCTCCCCCTGGTGGTCTTCTGTAGAATCATTGCCAGGATGGATGAAGCTCCACTCTGTGGCAGTTGTGACCATGGGACAGTTTTGGCTCTCCAAGAATTTCCACTGAACAAACAGAGCTGCCATGAAGTGGGATGGTTGGGGAAAAGTCCAGGCCTAGCTTCTGCTGCAGAGTTGATGACTGGAGCAGGAGGTGGGTGCCTTACCCACTCTGCTCTTTTGCCTCATTTGAAGGTATTCTACTAAAGGACATCACCAGTTGTTCAGATTGGATGTGTTGATTCCCAGCTCAGCAGGATGGTCCCATGAAGGGAACAGCAGGGCACCAGTGCTCCATACACTTCTTCCTGATTAATTAGACTCAGACAAAAGTGAGATAAGCTGAGTGATAGTTCCCCATTTGGGGAGACCTCCCAGCCCCTAACCATGGAGTCAGATCTCCCTAACTAAAAAATATGGATGGTTTCCAGAGGGTCTTTGGAGGGCTTTGACTTGAGATGCTGGTGGTTCTGTCAATACCTGGTTGATGTCTGAAACACAGAGAAGACCCATCCAGGGGGCATGGGTGTTCCACTGCACATTCTCTGTGTGAAGGAGCTCATACTCCTCTGGTGTACATCCCAGACTGAGAGCAATGGGACCAGTTAGAAGATCAAAGGTGTGCAGATGGAGGAAAACCTCTAGAGCGGCTGCCAGGCAGAGGAAATTTCCCAGAGTAAGGTCTATTGGGAACACTGAGGGTGGCAATGGAAAGACATCTCACTCTCTGTACTCAGCCTTTTCTTTGTTGGTAAGTGGGCTTTTGGGGGCTTTGCTAGTCCCAAGAATATCAAATATGCCTCAGAGATCCAGTGCAATATATTTGCCTGGAATTTCCAGAATCTCTAGCATCCACCAGCACTTTGATTCCAAATCCATGGCACTTCCATCAGGAGAGGTAGCAGAAGACAGGTCAAGTATTCTTGAATGATGTTGATTTTTCTTGGGGCCTTGTGTGCTGGGAAGAGTATGACTTCTTCATCCCAAACTGAGGCAATTACAGAAAACTGCATTTGGCAGGTTGAGCTACCCTTGGCACAAACTCAAACTCATTTTGCAACACCAAAATCTCTGACATCCACCAGGACTTTGATTCCAAATCCATAACATAGAAACTGAGTGAGTCAGAAGGAGCCTCTAGGCCATCTATTCTCAGTCGGCTCCAGTCATGACATGCCTACCATATGCAGGTCCAGGCTTTCTTTGAACACCTTCACTGATGGGGCTTAAACCACCTCCCATGGGAGCCCATTCCATACCCTGTGGCCCCATGCTGCGCCAATTCCAACTTTGCTATATCCCGCTTGTAACGAGAGGCCCATAATTGAAATGAGTTCAGTTTGGGGAGGAAAATGAACCTGGACACAAGGATGGATTTCAGTAGAAATCAGACTTGAATGCAAGGTAGAGGCTGCCAACACTTCACCCTGCCCATTGACACCATTTTTTGCAAATTCAGATGTTTCTTACACTGCAACTCAGCAGTTTCTGGCTCCTTCCATCACTGCCACAGCTGTCCTGAGTGCAGCATGAGGAGATGGTATGGACCTTTTCCCCAGGGTTGAAGGGAAGACTCTTTCCTTTGATGTGTCTGAACATGTGCTCAGTCTCTCGTCTACAGTGGATGGCACAGTTCATCTGGGTTCTGGAAGAGTGCAGCTTAGAACAGGTGGACGAAAGGCCTTTGCACCCTTCATAGTTCATTTTAGTAGGCTTAAGAATGTGCTACCTGTCATCAGAATGTTCTGAAGACTCATATTAGTTGGGGAAGAAAGAGCGTAATGTTGGAAAAAGGAATGGGAAGCCTCTGGCCATTCTATCTCTGCCCCAGCACAGGTCTCTTTAGCACCCACTCAAAGTGTCTGTGCTGTTGTAGCAACACAAAGTGCAGACAACATAACAAAGGAACCTTTTGCTGAACTTGGGTGTTCCAAAGACCTTCTGCTTGCCTTGTCTATAGGAAATTATAGAAACATAGAAACAGAGCAAGTCAGAAGGGGCCTCCCAGGCCATCTAGTCTGACCCCCCACCTCCAGCTGGCTATGCTCACAACATGCCCACCATGTGCAAGTCCAGCTCTCATTATGCTCTATGGTGGAGTTTAACCACAGTGAGAATCAATTTTCCCAACACTTATTTGTCTGCAGTGATTGTCTGGGCCCACACACATAGATACAAGAATGCCACAACATATCTTGAATACATACAAACCTCTACAGATGTTTCATCCAAACAATCAAAATTCAGACCTATGGATGAAATGAATGCATCCATGAAAATATTGTAGGAGGAGGTGCTTTGCTTTGTTGTCTATTTTTATTGACCAACATCCTTGGCCTGACAAAGAGGGTGCACACAACAGCAAACACAAGGATATTTTATTTATTTATTTAAAACATTTGTACGCCACCCCCATTGCAACAAAGCCTCGGGGTGGCTCACAACACAGCAAACACAAGAATAATTTAAAACTATTTAAAACTATTTAAAACTGGCCCATCTCAAATAAACAAGTTAAAATACAAATACAATTTATAATTAACAATTAAAATAACTTTTAAATAAAAAGGTCTTCGCCTGGCGCCGAAAAGCAAATAATGCAAAGATACCATAAGAGAAATTTTGGTGCCATCAAGCAAATTTTGCTGTACCCCACGACATGACAGGGCTAGTTATGGGAAGAAGGCTTTGGCAAAAGCAGGACATCTTAACTCTGCCACCCTTTGTTGCTGGTGCAAAACACACCCTCCAATATCCAGGATTCTCCTTCCTAATTTACGCTCTTATAAGAGTGCATCAGCAATATTTGGTGATTTAGATAATGGCAACTGAATTACTTTAGACATACCAGGTACATAGAGGGATATCTTATTACTTTAGTATATCCGTCTATAAGTACCTCAAAGGCTGTCACAAAGAGAAAGGTCAAGATCTCTTCTTGCTGCCAGAGTTTAGGACACGGAATAATCCATTCAAGTTGTGACAACCCAGATTCAGGCTGGACATCTTACAGATGGTCAGAGCAATACGACAGTGGAACCAGCTGCCTAGAAAGGTGGTGGGCTCTCCCACACTGGAGGTATTCAAAAAGAAACTGGACTGCCATCTGAGTGGGATGGTGTAACATGGTGTCCTTCAACAGCAGGGGTTTGTACTCAGTGGTATTCATGGCCCCTTCCAACTATACCATTCTATGATTCTATGACCAAGATTTCTTTTGAGTGTTAGGCCAAGCCTGCCTTCACTCTTTGGATGAAAGCAGAGCTGATCAAGCTCCCAAAGGAGCTTTGCATTTGTCATGCACTACTTCTGCAGCACTCACATAATGCTAATAACTTTCTGATACAGCATCCTCTTTCTTCTCATCTCTGTGGTATCGCCATAGAGCTAAGAATTGATCAAGTTCCAAACTGGCTGCTTTTCCCTGGGCTGGGATGGCCAGCTTCAACATCCTTTTTTCCTTTTTCCAAAGGAGCAGCAGCTGCAATCCTTTAATTCATTTCTCCCTTCTTTACTTCTTTCTCCCTCATGTACCAAAGCACCATCTACACGGGTCAAGACCCCTTACCTCTCGCACATGCCAAGCACTCCAGCAATCAGGGAAAGATTGCGGAATGATTCCAGCCAAACCCACCACCTCACCTTCTCCACAAGATCATCGCCTCACTCAGTCTTGGGAAGAGTGCACTTGTTAGCCGCCCTGAGGCTTTGTTAGCCGCCCCGAGGCTTGTTTGCAAGGGGGCGGCATACAAATATGTTAAATAAAAAATAAAAAAAATAAAAAGGGTGATCCCTGCCCGCCAGACCTTCCAAAGTGTTTGGGGTCCACTTGCTGTTGTAGTTAGTCACGAAGTCGTGTCTGACCCATCACGACCCCATGGAAAACATTCCTCCAGGCCTTCCTGTCCTCCACCATCCCCCAGAGTCCACTTAAGCTCACACCAACTGCTTCAGTGACTCCATCTAGCCACCTCATTCTCTGTTGTCCTCTTCTTCTTTTGCCACCTATCATTCCCAGCATTAGGCTCTTCTCCAGGGAGTCCTTCCTTCTCATTAGGTGGCCAAGTATTTGAGTTTCATCTTCAGGATCTGGCCTTCTAAAGAGCAGTCAGGGTTGATCTCCTCTAGGACTGACCGGTTTGATCTCCTTGCAGTGCAAGGGACTCGCAGGAGTCTCCACCAGCACCAAAATTCAAAGACCTCAATCCTTCGGTGCTCAGTCTTCCTTATGGTCCAACTTTCACAGCCATACATTGCAACTGGGAAAACCATACCCTTGACTATACGCACTTTTGTTGGCAGGATGATGTCTCTGCTTTTTAGTATGCTGTCTAGGTTTGCCATAGCTTTCCTCCCCAGGAGCAAGCGTCTTTTAATTTCTTGGCTGCAGTCCCCGTCTGCGGTCATCTTGGAGCCCAGGAAAATAAAATCTGTCACTACCTCCATTTCTTCCCCATCTATTTGCCAGGAAGTGAGAGGACCGGATGCCATGATCTTAGTTTTCTTAAGGTTGTGTTTCAAGCCAACTGTTGCACTCTCCTCCTTCAACTGCATCCAGAGGCTCTTTAGTTACTCCTCACTTTCTGCCATTAGAGTGATATCATCAGCATAGACCCGTCGCCGCCGCCGAAAAGACCCACCGCTGAAAAGACATTTCAGTTGTTGCGGCCTGATGATGTGGACAAGGTGCTTGGACAAGTACATCCTACCACCTGCTTACTGGACCCTTGCCCATCTTGGCTACTTAAGAAAGCCAAGGACGGGATAGGGACCTGGATCCTGGAGGTTGTCAATGCCTCTCTAAGGGACGGCCGGGTACCTGCCCCTTTAAAGGAAGCGGTAGTCCAGCCAGTCCTAAGGAAGGCATCCCTGGCTCCAGAGATGGCCGCCAATTATAGACTGGTGGCCAACATCCTGTTCTTGGGCAAGGTGTTAGAGCGGGTGGTGGCAGGACAACTCCAAGCACTCTTGGATGAAACTGATTATCTGGACCCATTTCAGTCCGGCTTCAGACCTGGGTATGGTATTGAATCTGCCTTGGTCGCCCTGTATGATGACCTGTGCAGGAAGAGAGATAGGAGGAGTGCATTCCTGTTGGTTCTCCTGGACCTCTCAGCAGCTTTTGATACCATCGACCATGGTATCCTTCTGGATAGGCTAAGGGGGCTGGGAGTAGGAGGCACTGCTTGGCAGTGGTTCCACTTCTACCTTGACGGCCAATTCCAAAAGGTGGTGCTGGGGGACTTTACCTCTGCGCCATGGCAGTTATGCCATGGAGTTCCGCAGGGGTCTATTCTGTCCCCCTTGCTCTTCAACATCTACATGAAACTTCTGGGAGAGGTCATCCGGAGGTGTGGGCTGAGGAGTCATCAGTACGCAGATGATACCCAGCTCTACTTCTCTTTTTCAACCAATCCAGGTGAGGCAGTGGCTGTACTGAACTGGTTCCTGGCCGAGGTAATGGGCTGGATGAGGGCCAATAAACTGAAGCTCAATCCAGACAAGACGGAGGTCCTGCTGGTAGGTGGTTCAAACTCCTGGGTAGGTAACTTAGATCTTGTCCTGAATGGGGTTGCACTCCCTCTTAAGGACAGGGTCCACAGCTTGGGAGTGCTCCTCGACTCGGAGCTGACTTTGGAAGCTCAAGTGTCGGCAGTGGCGAAGAGCGCTTTCCATCAGCTTCGGCTGATCCATCAGCTGCATCCCTACCTGGAGGACGACTGCCTAGTGACAGTAACGCATGCATTGGTTACTTCCCGATTAGACTTCTGTAACGCGCTCTATGTGGGGCTGCCCTTGAAGACAGTCCGGATACTTCAGATGGTGCAAAATAGAGCAGCCAGGTTGCTGACGAGGACTGGGCATTATTCTCATATAGCCCCAGGCCTCTACCAGCTTCACTGGCTTCCCATCGAAGTCTGGGCTCAATTCAAGGTGTTGGTTATGACCTATAAAGCCCTTAACGGCTTGGGACCCAGATACCTGAAGGAACGCTTGCGGCCATATTTGCCCTCCCGCCCCTTGAGATCGGCAGCAGGGGCTCTCCTCTGGGAGTCTTGTTTGTTTATGTTGTAAGCCGCCCCGAGGCTTTTTGCGAATGGGGCGGCATAGAAATGGTTTAAATAAATAAAAAATAAAATAAAAAATAAATATTTGAGGTTGCTGATTTTTCTCCCGGCATTCTTAATTCCAACTTGTGTTTCATCTAGTCCCGCCTTTCTCATGATGTGCTCTGCATATAAGTTAAATAGGCAGGGTGACAGTATACAACCTTGCCAAACCCCTTTCTCAATTTAGAATACTAATCAGCTGGAATACTGTCACCTCCACTAGCTTTGTTGTTGCTCAGACTTCCTAAGGCCCACTTGACTTCACATTCCAGGATGTCTGGCTCGAGGTCAGTGACCACCCCATCGTGGTTGTCAGGGAAGTTAAGCTCTTTATTGTATAGTTTTTCTGCATAATCTTGCCACCTCTTCTTAATCTCTTCTGCCTCTGTTAGGTCCCTGCCGTTTTGGTCCTTTATCATGTCCATCTTTGCATGAAACCTTCCCTTTATATTTCCAATTTTCTTGAAGAGATCTCTCGTCCTCCCTATTCCATTGTTTTCTTCTATTTCTTTACACTATTCTTTTAAGAAGGCATTCTTATCTCTTCTAGCTATTCTGTGGAATTCTGTGTTCAATTGGGTTGTCAATGTTCAGTTTTGTCATCTCATGTTTGACCACGTCCAGCTTACCTTGCTTCATTGATCTTACATTCCAGGTTTTTATGCAGTCTTGTTCTTTACAACATCAGACTCTCCTTTCACCACCAGATGCACTTGCAACTGAGTGTCCTTTTGGCTTTGACCCAGTTGCTTCATTCTTTCTGATGTTCCTAGTCCTTGCCCTTTGCTCTTCCCCTTTAGCACACTGGACACCTTCTGTCCTGAGGGACTCATCTTCCAGCATCATATCTTTTTGCCTTTCAGTACTGTCCATGGGGTTTTCATGGCAAGGATATTGGAGTGGGTTTCCATTTACTTCTCCACTGGATCACCTTTTGTCAGAGATCTCTGCCATGACCTGTCCATCCTGGGTTCACCTGCACAGCATAAATCATAGCTTCATTTAGCTATACAAACCTCTTCGCCACGACAAGGCAGTGATCCATGAAGAGATCTGCTGGCCACTTTCCCACAATCAGGAGTGGGAGGGGGGCTCAGTGGTTGTCCTGGAAGTGCTTTGATCCAGATGCACCATTTGATGAGATCTTAGAAGTGCGACTGCTTGGGGTGGAAAAAACAACAGAGAGAATGTTCCGGCTGTTCCACTGGCTGGGAATGTATGTACACTATAAACAGTATTTTCAGGGAAGGGGCACTCAGCTGGGGTCCTACTGACTCAGGAGGAGGGCTCACTGAAATACCCTGTGTTTGCCAGAGCAGAAAATTAGATCCCTGAAAGCAAAGATGTTCCTTAATTGAAAGGAAGGCCCTGGCAGTCAAGAGGGTTATGCTAGCACTACGGCACAATGTCTGGGCTGCCCCCTTCATGGTAATTACCAACCATGAGCCACGACAGAGCTAAATCACATGAAAGAGGGCATCCTGCAGCTCTCCAGGTGGTGTCTGGCTTAACAAACCTGTGCCTTTACCATTCGATACAGGCATGGCTGGCAACATGTGAATGTGGATTTTTTCTCCCACCAGGGGTCTTGAATACTGGAGGAAGATGGTGAACCTTTCTGAGGTTAGGGAATCAGTGCAAGGCGATCGGGGCTCACTACTCCCCACTCAGTGTCCAGTGGGCAATTAAGGGAAAATAAGAAACACAGATGGGATGGAGGAGTTTCCTCTCTCGGGGGGGGGGGCTTCAGAGGGAGGGGTCTTGGCTGCAGCTGGTGTAAGTCAATGCTTTGCTGTGGTGTAGATTGAACTCAATGAGGAACACCTTGGAGTGGGCATAGAAAGGATGGCATGTGGAAAGGGGGATAAAGGAAGGCCAGAAGAAGGCCTGCCAGAGGAGAGGGATGTGTCCTCAGAAAGTAGAAGTGATCAGGACAAGAAGCTGGCCTTTCTCAAAGTGCAAACTCTGACCTTCAGGGAGAATGTGACCCATTCAAGACTGGTTGAATAGTCCTCTGGGCATATAGGCCATACAGCAGCAGCACCACTAGCCTCTCTGGACTGAGCTTCAATTTGTGGTCTTTCTACAGGTCCTATATAAAGCTCAGGCAAGGGAAAGAACCTCACCTGGCCTAGATGAAAAGGAAGTCTAAAGCTAGGTTTTATTAGCGTACTTATGACATGTGGGGCAGCAGGGCATGAGGGGGCTGCTGCACCAACGTCTCACTTCCACCATCCAGAAGGCAACAAATTAATTGAGCCAGGTGGACACCTGGGTTGATGTAACATCCAGTCTTTTCCACTGCCACCATAGCCACTCACCTGACCTGGTGGGGATACCCTCAGAAGTGGGCTCCCCTCCCCTCCCCTCCCCTCCCATCCCCTCCCCTTGCAGACTGTGTTGGGGGACTTTGGCATTCTTGCTGAGCACCAGCTTCATTAGCTGCCCAGTTAACACTTGTAACTGGTCTGTGGTTTTTCTAGCCAGGGTGAAATAGATCTGAGTAAGTTGGGTTCAAAATGACTCACCAGCAATACATTTTCTGGGTCATGCAAGCAGGGATGCATGGGGAACAGGTTCAAGAGGAGGAACCTGTTGGATTCCCTGGGCTCAGCTCTCCGGACTTTGCAGCAGCCCTGAGTCCCAATTCCTGCCTGGTGCAGCCAGCACTCGCAGAGAAGTCACCACAACCTGAACTGCGCTTGGAGGGTTGAGCGTCTCCCAGATTGGATGCAGTGCCACTTAGGGAGCTTCCTGATGGCAGAGAAGCTGGTCACATGGGGCTCACCAAGAAAGGCACCTTCTGCAACAGCTGCACAAGCAGCGTCCCTCTTCCATGCCTCCTGCAGATTCCTTTTTAGGCTGCTGCAACAATGTGGAAAAAGGGAACCAGTTTGGTGAGTTCATGCCACTTACAGACTTCCTCCTGGCTCAACCCATGTTGGAAGACATTGCCAAGAAAGGTGGTTTCCTGGCCCCTTCCAGCTCTACCAGAATGAGATTCTTACTGTAACAGTTACAGCCAAAGTCTCTGCTGAGGTCACGGCAGGGATCGGACACTTGAACATAGCAAGGGGGAGTGTCTTAATCACTCCTCAATTTCCTCTTGGGTAGCTTGGTTTTCTGAGAAATTTGAAATTGAGTGTCTGGGAGGATGAAAAAACACTTGTCAAATTTTAAAGAAATTTTCAAGCCATTATGAGCATATGTTTTACTGGAAAATATTAGTCTGATATAAACTGGAGCGAGAATAAACCTCTAGGCGGAATTTAAAGACCTTCAGTGGGCATCAGTTGGGCCAGTCCAGGCATCCCTGCCCATTAGACACACAAAGCCAATTAAGGAGGGCTGTGGAAGAGCTTTGGTGGGCCAATGAAAGAAAAGTTCAAAACTGTAAGCAGGCAGTGCTTGTATTCTGCTCAACCAAAATAGCACAAAAAACATACAAGCAAACAAACTAACAAACCTTAGCAACCTTCTTCCCCACCCAGCTTTCTCACCCATCCCCAGTGATTGGAAGTACAAGTACCACAATTTGAAATTGTTTTGGCCCTTAGACCTTTTTCATGTTTCATAATAGCAAGTTTATTTCCACTTTTCTTACTCATGCACATCACATGTCTACATTCTCCCAAGACAGGAATGCCTTTCAGAGGAATGTATCCTGGTGCATGGAAGCTAGAAGTTGGAATTGCAATTGAGGTTGCAAAGGACACAAAGAAGGTGTCCAACCATTCTCCAACAAGGGCAGCGGTTCTTATTTTGGTCCAGAGACAGAAAGTGCATTTGTGGACGAGGTGAAAGAGCTTTGTTGCTACCCTGCAGGACAGCCATGATCAAGGTAAGGGAGGTGCGTGGTACCTTCCTTTGTCCCTTCTGCTCTTGGAAGCTCTCCTCGAATGACAATGTACCTGCTCAATGCTGGTGCTCAGCACCTTCTGCAGCCAAGAGTGTCCTCGTGTTCTGCTCTTAGGAAGCTTTCCTGACAGTAGATATCTTTTTGGTGTTCCAAATTCCACCTGCTCTCATAGCCAAGAGGAGTCTGGTGTGTGTAACTAAATGGGAAGAAACCTGCAAGAATCTGGGAGGACATTCCCTTGGACATTTCCACACGAAATGCCTGGCCTTGACCAACCCATGCAGTTTCCAGGCCATGTTCATTTCAAACTCAGGCAAAGCTTCGGAAGAGCCATCAAGCAAGTGAACTGTGCCCACCAGATAATGCAATGAGTTCCCTGCATGACATAGCTCATAGCTTCATTGTGCTATGCAAGCCCCTTCGCCACAAGGCAGTGATCCATGAAGGGTACTACTTCATTATTAGTACAGTATAATTAATAATACTGTTGATTAAGTACAACCACATACTTAATATATAGTTATTATTCTAAATGGCATTTTCCATACTGGATTTAATTGGGTGATTTTGGTTTTCATATCAAGTTAACAAATTAATTCAGGTTCAGTTTTGTGGAAGTTGATTACCATTTTTTTCCAGCTGATCCTAATGACAAATATGCTCAGAGACCTTTTGTCACATTGTGTGGAGCTTTTATTGAACTGAAGATGCATTTGGTTCGATATTCTGGATGGACTCTGGGACAAAGTGAATTTTCTAACCATAGACAAAAGACTCCTCTTTCTGATCACATGCTTATATTTCAAGACCTGCCTGAAGGTGTGATGCTTACTAGATGGACAGCTCCTAGACCCATGCTTGTTACAAAGGGAGTCAGACAAAGCTGCATCACTCCTGCATCATTCAATTGAAATATGCATGACATTGTTGGGGGCCTAATTTCTCCAGCCCCTAAGCTGGCTACAAACTTATTTCTACTCTCCTGTACGCAGCTGATTCTGTACTGCTATCCCAAACCAAAGTGGGATTAATAAGATTGCTGAGGGCAGTCAGCAAGTACTGCCAAGAAGATCACCTGGTGATTAACTATGGCAAATCCAAAGTCCTGAGGTTTTCTAGAAATGACATTGCCCACAAATGGTCCACAGAAGAACCAGCCAATCAAAATTGAACAAGTCCAAGCTTTTCTATATTTAGGAATGGTTTGTCAGTCAACAGGGCCCTGGTCAGCTCATCAGTATGACGAGGTGGAAAAGGCATCTCACGGCTCTAAATTAATGACACACTTTCATTACACAAAACAAAGCAACTGTAGCTCCATCAGCACCTGAAGTGTGCCCAGTTAAATCTCATGCACAACTACCTGAAGAGGCTTTGATTTGGGTGAATGGATGTACTAGATAGAGAGTTGATCTTTTCCTTTCAGTGCCAGGTGAAAACCTTTTTATTTTCCCACTTTTTTAATTGCCAATTGTATTAATTTGTAGTTGTCATATTTATTATAGGATGCTGTGCTACTTTTATCTCTTTATTTTTTATTGGCGTTGAAAACCATCCCAGGATGTCAGTGATGGGATGGCATATAAAAGTATTAAATACATACATACAAGTTGCTTTGTCAAGTTGTGTGCATCTTGTGTTGGCTAGACTGATGCAACAACCCAGACATTTTGAAAAGGTGATAAAGAGACTTGTGCCGAGACAGAGGTAGAATCAACAGAGATTTTCACTCTTCTTTTTAAACTTTTCACAATTTCTTCCCCAGCTAACTGTGTCTTCAGAATATCCTGATGGCTATTGATGTAGCCATCAATAGAGAGGTCGTTGAGGCCCCATCAGTGCGGGTGTTCAAGGATAGGCTGGACGGCCACATGGTGGGCGTGTTGTGAGCAGAGCCGGCTGGTGCTGGAGGTCAGACTAGATGGCCCGGGAGGCCCCTTCTGACTCGCTCTGTTTCTATGTTTCTATGTGATCTCTGCCTACTACAAGTTTATGTGAAGTGTGTAAAGGGCTTTTCATTCACCTGTTTTAAGCTGCACCCTTCCAGAACCCAGATGAACTGTGCCATACATTGCAGCTGAAAGACTAAGAATATGTTCAAACACATCAGAGGAAAGAGTCTTCCTTTCAGGCCTGGGAGAAAGGTCCATACCACATCCTCATGCTAAAATCATATGCCATTGACTGCATTGATAGTGATGGAAGGAGGCAGAAGCTGCTGAGCTGCTGTTTAAGAAACCCCTGAACTCTCAGAAAATAGGCCCAGAAAGAAGGATGATCCACTAACAAGCTTTCCGCTGAAGAAACGGGAATCCGTTCCTGTCTCTAAGCTCAATTCTGGCATCAACAACAAAAAATAAAGAGCTCAACACCCAGGCAAAATATGGTTCATGGCAAGGTCAGGGCATGCTACTGCCTCAAGGGCAAAGCAAATAGACTGAAGTATAGAACAGGGAACTTCAAAGGATTGTCCACAAGTCATGTCTACAAAGAAATCAAAGGAGAGGCTTCACTTCAATCCAGGGAGAATGGTCCATTCCACATCTTCCTGCTTCCTGCCAAGAACCTTAGTGGTAGTGATGGAAGGAGCCAGTTGAGTTGAGTTACACTGAAAGACCCACAGAAGACGGGGCCAGAGAACAGGGAGACATGACGGCCACCTCTAAGAAAGGGCTGATTCCAACCTCTAAGAAAGGGCTGATTCCTGTATCCAGGGTCAATTTCCTCCCCAAATTGTACCAATTTCGAAGGCTACATTTGCAGTGATCACAAATACGTAATTCCCAGAATTGACATAAAAAATGTCAAAATGATTTGTTTTTAATAATCTTTCTGCCAAAACCTATTCTCCATGTCATTGTCTTCCTATTGTAGTCATCATGCTTAAGGAATTCCCAGGAAATGACATTTGAAATGTGTCCAAATGTTTTTGTGCATACTAAGCTGTGCCCTTAATCCTGTTATCATTGGCAAGTGACCACCTTAGTGATATGGAGGAATGAATCTTATGAGAGTCTTGGGGGAGAGATCTCAGCTAGCTATCAGTTGGACTTAATGAGATGATGAATTGAGAGAAATATCTGCTATTCCTGTGACACCTTATAGAGACAGAAACAAACAGGGTGCTACAAAGTGCTTGTAGCTCTTTGTGGCATCACTGAAGGAGGAGTGGTTGCAACACAGGCATGGTTGCAACTAGAATCCCATGCAGCATCTCACCATGGGATGGACTGGGCACTTGAAGGCTATGTGTCCTCAAAAGAGCCAGGATGGTTTCATGACTGAGAGTGCTAAAAGGGTGGGACTGGGACTCTGGCAGTCTGGGTTCTACTACCATTCAGTCCTGGAGATCCCTGGGTGAGTCTGGGCCATTCACAAACCCTCAGGTCAACCTACTTCACAGGGTTGTTGTTGGGAGGACATGACTGAGAGGAAAAGGAGAATTCCTTCCTTGAGTTCCTTGGAAGGAAAAAGAGTGATGTAAGTCCAAGATTAAATATAACCAATAAATGGTCTGTGGTTACCTCTAGTACAATCAAAATTGGCATGCTAAGACAGAGGAATGTGGTGGCACATGAGCTCTGGCACATGGTCTCGCTGTGGGAATTAGTTGGCCTGTATATAAAAGATCCTCACTTGAATTGAGACGTCTTCTGCAAGACTCATCCCAAGTTCTTTTTTCCAACCCTGAACTTTCAGCAACATTCATTTGGAGTGAAGCACAAAAGGTTTCATGTGAGGCACTTTCTGGTTCTGAGAAAATAATATGAGGAAATGATTAGCATTTTCCCCAATTTTATGTGCTTGTTTTATTTGGACACAGAATGAAATTTTTTTCACCAAATATTGCCATTGGAGACCTGCCCTAAAGCCCCAAAGCTCTGCATATGCATCCAGCGGGATGCATCCCTGGAATATGAATGGATCTCTTTCTTGCTTTTCCCCTTCAGAGGAGGGGAGAATGTGTTCCAATGGAGCAAATCTCAAGGAACCAAGGTTCAATTTGAATGCCTGGAAGTACTTCCTGACAGTTCGAAACCCTAGGGTATGGAATGAGCTTCCACGGGAGGTGGTTGAAGCCTCATCAGAGACAGTGTTCAAGGATAGGCTGGACATGCACATGGTAGACATGTCATGAGTGGAACTGACTGATGCCAGGGCTCAGACTAGATGGCACAGGAGACCCGTTCTTACTCACTCTGTTTATTTGTTTTTATGTTTCTATGTTTCAACTTAGCTTGTTTCTAAGACTGGGCCAGCCACGAAAGGAAGACAGTGAACTGAAGAAGCATGGATTCCAGAGAAGGACATTGCAAGTATTCATAGGAACTCCTGACACAGACCAGTCCTGTATATTTACATGACAGGCCCTCCATGTGCTCTACACTGTGAATAAGAAGGCAAGCATGGATTTGGAAAAAGCATTCCCTGTGTGCATCAACTCTCATGCCTCCGTTTTTCAGAGAAGAGGAATTCTTAATTGAAAGTTGCCTTCTCCCTTTTCACCCTGATTTTCTTACCAGTGACTTCCTTGACTGTAGAGCATTTTAGTCCTCAAACGTGTGTGATGTAGTACATGGAAGAAATATGATGCCACAAGAGACTTTGCTGTTTTGCCACAGCAAATTAACACAAGCATTAAGAGTTAAACTCAACTGGATGAGTCTCCAGGAATGATAAGGAAGCCCCGAGGATTGCAGGTGCTGAGTCACAATCCACTCACAACCAGTCAACATTTGCTTTTCTTTATCTTCACATGGATGGCCTCTGACAAAGCCCACTGATTCCAGTATGGGAATTGGTCTGAGGGATGCTTCCATCATCTTAAAGTGCCTTCTGACCCATTTCAGCTACACTGGAAACATATCAGCAAAAGGTTTCAGGCTGCTACCTCCTATTTTTGGAATCTTCCAGAGGTTTTTCCTCCAGGTGTCTCCTCTCTTAGATTTCAGTCATATATTCAAGAGCTGACTTTGAACAGAACATGATTCACTTTGTGAAGGAGTCAGGACCAGAAGTCAAAAGCAACATCAAACTCAGAACAGTATTATGTTCAATGACTAGAAATAATTAGAAACAATAAATTATCATCCCACCAAGATTATGTGAAAACATGTCACAAGAGGGAGGTAGTTCAGACGGTTTTATTTCAAGATGAAACTGAACAGGATGACCATGACTTCTGTAAGGATATGTAGCATGGCAAATTCTGGCTGACTGAATGTCTGATAGAAAAATCAATGGCAAGAATGTCCCCAGAGCCCCGCAAATATATGCTCGTTAGATCGTCTTTGGCCTCATTAGATGTTCTTTACAATTGAGATTGGGGCTGAGGAGAATAATGTAGCATTTTGGGAAAAAGATGCAGGCCAGCAGGCCAGTGCTCGAGGCCAAGATGGAGAACACCTCCACAGCCACCATGGACCAGCCCTTGGTGCTCAAATAGGAAGGCACAAAGGAGACCCAAACACTGCAGAAGACCAGCATGCTGAAGGTGATGAACTTGGCTTCGTTGAATGTGTCGGACAATTTCCTGGCTTGTAAAGTTACTGTGAGGCTAAGAAGGGCCAGGAAACCCCTGTAGCCCTGCACGGTGTAAAACAGGGCAACAGAGCCTTCATTTCATTCCACAATGGTTTCTTCCACCAGGGAATGGAAGTTGAGGTTTACGAATGGAGGAGCCAAGACTAGCCAAACCAGACAGATGGTACACTGGCCTAAGAAACAAGCAAGGAGAATGGAGTTGGTTAATGTTCTCCCTAGGAGTTTTTTTGCCCTGTTTCCTGGCTGGGTGGCCATGAAGACCAGGACCACTGTGACTGTTTTTGCCAGCACAGAAGAAATGGCCACAGAGAAGATGATGCCGAATGCCATTTGTTGCAATAGACACATGACCTTTGTGGGTCGACCGATGAACAGAAATGAGGAGCAGAAGCAGAGCTGAAGGGAGATGAGGAGGACGTAGGTGAGGTCCCGGTTGTTGGCTTTGACCAAAGGCGTGTCATGGTGTATGATGAATGTGGCCATCGCTAGAGATGTCATCATGGTGAGAACAAAAGCCAGGGAGGCTAAACTGACCCCCAAGGTCTCCTGGTAGGAAAGGAAGTGGATATTGTTGGGGACACACTGGTCTCGATTTTTGTTTGGGTGCTGATCTTCCATGCATGGGTCACAATGAGCTGCATCTGCAAGGAGCAAAAGGGAGTGAACTCTCTGAAACATGGCATAGGTCTTCTTCCTCTGGGGTCAGGGTAGCCCCCAATGAAACAATAATTGGCAATATCAATTGCTACTTGAAATACCACTGTCACTGTAATGTGTTGTAAGTTGAACTGCTCTCCTCCCTTGCATGGAGAGTGAGACAAAACCTGCAAAGTACAAGCTTCTGAACTCAAGAATGTATTATGTGATAGCTGAGCAGGAAGACTGAGTCTGTGGTACAAAAGAAGGGTACTGCAGAATTTAAAAAGGAGAAAGAAAGTAGGAATGTAGGCCAGTTAGGGAAAACTCTTAATGATAAAAGTTGATTTTCAGTTGAATTTCTCTCCTCCCTTCCAACAATCCCTGAAGTTCTTTTCAAGGTAGTTTTCTGGTGTATCTGCTGTTTCACAGCTGGTCTTCCTGTCTACCTGGCACCAGACAACTCAATGGGTGCATGAATCCTTCCTCCAGTCTCCATTTGTTCTCCAAAACTCCCTTCAGACTTAGAAACCGCTTGGTTTTCAGTGACTGCCATCTAATTTCTGGTCTGATTTCATTGTTGTTTCAGTTGCAAATTCCAATCATTCCTCTTTTTCTCCTTCTAAATCAGAAATGGATTGAAGACTCTTTGAGGGCTGCATGATGGGAGCAGTGGGCCCCATCCCTATCCAACTCGCCAGCTGCCAGTACACTTTAGCAACATAGCACAGAATTCAGTCTCAGAAATGGTTTAGAAGACTTTTCTTGCATCACTATGATGGCCCTTTGTACCAGACATATGTTCCATAATTAGCCTTGGAGAAAAAGCAGAATGAGGCCACAAAAAGTTGAAAACCTTCTATGTATTTTGTTCTTTCTAAATCTATGTATGTATTAAAAGGAGCTGGTCCTTGTCCATGATAAAGTTTTTAATCGATCCATCTGTCTAGCTCCATTGAATTTCCATTAATCTTTGTGTCACCTGTCTTGTTAGAAACCGTCCCTTCTGGACAACGGTCACATCTGTGGCAGCAAACCTGCTTCTCCTCCAAGACTATTTTCTGGTACCCTGGCAAACACCTCTCCACACACCTGCCCAAGGGGGCTGTCTAGAAGACAAGAGAGAGATTGTTGAAGCTTTGCATGTGCTGGGCATGGGACCAATATGCTTGATCTGAATCCATATGGGCTTCTCCTACAGGATGGGTGGGATCCATACTAGTAATGCCAAGTCTTTTCTCCATGGTTGCTGGTTACTTCAAAAAATCCTAATTGAGGCCCTTTTAGAATCTATTCTTGCAAAGAGATCAAATTTGTGGATTCCGAAGGAAATCAGCCCTGGCGCTCCTCAGAAGGTCAGGTGCTAAAGCTGAAGCTCAAATGCTTTGGCCACCTAATGAGATGGAAGGACTCATTGGAAAAGACCCTGATGCTGAGAACGATTGAAGGCAAAAGGAGAAGGGGATGGCAGAGGTTGAGGTGGCTGGATGGGGTCACTGGAGAGGTGGGTGTGGGGTTCGGTGTACTCCAGGGGTTGGTGGAGGAGAAGAGAACCTGGAGGAATATTGTCCATGGGGTCGCAATGTGTTGGACACAACTTTGACTGAACAACAATATATTCTCATAGAGATGTATGGAATTTGCTTTGTTCCTTCTGCTGAGTCAGATCCTGGGTCAGCCAACCCTGTTTGTTATCATTTGCGTTGAGTGGCTATCTCTGGATTCATGCACGTTCTTTTTCAAGCCCTCCCAGGAGAAGGCAACGAGTGGGCATTGTCCTTATGTAAGCAAAAGTGATGCTTTCTCATTGGATCATGGACTCTCGCTGGACTCATTTAGCTCTTGGTCTCATCTAGTTAGAGACCTTCCTTTCCCAAGTGTTCCACCTGCCCCATTCTGTGGTTTTCCATGGATATTGATGTCAACCCACCTCTGTAGCCCACACAATTCCATCAGACTGAATGGTGAAATCTCGGCCTGGGGATGCTTCTGAATCCATCCATCTAACTTTGATGCGAGCAAAAGAAAAATTTGGAAAGGAAACCCAGTTCACAATCTCATATCTCTGTCCACTTTTATGGAATGAGACTTCCTCCCCAGCTCTGTTGTTAAATCAGACTTTCCTCAAAGGAGTCAGAATCTGAAATACAAGAGGCACTTTGAAAACAGGGCAATGGTGAACATGTTCTGTCACCTTCCATTGCAATTGTGATCCCTCACCCTAAATGTTTTTTCCTGCACTACATTCTTTTCCTTTTTATTTGAGGTGCATCTTCTTTGAATTCTCATGACTAGACTGTGGTTTCCCAGTTATTTAATTTTTGGTTCAGCTTCTACTTGTTACAACAAAACCAAATATACTTGGGTGTTTCCCAAAGGAGCAGGCTTTGGCCATGATAGGAAGCACCATCTGGCAAATCTCTGATTTCCAGGAAGAAGGAAAAGGGAAGGGGTAAGTTTATGACTGCAGGATGACTCCAAATGTGGGGGTGGCGATCTATACTTTTCAGGTCTGGTTTGGAGTAAACGGGCTTGGAGCTACTGGAATTCATCCCTCCTCAATATTCAAGTCAGTGACTATCCATGTCTTCTACAGGAATGATACAAACCTTTTTTTGTCAGCCTTATTCAATATATTTTTCGAGGAAATGATGGTCAAGGAAGAATATCCATGGTGAATCTCTGCAATATGCTCATCGAATTGATGAAGATTTCATTGCTCAAGCATAGACTTTGCCAAAGCACTTCTGCAGGCCCCTGTGTTAAGGTTGTCTAATCAGAAGTAAGATCTTACCTGCCAAGGCTGGATCTGAAGAAGACTCTTTCCTTCCCTCCTCATTTCATACTTAGATTCAGAAAGAACATGCAATGCATGTGCCACAGAATAGGTGGCTTTGTGGATGCTGTAACTGTGGCTGGACATGCTTGTTTCCAGTGCTTCAGTTTGCGCTTCATCTTTGTTTTCCTTGCCTGTACAAGTTTCCTCCTGTTTTGGAGAAAATTGGCCTGATTTCAGAAACTGACAGCTGTATGCCATTTCCCACCATCTCTGGAAAAAGATGTCTCCTTGTGGTTGGAGTGGATCCAAAGCTGAGATGAAATGCTTGAATTTAGGCACATCTCTTCTCTGCACTCTGAAATGCAAAGCACCATGGAAAAGTTTGGCCAGACTCAGGTTTGGTGCTTCTGGAGAACTTTCCCAGTGGGCTGTCACAATCCAAACCTTCCTAAATTGCCTTGTGGTCCTTTCCTTGTAAACAGCCAATAGAAAATTAAGAATTTCATAACACTGCTGTGTCCAAAGAGGAGGATGACTTGGGACTCAAACCAAGAGTTAGGAATAGAGCCAGCTTGCACACAGTCCAGAAAGAGCATGTCTGTTGGGTTCACCGTGTCAGTGAAAGCCACACAGATGTCCTTCTGCTTGAGCTTTGGTGTCAGTGCCTGGATGAAATGTTCACCAGGGTCGCCTGCTAAAGTAACCAGCCCAATCCATTTCCACTGGAAATGCAGGAGAAGTTGGACTAGGGCCCAGTATTGAGCCATTTCATTTGGATCAATGTGGAAAAAGGAAGGAAATTCTGTCTTCTCACCCTGAAAAGGATCAGGGGAACCATATCCAAGCTGTCAGAGAGAATGACTGATTAGTGCTTAGAGGCAGAATTTTGTGGAATCTTAACAACTGAAGAGCATTTAGTGGAATCAACTGCCATGTATGCTACAGCAACATTCCATTGCAGGAAGTGCTCTTGCAAAGGGAAATGTCTCTTTTAAAAATGAGCATCTAAATTCAACATGAGTATTGTTGAGACTGCCCCACTGTGGATAGCACACCAAAGGTCAGGGCTGCCATTTGGTCACACTGGCAATGGTGTCCCTATGTCTGTATCTAAGCCACTATGGTCCCTTCATTCTTTGGGACCCCATCTAAGAAACAAGGGTTTGATCAAACCAGTTCTATTACTTTGAGAAATACATAAAAATATACATAATGTAAAACCTTATGCATTGCAGCTGGGGAGTAACCAGTAATCCCCAAAGGGCCACCACTCCAAATACTGGAAGTTTAGTTATTACCAGATGTGCCATATTTTTGCTATCCAATTTGAAAACAACACCCCCCCTCCCACCCAATTGTCTGAAATTTTCCTGTTCTCTCCATCTTTGTGTTTGGAGTGCTGCATGTCCCCAAGTTCGTCTCACTTGAATCTGCTTGCCTGTGGGATTTTGAAGAGTCTCATGACAGATGCAATCTCGCTTGAGGATTTGGGGTTGAGACACCCAAGAACAGAGATCAGTTGATCATTGCTGTGGCATTTGTAATTTGGAATCATTCTCCTAGGAGTGGAGAGGAGAGACAGGCTGTTCAAATAGATCCACATTGATATGTCGCTGTGGTCACGGATGTGGAAGCCCAAGGTGTGGTTCGGGAGGAGGACCGGATCCTTGTTGAGTTCCTTGATGGTGACCACCAGAGCCAAGATTTGCTGGTAGCGCTTCAGCATGAGCCTGCAATGAGGAGACTGATGTTGGAAGGTGGAATCCTGTTGGGATTCCTGAGAAGTGCAAGTAAAAACTCTCTCCACAGACAAAACATTCCACTGCAAAATCTTCTATCTGCTCACCACCATCCTTCTGCTTCTGCCATTAGCAAGGAAGCAGATTGATGATAGAAACCTCTCACCAGGTGACCCAAATATTAACTTACTTCAGAGGGGGCCTCTACAGAGTCACCTTTTGGCTCGAATATCTTTGAAAACAAATTGAATTAAATGCATTTACAATCCAATTGTTCCTTCTCTGCATGTGGAACAAACCTTGAATGATGCTCCAAGCTTCCTGGCTTACTCCCCAAATCCTTCCTCATACACACATTCAGTCACTCACTCACTCACCAACTCAAAAACACAGGGATTTCTGCATATCTCATTTTGCAGCATAACTTGTTAGCCCCAGGCTTGGGATTCTTCATTCTCTGGAAATTGCACTGCCAGTGGTCCTGTCAGATGGCCAGGACAACATCCATATTTGCAGAGAGAGATGGAAGAAAAACACAGAACAGAATGGGGCCACAGCTTTGTATGCAAAAGGGAGAGAAACTATTGTTGAAAAACTACAGTGATCCCTGTCCACTGTGCCTGGGTACATAGACTATCCCTGACTGTTTGAAACACCCATGCAGTGGCAAGAGAATCCTCCAATTTCTGCCTCTTGCTATGATCACCGTGAGCCCCCGAGGAGCCCCCTCATCTGAGAGCAAAGCATCTCTCCCTGATCTCTCCTTCAGAAACTTACAGAGCACAAGTGTAGAACCGTGGAAGTAGTATACTACGAAAGGTTTTTGCTTTTTGATGATAATACAGGCCAACTGGGAAATTCGCATCAACTATGAGATCTCCTGGGCTGTGATACTCTGGTCATTCTGGGGGCCTGGTCAGGAGGCACATGGTCCTGCCCACACCCTGCATGCCCTGCAGCAAGACCCAGAAAAGGAGCAGAACCTGCCAGAGACTTGGCATTGAAGAGAGACTGTCCTTTTCGTGCAGACCCAAAGAGAGGGCAGGAATTGACAGCGCTGAACCTGAGCTGGATCTTAGCAAGAAACAGGCAGGCAGCAAGTATCCGACACCAGCAGAGCCACACAGGGAAGGCTCAGATTCAGAAGACACTCTCTGTTAAGCAAGCTTTCTTCTGGTGTCCTTGTAATTGACTAGCTTGATGGAAACCCAGGGGACATCCAGACATCCAGAAATACTGTTATTAGCACAGCACTGAAAAAGGATGAGCAAACTTTGCCACATGGAGCCAGGGAAAGAGAGGGCTCTGATTTTGTTTTCTTTTTCTAAAACTTTGCCTCAGTGTGAGTAGAGTGATTTGGCTTTGCCAGGTTCTGCCTTTGGGCCTGTACAGAGGTCTTGACTGATGTACACCAGGAAATCCAAGCTTGTGCCAAAGCTCATTGGCCAAGATGGATGAATGAGGAACAATTCTGAGGAAATGTGAGAGGGAATGATGGAGGGCCCATTAGCTGCCCCACTTGACTTCCAGGAAATTGTCTCCCACAGAAGGCCTTCTCCTGCTTTCCTGCCATTGGTGTCCCTAATGGAAGTTCCTCAGAAGAAGCAGTGGGAAATATGAGAGGGGCTGCAGCTGCAACCTCAGGACCCCTTGTAATAGGTGCAGAGCTGGGCCCAGGCTATGGTCCAGTCAAAGCCTTATCTGGAGACTCACCTCTTCTTTTCAAAAGAGTTTTCACAGGGTTTTTACCCTCCAGCTCTTCTTCTCCCAAAATTGAAGGAGGTGGACAAAGATCTAGGGGAGGGACAGGAGATTGTGTGCAGTTCAATGACCACATTAATTTTCTGAGTCCCTCTGTCAGGCTGCCTCCCAATAGTGGGTGGGGCAAAAACACAACCACTCTCCAAAACAAGCAGTGAATTTAAAAGGCAGGGAAAGGTCTCAGGGCTCACCAGAGGTTCCCAGAGGGACTGACTGAGTCAGAGAGGTGACCTCGGTATCCATCAAGCCTGCCATGTTTCCTGCCACAATAGAGAATATGCAATAGCCAGAGAATTTCAGTGTAAGGGAAAAACAGAAAACAGTTTCATCACGAGATACGTGGATTGGTATTTTTGAAGTAGAGATCAGCATCATACAGTTTGTAGTATCAGAGAAGAGAGCTTGAGGGGTTAGCAGAAATCTCTAGATCTTCAGGTTGAGAGATAGACTGCAATCCATATCTCAGGAGCCAGGTACAGAGGTAGCTTGGCTCACAAACAGCTCAGTTCATGACCTAATCGGGTCGTGAAAATGAATTTCAAAGAAAAATTGCCTGAGTTCGTGAACTCTGCATTGGATGATGACCACAATCATACCCATCTTCCCCACCCACCACAGCATGTTCAGCCTATCTCCCCTGCCAAAGCGTGCCCACAATCGCACCCATCTCCCCCAGGATAAGCGTGCCTGCAATCATGCCCGTGTCCCCCTTGAGCATGATCACAATCGCAGCCACCTCCCCCCAGCAGGATCGCAATCGCACGATTTTGGTTTGGGCTCTCCCTCCAAATAATATCACCCCCTCCCCCCCCCCCCGGGAATAAGGGAAGGCCAAGACAATGGTGTTTATCCATTTCTTTCCAATGAGTTTTCTTGCCACATCCCCTGACTTGGTGGCCAGGAAGACAAGGACCACCATAACAGTTTTGGCCAAAATGGAGGAAAGAGCAAAAGAGAAGGTGATGCCAAAAGCAGCTTGTCAGAGAAGACAGGTGACCTCTACGAGGAAACCAATGAAGAAGAAAGGGACAGCAGAAAGTGGATCTTCTTGGGGATACAGCGATCTTGGTTCGTGTTTAGGAATTGATATGCAGCACATGAGTCACAACGGTCTGCGTCTGGAATGAACAGCAACTCTTTAAGTATCTCTAACATGACATCAGTATTACTTCTTTGGAGGTCAATTTAGCCCTCAAAGAAGAGCATGGAAAAGTCCATTTTTCACACCATTATTTTTTTCCTGTTGAAGCTGCAGCATTCATGACACCAAGGTTACATGTTCAGAAACATATTTAGTTATTTGTTTAGAACATTTTTATGCCGCCCCATTTGCAAAAAGCCTTGAGGCGGTTTACAAAACAAATAAACAATCCTACAATTAACCTTAAAAATCCGGAGACATCTTGGCACAGATCTAAAAACCAATAAATACAATCAACAATTAACAATTAAAATAACATTTCAATAAAAAGGTCTTGGCCTGGCACCAAAAAACAAATAACTACGGCACCAGACGGACCTCTCTGAGGAGTGCATTCCATAGGTGGGGCGGCACCACAGAGAAGGCCCTCCTCCGGGTATTCACCCTCCTAATATCTTTCACGGAGGGTTCCTGGAGAAGGGCCTCTGCCGCCAATCTCAAGGGGTGGGAGGGCATATATGGACGTAAGCGCTCCTTTAGATAACCAGGTCCCAAGCCGTTGAGGGCTTTATAGATGATAATCAACACCTTGAATTGGGCCCGGACTTCAATGGGAAGCCAGTGAAGCTGATGGAGGACTGGGGTAATATGAGAACAACGCCCAGTCCCCGTCAGCAACCTGGCAGCTCTGTTTTGCACCAGTTGAAGTATCTGGACCATCTTCAAGGGCAGCCCCATGTAGAGCACGTTACAGAAGTCTAATCGGGAAGTTAGTGATGATTCTGCAGCCCACACCTCTGGATGACCTCTCCCAGCGGTTTCATGTAGATGCTGAATAGCAAGGGGGACAAAATGGACCCCTGTGGAACTCCATGGCATAACTGCCATGGCGCAGAGCCATAGTCCCCCAGCACCACCTTCTGGAATCAGCCATTGAGATAGGAGTGAAACCACCACAAAGCAGTGCCTCCAACTCCCAATCCCGCTAGCCTATCCAGAAGGATACCATGGTCGATGGTATCGAAAGCCACTGAGAGGTCCAGGAGGACCAACAGGGACACACTCCCCCTGTCTCTCTTCCTGCACAGGTCATCATACAGGGCGACCAAGGCAGATTCAGTACCATACCCGGGTCTGAAGCCGGACTGAAATGGGTCCAGATAATCAGTCTCATCCAAGAGTGCTTGGAGTTGTCCCACCACCGCCCGCTCTAACACCTTGCCCAAGAACGGGATGTTGGCCACCGGTCTGTAATTGGCAGCCATCTCTGGAACCAGGGGTGCCTTCTTTAGGACTGGCCGGATTACCGCCTCCTTTAAAGGGGCAGGTACCCAGCTGTCCCTTAGAGAGGCGTTGACAACCTGAGGATCTAGGCCCCTATCCCTTGCTTGGCTTTTTTTTTTAAAATAAGGTTTTTATTAAAATTTTAAACCAGAAATTAAAAACATCAATCATCAAATACATCGGACAAGCTGGGTCAGCCCCCTATAACATATCTTTTAACATTCTATGATCATATTCAAATCGATTTATAAAAGTTTAAAGACATCTTTAAATCTAAACCAAGTCCCGTTTATCTAGCCAGTCGTAAAAAAAGTCCCAAGTTTGATAAAAGTCAGTGTCTTCTTTCTCCTTCATTGATAAAGTCAGTCTGTCCATTTCTGCACAATCCAGAATCTTTTTCAAAATCAGTTCCTCAATGGGTAATTCCTAACTCTTCCAGTATTGAGCAAGTGCTATCCTCGCCGCTGTGATTAAATGTAGCATCAAATACATTTCTTGTTTACTAATATTTTCTGGTACAATGTCTAATAAGAAAATTTCAGGTTTGAAAGCTTAGGGTTTTTGTAACATTTCCTCAAGCCATTTATGTATTTTAATCCAATACTTTTTCACATATTCACAGGTCCACCACATATGGTAAAAAGTACCCACATCATGTTTACATTTCCAACATCTGTTTGACATGTTTGGAAACATCTTGGCTAATCGATTTGGCGACAAATACCATCTATAGAACATTTTATATAAATTTTCTTCTTCTTTTTTTAAATAAATTTTATTGAAGTTTTTAAACTGCAAACCACACATATCCATCATCACAGACACACATCAGATCTACTGGATCAGCCCCTACAACATGTCTTTTAACATACTATAATCTTATTATACTCCTTTTTATAACAATATAAAAACTTCTTTAGAACCAAGTCCCGTCTTTCCAGCCAATTCATGGTATATTTTCAAATTTGATAGAAGTCACAATCTTCCTTCTTCCATAGCATCAATCCCATCTTTCTTTCTTGAAAAGTCCTGCTTCTCTTGTCCATTATTCAAGGGAAGCTTCTCCAACTTGGGTGAAATTACATCTTTTTTCTCCTTCAATAATAAGTTTCCTCTAGACATTTCTAAACACTTCAAAAACTTATCTACAATTTCAGATATAGTTAGGGATACCCATTTAACACTGTTTCATTAAGCTAAGTTATTAAGTCAGCCTTTCTTTATCTCATGTCTACATACCAATCTATTTAAATCATCCCTTTTTAAAGTAGAAAGAGGAAAAACAAGAAAGAGAAAAATAACTCCTTACGATTACAAATAACATCCAAAACATCCATTTGTCCTCTCTAATAACAGCTTAACAACTCTATTTGGTCACTATACCCCGTTTGGTAATAGCTTTATATTTCATCTTAGCTTAAACTCCATTTAATCAACTATTGTTAACTACATAGCAGTCTATTTACGTCATCCCTTTAAAAAAAAAAAAAATAGAAAGAGAGACAAAGAAAATTTCCTATACAGTTAGGAATAGCCTCGAGAACATCCTCTCTTTAGTGACCATTAATACCTATAATAAATTCCCTTATTTTCAAATATAGATGAAAACAAAAGTATAATGCTTCACCAAAAACAATAGCACGGTTTTTTCTATGTTACATATGAGCACGCCAACCTCAATGCATCACCCTTTTTTGAAACAACAAGAACAGAGTTCTCCTATCTCCCCTTTAAATTTCTTCTTTACCCCTCTACCAAATATATCTGTCTTCAGGTTATAAAATCGCCTTAGATGGTTAACTGTTTTCTTTTTCTTCAGCATAGCAAGCCAGCATAGTATTAACTCCTCTGATTGCGCCAGCTTCTCCATTTGCACAAAAAGATATGCCTGTAATAAGTCATGTATTAGATCGTATCCGCTCATTATTTCTTGTACTCCAATTGTCTTCTTTGATGTTTTCAAATAGCCAGCTGCTTGTTGTCTATTTAAAATCCCGTCCTGTAATAGTTCATTTGTTGTCTTCTCAGCTTCAAATTTCCCTTCTGTTTGCTGGATATTTTGCTTATTCTGCTCAGATACGAATTGTTTGGTTGGAGTTTGATTAGTAAAAAAGTCAATCTTGTCAGAGCCAACTGTTGATTCCATTAGTAAACTGTCAAGTTGCTTAATTAAGACATTCTCCTGGAAACTTAGTAGGGCTGTTTCGTGGTTTTTCTGTATGTGTCTCATAGTATTCTAGAATATCCAAGATAGTCCTCAGATTGTTCTTCATTTGTCTTTTAGGCAGAAAACCATTTTGGTCTGGATGTATAAAGTCTGTTAAAAACTTCTTCAACCTTTCTGCCAATATCGAGGCAAAAATTTTATAGTCCACATTTAATAATGATATAGGCCTATAGTTTTGAATCTCTGTTAAATCCATATCTTCTTTAGGTATTAATGTGATGTTTGCCTCCATCCAAGTGTCTGGTATTTTAGCATTTAACAGTGCTTCATTACATATATCTTTAAAAAATGTAGCAAAAACGCCCTCAAATGATTTGTAAAATTCAGCTGGAAGTCCATCCTGACCAGGGGTTTTATTGTTCTTCTGTCGTATAATTGCCTCTGTTATTTCCATAGTTGTTACTTCCTGATTCAGTATTTTTTGATACTTTTCTGGTAGTTTTGGCAAATCTCCCTTTTGTATATATTCTTTTACCTTCCCAATCGAAAGCTCCTCCTTCCGGTAAAGGTAAAGGTAAAGGTAAAGGTTTCCCCTTGACATTAAGTCCAGTCATGCCTGACTCTAGGGGGCGGTGCTCATCTCCGTTTCCTAGCCAAGGGAGCCAGCGTTTGTCCGCAGACAGTCTCCGTGGTCATGTGGCCGGCATGACTAAACACCGAAGTGCACGGAACGCTGTTACCTGCCCACCGAAGTGGTACCTTTTCATCTACTTGCATTTGCATGCTTTCGAACTGCAAGGTTGGCAGGAGCTGGGACGGAGCACGGGAGCTCACCCCGTGTGCAGATTCGAACCGGCGACCTTTCGATCAACCAGCCCAGCAGCACAGCGGTTTAAACCACTGCGCCACCTGCAGTCCCCCTCCTTCCGGTATAGTCTTGCAAAAAAATCTTCAGCTAGTTTCTTAATTTGTGTATTTTGTACCTGCAGTCATCCTTCTCTGTCTTTCAGTTTTGAAATCAATCTCTTCTCTCTTTCTTTTTTAACTTTATATGCTAGCCATCTCCCCGGTTTTTTAGCATTTTCAAAAAAGTTCTGTTTAGCCAATTTCATTTGCTTAGCAAGTTCGTTTGTATCCAAGAGATTCAATTTGTGCTTCAAAGTTCATTTGAACCCTAAGATTACGCTTTGTTGGATCCGCCTGCAATTCTTGTTCCCGTTTCCTCAGTTCTTCTATTAGTGTTGCTCGCTCTTGCTTTTTCTTTTTATTTATTCTTGCTGAATAGGTTATTATCAGTCCCCTGACATAGGCTTTAGCTGTATCCCAGACATTCTGTAAAGAAGTTTCTTCGGCTTTATTTATTTGAAAGAATATTTGCATCTCTTTGCTTAACTTTTCTAGAAACTTTTTATCTTTCAGTAACGCTTTATCTAGACTCCATCTGGGCATCCTTGCAGCTCCTTTCAATGATATAAATACAGGATAGTGATCAGCCCAGACATTTGTCTCCATTTCAGCTTCTATCAGATCTGAGATTAAGTCTGGAGTTATCCAGACCATATCAATTCTAGACCATGACCTATGTCTGCTTGAATAGAAAGAATAATTGACTGAGGATGGGTTTTTATGTCTCCAGGCATCTATCAATCTGAATTCTTCAATCAAATTGGAACAAGACTTTGGAAGACTCCTCCTACCCTTTTTTCCCTTACTTTCAGTCTTGTAGTCAGTTTCCTTGTTCACAATTGCATTAAAATCGTCCATTGCGCACATAGTCTGATAGTCCACTTGTAAGAGTAACATATGTAGCTTTTGATAAAAAGTTTCCTCATGATCATTTGGTGCATATATTGCCACTAAGAGCACCTTTTTAAGTTTGATTGTGATTTCAACCATCAAGATCCTACCATCCTCATCAGCAAGAATATACTTAGGGTCCAATTTTTCTTTAACATACAGTGCTAAACCTCTTTTCTTTTGGGGTGCAGAAGACACAAACAATTTTCCCAGTTTTGAATATTCCTAAAATTTAACATGTTTCTTGTAGACAAATTATCTCTAAATTTTGTTTTTGAAGCTGAGCAAAAATCCTTCTTCTCTTAGACGGTCCATTTAATCCAATAACATTTAGAGAGAGCAGTTCAATTTTCCCTTCCTGTTTAAAAGCCATATTTGATAAGGTTATTTACTTATTCTTTGCCTTTACAATTCTACCTTTTTTCTTCTCCTTTGAATCCAAAGTCTGCACTTCTTGTTGTGAATCAACCTTCAGCATTTCTCCTTCTTCAGATTGGTACACTAGTATTTCCATTGCCTCAGCACCTTTTTCTCTTTCCTCAGATACGACAGGGTCCTCCTTTTCCAACTCGGCTCTAAATTTTTCATAGAACTCTTGTGCTTTAAGAATTGAATCCAATTTATATCTTACAGAATTCCATGTAAGAAATATTCCTTCTGGTGTTAGCCATTTAAAGATGATCTTTTTCTTGATCAATTTTGTAGTAAGGAATCGATATTTCTTTCTTTCCTCTCTAATCCTCCATGGAATTTGTTTCAGGACCGTCGCCTCCTGATGATCGTCTCTCTTTAACGGCTTCTCCTGTACAGCCTTCAAAACGTTGTCTCATAGATCTTAAAGCAAACGTGACATGAACTTCTCCCGGGAGTTTATTTTTTCTGGTATAAGAGGAGTTGACCCTATAAACAAAATCAATCCCCATGGCCATGATTTCATTCTCTATTTCTAAAAGCTCTGCCAGCATATCAATTATAATCTCTCAAAGATCTACATTTTTTTCTTCCATTATGTTCTGGAATCTTAGATAATACGATGCCTTTTTCATCTCTAATACGGCCATTGAATCCCATGTTGATTTATCTACTGTCTCCAACTTTTCAGATACTTGTTGTATTTTTTTTGTGTTCTGTTCAGCTTTAAGTCAGACATCTGATAGCTGAGTTGTCATCTCTTTAAACAAGTTATCCAATTTATCAAGTCGCCCCTTCTGCTCATTTGATAGGCTTTCTAGCCGTATTGACATCGCCTCTTGAGATGCTTGCAAAGTTGTCAAAGTCGCCTGTATCACCATTAAGCTTTTTGCAACATCTTCTGTCTTGGGCTGATGGATTGGACTTTGACCCACAGAGGAAGGCGCTGAAGATGGCTGAGTTTTCCTCATAATGGAGGTTGTTCACCAAAGAAGTTTCAGTATATCAACAACAAAAAGTCGGAGAGAAAAATATTTGTTGAATAAAATATTAAAGAAAAAGGAGAAGAGAAAGAAAAAGAAAAAAAAAAGTAACTTGCAATAATTTCAATCACCACCCAGTGGCAGCAAAATACTATTTAAGAATAAAATAAAAAATAAATCAGTCTTTGGCAACAAGCCAGGGAAAATGGAAGCTAGCCAAAAAGAACAAAGGAAATGAAAACAAAGGGAAAAAATATGACCACCGGCAAATTAGGGGCTTTTTCTTCTTTATGCCAATTAACAACAAAATATAGTCTTTCCACAAATAATATTGCAAAAAGAGGATAAATAAAAGAAAACAAAAATGCTCACCAGCAAGACATCACAGTTGAGAGGAAACACCACGTAGTAAAAATTTTCCTAGCAAGTATCCAATTAGTCTTGGCAGAAATCCAAACAGATATCCAAAGTGTTCCCTTTAACTTCTAGCTTCACTGTCCTCTAATTATTTCATAGTAATTAATCTTCACCTTTGCCCATGGAGAGATTAAAGAAGAATCTTTTTCTTCAGCTTCAATCCAGGTAAAAGTCTTCACAGTCTCTCGTATGTCAGTCGCCGCTTGGAAAAGCTTCAAGTGGGCTTTCCCTATCTTCTTTGTATCAAATTATAGACAAAGGTAGCTTTTCCACGGGTAATATTGTGAAGAGAAATAAGAAATAAGAATGCTTACCAGCCGTCCAATGCTTTATCTGGCTAAAGTAAGCTAATTAATCCATCAGATGTTGAGAACTGGCAGGGGCTAGAAAGCCCCCTGTGTAGCCCAATTGAGAAATGCCTGAGTCTCGTCCAGTAAGATATAGGATTGCCGTCCTACATCAACCAGAAGAAAGAATGCCAGGCAATCTGTCTTCACCCTGACAGGGCTTAGATAAATCTCTCAGACTCACTACCGGGCCTCACCGGCGTGATAACAGAAGAACTATTAATCACGTCCATGTCGTTCCGACGCCATCTTCCCCTCCCTTGCTTGGCTTTGTTAAGTAGCCAAGATGGGCAAGGGTCAAGTAAGCAGGTGGTGGGACGTACTTGTCCAAGCACCTTGTACACATCATCAGGCCACAACAACTGAAACTCATCCATCAATTTTGGACCAGACGGCAACATTGGTACCCCCCCAGAAGGTTCTGAGTGACTAGTGGAGTCCAGCTCGTGACGAATCTGAGCGATTTTCTCCTTGAAACGCTTGGCAAAGTAGTCACAGCGGGCCATCGAGGGTGGCATGAGATCTTTCTTGGGGCCCGGGTGAACCAGCCCCTGTACCACCAGAAAATGCTCCGCCGGACGGCATTGTGAGGAGGCAATGGAAGCAGAGAAGAATTTCTTTTTCGCCGTCCTCACCACCACAGCATAGGCCTGATAATGGGCTCTTAAGTGTGTGCAGTCAGATTCATCCCGTGATTTCCTCCACCTACACTCTAGACGTCTCCCAACCCACTTCATCACCAGTAGTTCAGGTGTATACCAGGGGGATGAACAGGCTCTGCCAGGCAGGAGATGATGGTTAGGAGTGATCGTTTCAATAGCCCTGGTCATTTCCCCATTCCAAAGTTCGACCAAGGCATCAACAGGAGCACCAGCCTTATCAACCGGGAATTCCCTCAGGGCCTTCAGGAATCCTTCGGGATCCATCCTGCTCCGAGGGCGGACCCACACAATTGGGTCCACACCCTTATAGAGGGAAAGGCCGCTCTCGAGCTCAAACCTCATGAGGAAGTGATCTGACCGTGACAAGGGTGTCAGACACAAGTTCCTCACCCTCAGATCCCACTCTTCCTGCCCCATCGAGAAAACCAGGTCCAGAGTGTGTCCACGTTCATGGGTCAGGCCAGGGACATGTTGAGACAGCCCCATAGCCATCATGGAGGCCATGAAGTCCTGAGCCGCCCCGGTCAGAGCCGTCTCAGCGTGGAGATTGAAGTCCCCCAGGACCAGCATCCTGGGAGTCTTCAACACCAGGTTCGAGACGACCTCCGTCAGCTCAGGCAGGAAGTCTGTTGGACAGAAGGGTGCATGGTACACCAACAGAATCTCCAATCTGTCTCGGTCGCCCAACACCAACTGGAGGCACTCCAGCCCCGGCCTCGAGGGAACAGGAAGCCCCACAAGGGAAATTGAAGCCCGATAAACTACAGCAACCCACCTCCCCTCCCCTCCGGGCATAGGCGGTGCTGAATTAGGTACTCGGGCGGGCAAAACTGTGAGAGGGAGACATCCCCCCCCCCTCACCCAGGTCTCGGTGATACAAGCCAGGTCGGCCCCCTCATCCGCGATCAAATCGTGGATGAGGACAGATTTATTGTTGTTGTGAGGGTGTTATAAAAACACCCTCACGCTTGGAGGTGCTTTAGCTGCAATAAATTCT
This sequence comes from Varanus salvator macromaculatus, assembly GCA_023646645.1. Taxonomy (NCBI): domain Eukaryota; kingdom Metazoa; phylum Chordata; class Lepidosauria; order Squamata; family Varanidae; genus Varanus; species Varanus salvator. The sequence continues at coordinate 1,854,546 of JAIXND010000715.1, read as the reverse complement.
TCAAACAGGAGCTGAGGTTCTAAATTGGTTTATTGCTCATTATCTACAAGATTTACGGTTAAACAAATATCCTAATGGCAAGGCACGTATGTGAAGGAACGATGTTCCCCTGAGAATGAATCTCATCCCTCCCCCTCCCCCTGTTTCTTTCTTCTCCGTTCTTCCCGAAGCTGATAAGAGTGCATCATTCGTCATTGGTTAGCGTCAACCAAGTCAATGCCTCCTAGCTGCCCGTCCCCTTCCGGTCTGCTGCTTTCCTCCTCCTCCAGCACAGTATTTTCCCCCTCCCTTTCTCCTTCACAGTCTGTATGGTTTAAAGGGCTAGCCTCCTGGGAAGCGGCCGGAGACCCCTGACAACCTTCAGGAGCCACCTGATACGTTTCTTCTTCTGGAAGCGTCTGCTCTCTCCTGCTCCTAGTAATCATGGTTACCTCCTCCTCATGAGGAGGAGCCACTGTCGTGCTTTCCTGCACGACACTACCCCCCTCCCCAGAGACAAGCCCACCCCTATCAGGACAGGAGGGCCGTCCACCAGGTTTGTGGGGAAAGTGGGCGTGAAACAGGTGGAGAAGAGCGGGAGCATGAACTTTAGTGGCTGGTTCCCAACTACGGTCCTCTGGGGGGTAACCCTTCCAGTCAACCAAATACTGCAGCCGTCCCCTATGGAAGCGAGAGTCGAGAACGTCTGTAATTTCAAACTCCTCCTCACCGTCCACCATCACTGGTGGAGGGGGCAGAGACAACGACCTTAGAGGATGTGGCGGCGGCGGCGCAGACAGCAATGACCAGTGGAACACCGGATGGATCTTCATGGACGCAGGTAGGCGCAACCGGAACGCCACGGGATTGATCTGTGCCGCAATCTGGAACGGACCCATCCTCTTGTGTGCCAACTTCCGAGATGGAACTGACAGGGGAAGGTGTTCCGTGGACAACCAGACCCAATCTCCAACCATCAAAGTCGGGCCCTACAGCCGCCTCCTGTCAGCAACCGCCTTGTTGGCCTCCTTCGCTTTGTCCAATTGCTGCTTCAGGAGGGCCTGAACAGCCGCCAAATCTTCGACGAAGGACCCTGCCGCTGGGACCGAAGAAGTCGATAAGGAAGTCAGGAAAGCACGAGGATGATAGCCCACATTAGCATAGAAAGGGGTCTGGCGAGTCGACGCATGGACGGAGTTGTTATAGGCGAACTCGGCCAACGGCAGGAACGAAAGCCAGTCGTCTTGCTGGAAGTTCACGAAACAGTGGAGATATTGTTGTAATGTAGCATTGAGGCGCTCAGTTTGGCCATCGGTTTGGAGATGATGCGCAGAGGAGAGGCGCAAATCGACCTTGAGAAGCGCCAAAAGTTCTCGCCAAAAGCGCGACGTGAACTGACTCCCGCGGTCCGAAATCACAGCAAGGGGCCACCCGTGGTTTTTGTAAATATGGTGGATAAACAGGGAAGCCGTGGTCTTGGCCGAAGGCAGACCAGTGCAAGGAATAAAGTGGGCCATCTTCGTGAAATGGTCAGTCACTACGAGGATGGTAGTAAAACCACTAGAGCGAGGCAGATCAGTGATGAAGTCCATGGACACAGTCTGCCAGGGACCCGGAGGAGTTTCCACGGGCCGAAGGAGTCCATGTGGCTTCCCTTGTTGCGGTTTGGCACGGAAGCATGTGGGACACGACAGCACGTAAGACTTGACGTCGTGATGCATTTGAGGCCACCAATAGTCTCTAGCCAGTGTATGCATCATTCTGTACATGCCAAAATGGGCGGCAGATGGCGAATCATGGAATTTCTGCAACACCTGTTCACGAAGTGATACCGGCATGTAAGGGACGTGATCAAACAGTAAGATGCCATCTCTGAAAGTGAAGCGATGCGGAAGAGCATTCTTCTGTTGCAGGTCCAGTTTGGAACTCACAAAGGGATCCGTCCGCTGAGCGTGGCATATGTCATCCGTGTATGCCACCGATACAGCTGGAACCCCTGCAATGGAAGCTTGCAAGATTGGAGCGGGAACCACATCGTCTTCGTTATCGGGAAAGTACTCCGGTTTCCGTGATAGAGCGTCAGCCAGCAAATTCTGGGAAGGTGGGATATAGTCAATGGTGAAATTGAAGTGGGAGAAGAACAGTGCCCAATGTGCCTGGCGTTGGTTGAGGACTTTCGCAGTCTTGAAGTGCATCAGGTTTTTGTGGTCAGTTTGGATGAGTATCTTGTGTTGAGAGCTTTCCAGCAAATGCCACCATTCTTCCAGTGCGGTCTTGACAGCCAGCAGTTCTTTCTCCCAAATTGTGTAATTCCCCTCAGAATTAGTCAGTTTGCGGGAGTAAAACGCAACAGGTCGTAGATCGCCATTGGGTCTTTGGCCCGTTTGTAGTAGGACAGCCCCTATGGCCCTGTCGAAAGCATCAGTTTGCAGCGTGAAAGGCGCAGAAGTATCAGGGTGCAGTAAAAGTCGTTTGGACGTGAACTGACGTTTCAAAGCATCAAAAGCTTTTGCAGCACTTGGAGGCCATTTCAAAGCGTGTCCCTTGTCTCTCAAGAGGTCGGTTAACGGGGCCGTAATTTGAAAAAAATTTGGTATAAACCAGCGATAAAAGTTTGCAAAACTGAGGAATCTTTGTGCGCAGTGTCTGCCAGGAAAGCACTGCTTGGATCTTCATGGGATCCACGTGTAATCCGTTTGGGGAGACACAGTAACCTAGATACGTCAAAGAGGTCATGTGAAATTCACACTTTTCGAGTTTTGCAGACAGTTGGTGCTCCCTCATACTTGTCTGACATGTTGGACGTGAGATTCAGGATCACTTGAGAAAATGAGCAAATCATCCAAATAGGCAATCATAAAGACATCGAGAAAGTCATGAAAAACCTCATTGATGAACCGACTGAAATATTGCCCCGCATTCAAAAGTCCAAACGGCATGACACAGAACTCATAGCATCCATACCTCGTTAAAAAGGCCGTTAAAAATTCAAATCCAGGGCGTATCCTGAGTAAGTTGTACGTGTTACGTAAATCCAGCTTGGTAAAAATGCGTGCTTGGCCCAGGCGTTCTAAAATTTCAGATATGAGCGGCATAGTATGTCTATTCGGAATTGTAATCGCATTCAATCTGCGATAGTCGATGCATAAAATCTTTGATGACTTTGAGTTCTTTGGGTGACATGGGGCGCAATTTACCAGTGGGCAACGTCGCGCCAGGCTGGATATGAATCTCCATGTCACAGGATCGATGTGGGGGTAATTTGTCAGCCTCTCGTGGGTCAAACACATCCCAAAAATCCTGATATTGGAGAGGGAGAGCTGTGGCTAGTGTGGGTGTTCTGTTGGAACCCGCGTGCGTATTGGCATCAGTACAGTGTGTCAAACAAAACTCAGAGTTAAAACGTATCTGATCTGAGCCCCAAGAAATGAGAGGTCTGTGTTTAACTAAGCAGTCCATGCCTAGGATTATGGGGTAGTGTAGATCCTGCACCAACAAAAATGATGTTCTTTCATGATGCTGGCCAATCAATAGTGTGAGTGGTGCAGACTGCAGTAAGGAAGGGCCACCCTGCAATGGTGTCTTTTGTATGGAATCCACTTGGAGAGGGGCTTCTAATCAGTTAGTGGGTACTTTTTGAGTTTGAGCAAAGCCTTCATCCATAAAGGATGCCGTAGCACCACTGTCAATTAATGCAGTGGTTTTAATTGCATCATGACAGTCCATTTGCAGAACCACATCAATCAAAAGGTGTTGAGCCATTGGCTTGTTTTCCCTTGCTTGGCACTGTTGAGAAACTGGAGCATGTCCCAGCATCACGGTGCTTAACGACGCTGGGACTGGAAGTTTGCCACCTGTCTCCTCGAAGGGCATTGTTTTGCAAAGTGTCCTGCCTGCTCACAGATAAAGCAATGTCTGCCGCTGCGTTGAGAGGCTTTATCAGGCAGTGGAATTCGAGCACGGGCTGCTCCTATCTCCATGGGAATGGCCTCTATCTGGTCTTAGGCGGGACTCCGAGGCACGTAGTTCTCTTGTAAAAGAAACTGCGTACTCGTTTCTGTTGGCGGCAACCATCTTGTCTGACTTGGCTGGAGGCCAAAAAAAACTGCCAGGCTTAAAACGTTTCTTCTCATTAAGCCGAGCATCCACTTTAATCGCCAGAAGCATCAAATCCTGTAAATTGTCTGGCGTGGAGCAGCATGCCAATTCATCTACAACTTCTGCCCTCAGGCCTCTACAGTATTATACCATTAAAGCCTCATCGTTCCACCCCAATTCATTCATAATCATCTGAAACTTGGTGGAATAATCCGTGGCAGATTGATGTCCCTGAAATAAATGTTCAATTTCTTGAATTGCTAGTTCCTTACATGCCTCTACCCCCAGAAACTTGTACAAAGCATTCAAAAATTGATCAGAGCTATTCAATATGGGGTCTTTGGCAATCAGTTTAGCCATTGCCCATCTGGCTGGGACTCCCACCAGTTGATTAATCAAAAATCCTACCTTCATCTTCTCATTGGGGAATTCTTGAGGGTGAAGAGACATATACAGCTCTGCTTGTGCTCTGAAAGTTGTAAAAGTTTCTTTCTGACCATCGTACTTCGGGGGGGGGGGGGGCTGGCCCACTTCGTCTCACTGTCACCTCAGTTTCTGCCCTCCTGGCCATCTCCTGCAATTCTCTATGAAGTACATCCATGTCCCGCTTCAGCCTTTCAATCTGTTCATTGGCTTCCGCATTCTTCACCCATAAAATTCTATTCTCTTCCTCTAGTTCTCTGCTACTTCTTTGCATGTTGATGCCAAAAAAAGAAAAGAAACGCAGATAGGAAAAAAAATCAGTTTCTCTGTCTCTTTATCTGGAGCTTGCAGCCAAAGCAGCGGGGGGAGAAAAATAAAGGAGAGGAGGTGCGATTCTCAGGGGAACATTCTGTTGTGAGGTTGTTATAAAAACACCCTCACGCTTGGAGGTGCTTTAGCTGCAATAAATTCTTCAAACAGGAGCTGAGGTTCTAAATTGGTTTATTGCTCATTATCTACAAGATTTACGGTTAAACAAATATCCTAATGGCAAGGCACGTATGTGAAGGAACGATGTTCCCCTGAGAATGAATCTCATCCCTCCCCCTCCCCCTGTTTCTTTCTTCTCCGTTCTTCCCGAAGCTGATAAGAGTGCATCATTCGTCATTGGTTAGCGTCAACCAAGTCAATGCCTCCTAGCTGCCCGTCCCCTTCCGGTCTGCTGCTTTCCTCCTCCTCCGGCACAGTATTTTCCCCCTCCCTTTCTCCTTCACAGTCTGTATGGTTTAAAGGGCTAGCCTCCTGGGAAGCGGCCGGAGACCCCTGACAACCTTCAGGAGCCACCTGATACGTTTCTTCTTCTGGAAGCGTCTGCTCTCTCCTGCTCCTAGTAATCACGGTTACCTCCTCCTCACGAGGAGGAGCCACTGTCGTGTTCTCCTGCATGACAATTGTGGACCGACCTGGCATTTAACAACAGCACCGACAAGCCCGGGGGGCAGCTGACACAGCTACCGGGAACCCGCCGGCTGGGAGAATAACCAGAACGAGGGACAGGTGTCAACCATCTGTCCCTCCTTCTTCTAGGGGGACATGTTAATCTCCCACCGCTGTAACGCCCCCTGCCCATCACCACCCCAATGGCGGTGCCCCCGCGCTCCCCAGGCAAAGACATAATAAACAAAACAACCGCCAAGATGCACCAACACAAAAATTATTTTAAAATCTAAACCCCATTAAAATCCCCCTATTAGCAACTTACCCGCCACTGCCGTCAGTCCCCCCACGAGCCAAGGTCCCTGGCCAGCCCAACCTTTGGCCACCGCCCTTTGGCCACTGGCCCCTGGCAGCAGCCTCTTGTTGGCCCGCGGGGCTCCTCCCCTAGCTCGCCCCGCCCGGCACGCCTCTCACGTGTGCCGGGGAGGCAGGCCGGGGGCGAGTCTCAGGCCAGCAATGGTCCCGGAGGTCGCGGCGGGGCGTCGGCAGCAGCAGCGGCAGTGGCGGTGCCCGCGGGTGCCGTGCAGCGGCACGGGGGTGCCCAGTCCGGCGGCGCAGGTGGAGTGGCGCTGTGGGTATGCGGGCACGGGCGCTGGTCCCCTCTCCCGGTGGCGGCGGCCTCTTGTCGGCCCGCGGGGATCCTCCCCTAGCTTGCCCCCACCTGGCACGCCTCTCAAGCTATCTGGGAAATTGTCTGAACATCTGAAAGCAAGTAAAACCTAGCAGGCTTCACCACATCTCCAAAAGCTTTCTTTAGTGAAGCATGACTTTGCAGGTATTCACAGTGGTTGAAGGGAACCACCACAGCACCATGTAAAAGCCCTTGTTTGCATGCAGATGTCCTGAGTTGAGGCCTTGGCCAGGGCTGGGAAATCCTCTGTCTGAAACTCAGTTGCTGCAAGGAATTCTCATCAAGTTTCATAATGCTCAAGGCGGTTTCCTACTTGAATCGATCCTTGGCACGAGGACTTCAAACTGGGTTTCTCTCTGGAGAAATGCCCATTGTTCAGTGATGGAACATCTCCTTAGAAGGCAGTTGGTCCTAGGGTCATTCCGTGGCATAGAGAGCCAACCCTGGCAGCGAGAGGCCCTGTCCAGCTCCTTGGAAAGCCTTTGTGAGAAAGCAGCATAGAGAGGATTGCTGCTCTGAGTGAATGTGAAGCCGCTCATGGTGGTTCTGCTAAAACCTGCCCTCTATTCAAAGACGGGAGGATGACATCTTGCTTTTGGTATCCTAAGAACCTGCTTTCCAGAACTCCCAGTTCATTCACTAAGAGAATTCCTAGGTAGGACAGGGGAGGGAAGCACCCGAGACTCACAGAAGAGGGATGCGTTTAAATGGACCAAAGATATTTCAATAAAAGGAAACTTGCTTGATTATTCAGTCAGTTTTGGTTATTTTCCACTTTATAGAGGAGCTGCAGAGAAATTGGTGAGTATTTTCATGCTGAAATGCACTGGGGGGGGGGTAATGATATTTTTTGTATTTTCAGTTGTTGTAAGCCACCCTGAGGCTTTGTTGCGATGGAGTGGCATAAAAATGTTTTAAATAAATAAATAAATAAACATTCTATGCTCCAAATTATATCATGACACAAACTAAATGATTGGGAAAGCTGACTATTAAAAAACTGTTATTAGTTGAAAAACTACATACTTTGTGTCTTTTTTCTCCCTTCCTTTCTTGGGTTTCTTTCTGGGAGAAGTCTGTTATTGCTTTATGCACTATATAATTCATGCTGTGCTCAGTTTCACGTGGAAGTTTATTCCTTGTAATGCTTGCAGTATTGACCGATTAACTGTAACCTATTCCAGGCCCCAGTTATCTGAGCTGTTCCCCACTTCCCGGAGTTATAAATCTCCCACGATTATTGAACGCTTTAGGATGACATTTGCACCCTTCAAAACACCTGACACACGTTCAGTCTTTCCTAACAACAAGTTCCTAGTTCAAATTGGCTTGTCTCCTGTATTTGGGAGTTCTGGTCAAAGGGCTTCTGGGAATTCAATTGGAAATTATCTATGTGAGCCATCCTGAGGCTTTCGCGACAGGACTGGGAGTGAGCAGAATGGGCTTCCATTTTCACTTGCTCCCTGAGATGTTCCAAGGGGAGCCTGCCACAAAAGGACATACTTGTTTCGATGGCCAGAACTTAGTAGCATTCACAGGCAATGGACACAAAGCCCAGTCCTGATTCCCACCTTGTTGTCTTCATTCCTGCTGCAGAAGGGAGCACTTTCTTTCTGAAGGTGTTACTGAACAAAGCAGAACTCCCAAAGACCTGTCTAGAGACTCTGACTTACCTTTCCCAACTCTGCCTTAAATAAAGTCTGCTTGAATGCCTGGATGAACCCAAATTAACCATGTTCTCTGACTCTCCTGCATACACAAACTCCCTCAGAATGAAATCGCAAATGGAGATGCATAAGAATGTTGTTTCAGTTCATCACTGATCAGGATTTACCCAGTTTGCACCTTCTGGACAAACCAGTTCTGCAGTCCAGGTCCATACATCTCCAAGCTTTGAGTGAGATTCAGAGAACAAGCCAAATGCATTCAACAGTCCACATGCATTTGTGGAAACGTGCATGAAAATGTGCACACTTTTCTAATAGCCCAAAAGGTGTTTTAACCAGAGGGAGAAAATGTGTACATTCAAAAATGTGCACCATGGTTGTGTACATTTGGAAAACAAAAATCTGCACCAATTTTCATGGGGAAAGAGAACAGCAAAGTTCACAGTCTGACAAGAAATGAGGCAGAATAAGTTTCTGGTGGAATGTGGAGCACTTTGATGACCTGGGGGTTTTCCTGTACACATGTCCCCACCAGCAGCTCTCTAGCCTGATAACTTTCATTCTGGACAGAAGTGAGTCATCCCAAGTTTTGGAGACTCAAATATCCCATAAGAAAATGCTGAGTTTCCATAGCATTGCTGATGCTTATCCATGGAAGGAACCATCTACTTTCGAAGCAAAGCAGATTCCAGACACCCTGTTGGAAGCTTACCTCAGGCTTGTCATGAACTGCAAGGGCTCTAACCTTTGGAAGTCTCGCATTGTCACATACTGGCAGCTGGCAAATGCCAGATTCCCACCGACAATGGAAGCACCTTGCTTGTAGTAGCTTCTTGGTTCCAGAGGCCTTGTCAAAGGGCACGTGGTACTCGGCATCCTCTGAGTGGCCTGGGGCAGTTTCCAAAGCAGCAGTAGCAGCAGAATCATCAGTCACTCAGGGAGACCTTCCCTTCTAAGTCAGAGATAAGCAGAAGCTGAAGGAGAATTGTCTCTGTACACCCCAGCAGGGGACTTTATACTAGCATGAAATGAACAGACATGGAGTGATCAGGCATCACCCAAGTGCTCAGGGCAAGTTATATGAAGCATGTTTCTCCTGGATTTCAGTGACTTGCTGTGGAAAGTCCCAGGGGATTGATTACCCATGAATTAGTGCAATGTTGGCAGTTTGCATTCTGCAGGGAGAAAATCAGGAATGTGTTGCTCTTTGCTTCTCCATGGACCAATTGGACTTAACTTTAGTTGTTTAAGCTTTGCCCTCTGGCCTATGTCAATCTGAACTTCCATTTCCAACATAGAGGTCAGGCCTCTGCTTACATTTATTGCACCAGGCTGATAGCTGGGAAAGGAAGCCAGTGGATCTCAAATCATTTCCTACTTTCATGGCAACTTCAAGCTGAGATGCAATGTCAGTAACATCCAGAGATCTCATGATGCTTGGATCATGATGCAGGAGTTGGTTCCTACTCTAAGCAGGCAAATGCTTCCTTGTGGACTTTCACAGAAAACAGTCTTGCAAAATCCAAATCAAACAGGAAATTGCCTTTTCTTTAGCAAAAGTGTCCCAGGCTCCCTTCCACAGGTGATTTCTTCCAACGCTAACTCTGGCCTAACACCTATTGTTAAACCAAGCACCTTCAATAATCAGTCTAAGAGGAAACAGGAAGAAGAAGATTGCAGGGGCCTTCTCAGATCGGAGGAGAGGGGTTTCATCAAGTGCATTTGAACATGCCCTCAGAAATTAGGCTGGCGATTCCCCCATCATCTGTCCTCCAGGAAAGCACCTGATGCCCAGCATGTAGTGACTGTGACGTGGTGGCAGCAGAGGAAAACCTACTTCTTGGATGCCATGGCACTTTCAGGACAATGGTTTTGACTTTAGCTGTCAGAGTCTTCTCTTGGGCTTGCAAGAATGTGCTCTCCAAAATCTGAGGCCCATGTCTCAGTCGTGCAATCAGCATGTAATGGTTCTTCCCCTGCCAACTCATGAAGAGGTCCTGGTTGCATGCTAGAACTGAACTCTGCATGGGATCCTGTGAAAGGTCAGCTGAAGAAGTGGTCCCAGGTACTTGGATGAAATCTTTCCTGAACCCATCTCAGATGGTCTAACTCTCACCTTGAGTGAGGGGCATCCAGTTTCTTTGGCAGGTTAGAAGACTGCAAACTGCATTGCTCACATTTATTTATGCCTTTTCAATACTGCCCAGCATCTGAAGCTCTCTGAGAATTTCAGAACAGTGAAAGCCATAAAGCATGAAAAGTTTATAACTACATATGACATATAAGTTTAAAAACTCCTTAAAATACAGAAATGGTTTAGAAAAGAATAAACTTAGAGACTAAAATTCCTGGAGGGAATAATGGAAAGCTCTCCACCTGGCACTGGAAAGAGCAGAAGCAGTAAGAGAGCATCAGACCTCTTTAAATTAGATAAATTTCTGGCTAATTATTCCTTCCCAATGACTTTCAGTGCATGCATGAAAGCAGTTCCCAAGATGACCTTGTTTGCATTCATACCTAAGCTCAGCTCAAGGCAAAGCACCAGGCAGGAGAAGAAACGTGTGGCAATAATGGATCTAAATCTCTTTAAGTAAGAGGGTGAGGGCATTTGGACCAATGCCAAATGTCATTTCTTGGGAATTTCTTTTAAGGGATCTCTACAAAAGTATTCATACAAAAGGGTACAAAGTGGGGAGGAATTCTCCATGGCCAAACACACAATCCCAGATGAAGTTCATACTTGTGAAAGCCAGTTGGGAATGGTGAAAGTTGGAGCTAATTTGGAGCGATCTGGAAAATAATGTGTATAATTATTATTCCTTAGAACACAGGTTATATATAAGGATTATGGGCATTTCTCTTCATCACCTAAGTGTCATTTAATAATGCCTGGTGGAGGAAAAAAATATTCACTATCTCCTGACATGTTCAAATTGCAGCTGCATGTTTGGAAAGAGAATGCACCATTGAAGAAAAACCATACCTCCTTGCACTTTGTTTTCCCAGTCCCCTCCCACAATAGTCCCAGTACCATTGGAAAAATGAAAACCATCCTCCAAAAGCAGTGCCAACCCGCCCCTTGAGATCAGCGGCAGAGGCCCTTATCCGGCAACCCTCTTTGAAGGAATTCAGGAAAGCAGTTACTTAGAGAAGGGCCTTTTCAGTGGTGGTGCTCCGACTATGGAATACACTCCCCAGGGAGGTTCGCCTGGCTCTATTGCTCTATTCCTTTCAGCGCCAGGTGAAGACCTTTTCATTTTCCTAGTATTTTAATAATTCACTGGTTTTATCTTTGTTTTTATTACTATTTTATATGCAGTGTACTTTTTTAAAAATTTGTGTTGTTGCTGTTGGTTCTGCTTTTTAGTTCGCTGTCTGTAAGCCACCCAGAGGCATTTTTTAGTAATGGAATGACATACAGAAACCATAAATAAATAAATGAATGAATGCACCAAAGAATAACGTCCAGCATAGATCCCTCTGATGTAGCACACAGGTGAGTCCTCACCTTACAGATCTTCACCATGAACCTGCCTCCCTCCCTCTCCCTTTTGGAGCAATGCAGCATCTTCTCATCTATTGGAGGGACACTTGGTAATGGGTGCCATCATGTCCAGAATCAACATAAAGAGCTCCCAAATCTTTCTGTGGCATCCTCTTCTTCCTCCTCCAGAATAGTGTGCTGCATGACTCCACCTGCCCCATCTTGTCTGCCCTCATTGCTTTCTCTTCTGGTTTTTCTAGGAGAAGTACGTTTGGAGAGAGTTGGAGTGGGAAATCATTATGGGAAAGGGTTCCGCTGACTTGCAGTTTGACCCCTGTAACCCAAAGAGGTTCTGCACAACCCTGATCAAAAACAAGTTTCCTCTTACTCAGAATGCAACTTTATTAAAAGCGGGAGGTAAATGCCAGGTCCAGAGCTTCAAAGATGAGAATTTGGGCATCACTAGTTCTACTGGCACTTCCTGGTGGTTGCCCTGGCAAGACAGGCAGAGCAAAAGCAGAGTGAAAGGAGCCTGAGCCACAGAGCTGTGCCACAGAAATCCACTAGCTCCCCATCTCCAAATTGGATTTCTCTCACCTCCCTGGTCCCACCAATGAGGTATTGGAATTGTGCATTTCCAAAGGGTGCTGATCAGCTCTCTGGCCCAGCTGCTTCTTCCCAGCCTCCCAGTTATAGAAACCAAGAAACCAAAACCAAACCTTTATACAAACCAAACCTTTCTAGACACCTTGTCAACCTTCTTAAGCTGAATGAAGAGAAGTTCTTGGAACAAAACTCAACCTGCCCGAGTTCTGATCCCTCTCCTTATGCAACTGCTATGCAATGGCTCTCAAATTCTTAGCTTGCCTGGATGAAGTGGCCCCATCATCAGTGTTAACATTCCCCAAGAGGAGAACCTGGTCATGTTCTGCACTGCCCCCAAGAGCAGATCTGTTTGCTCAGAGAGGAATTGAGTGGGACCAACCATCCACACAATCTCCCATTTGGGTTTCTGGATTCTCTGGGATCAGCTTCCCAAGCTGAAGTCTGTTTGCAAAGGCTCCTCTGGCACTCATCTGCTTGCACCAAGGAAGATGTGAACCTCGCAGACCATTAGTCAGAAGGCTAGGATGTGGGCGGGGGGGGGGGGGAGAGAGAGAGAGAGAAGAAAGAGAGAGATGGAATTCTCAGAGCTCACAGCAAATACCCCTCCCCACTCATGTTGAGAGACAAGGACCCCACTCGTTCACACCTGGGATGGACTTTAAGTATCACCTGCTACCTTCTTTGGGTCAGTCCCACCCAACCCTTTTGCAGGGATCAAACCAGTCCAACCCCAGTTGTGCTAGAATGGCTCATGTCCATGTACGAGGTTGGGCATTGGCCCCAAGGTTAAGGGCTGGGGGGGGCTACCCAAAATGGCAGAACACTAAACAGTTGATTCCCCATACACTTGTATCTGAGACTAAGTCATCGGGGAAGCCTGTGTGGTGCACTGGTATCCTGATGCTGTTCTTGAGACCCTCCTGGTGAGCCCAGGGACCAAGCCCAGCTGCCACCCATCAAGCAGGTGATGAACTTTAGGGGGTGTCCCAGTGTGCGACAAGGAGCAGGATGGGTCCGCATCCCACTTGCTGCTCTAGACGTCTCCTCTGGAGCAGTAGCTGGGCCTCATCTCCTCCCCAACCATCCCCATCCCACTTCATACAGTTCCTGCTCACTCAGCAGGGGTGTAACTGAGGAGGTGATTCTCAAGGTGCGTGAGCTGCATTGTAGCTTGTTGTACAAGCAACAGACCCTTTAAAAATGGAGCACTTGGCAGACCTGGAACTGTGTAGTAGAGGTTTTGAGGAGTCTGTCTTTGTTTTGTTGTCCTGTTAAACACAAGCCCTTTGAAAAGGAATCTGGCGGCTTATGTAGACCATCTTTATCCCATGTGGACAACTCAGGGTGGAGCAGAAGGGGTTTAAGGGGTGGAAAATGGGGAGTTTAAAATGTGCGCCACTTATTTCATAACTGTAATCTAACTTTCAAAAATTTATTTAGCAATGTAGCTATCTTTCTATCCATGTTGGACAGAAAAAATCTCCTATTTGTATTTCCATCCACAATCTGATGAAATCTTCAAGCAAAATTGGAATGAGTTGGCAAAACTGAAATGCATCCTGGTCTCTGATACCCCAAACCACCCATCCCAGGATACTTTTGGAGACTTTTGGTCCTTTTCGTTTAATAAGTTTTATTTGAAATTATAATCCTAAAAAACAAAACAAGAAAAAAAAACTATAAACAAAATCCGTCATCAAAAACATCGGGCCTGCTGGGTCAGCTCCCACACCCTTCTTTTTCCATTTATGATAACTTAAAAACATATTTAAATCTATATGAAGTCCCGTTTCTCTAGCCAATAATAAAAAGAGTCCCAAGTTTGATAGAAGTCAGTATCTTCCTTCTCCTTCAATGATAAAGTCAATCTATCCATTTCTGCACAGTCCAGGATCTTTTTTAGAATCAGTTCTTTGGTGGGTAGTTCTTCACTTTTCCAGTGTTGAGCAAATGCAATCCTTGCCACAGTGATTACATGTAAAATCAAATACATTTCTTATTTGCTAATGTCTTCCAGTATAATGCCTAATAAAAAAACTTCAGGTTTAAAAGCCATTTTTCCTCAAGCCATTTATGTATTTTGATCCAATATTTTTTCACGTTATCACAAGTCCACCACTTATGATAAAAAGTACCCAATTTATGTTTACATTTCCAACATCCATTTGGCATATTTGGAAACATCTTAGCTAATCTATTTGGTGACAGATACCATCTATAAAACATTTTATACAAGTTTTCTTTATACGAAGTTGCTAATGTTACCTTAATATTTCTCTCCCACAGCTTTTACCACTTTTCTAATTCAATATTATATCCAAAATTTTGTGCCCATGTTATCATAGTTTCCTTAACCTGTTCGTCTTCCATTTTCCTATCAAGTAAAAAGTCATATAATCTTTTAATCATTTTCTCTTCTGATTTAAGCATCACTTGATCAAACGCTGTTAAATCCTTATAAAAACCCCACGCTTTACAATCTTTAGCATATCTCGATTGTATCTGCACCTTATGCCACCAAGAGATATTAGATCCCTGTTCTTGTGTTTCTTGATTCAATTTCAATCCTCCATCCTTATCCAAAATGTCATCATATCTTATAATCCCTTCAAAATTCAATGCATTTTGATACACAAAAGCTTCCATGGGTTAAAGCCATCTTGGTAATTTATTATACAGTTTTATCTTTAACTTTTCCCACACCGACATTAATGAATTGCTAATATAGTGACTTAAAAAAGAACCATGTGACTTAGCCTTCTCATACCACATATAAGCGTGCCAGCCCATTTGCAAATCATGCCCTTCAAGATACAAAATTCTCTTATTTCTTAAAGTTATCCATTCTTTTAGCCGTGTTAAAACAGAAGCTTGATAATACAACATCCAATCAGGGAGACCAAAACCCCCATTCTCTTTAGCCTCCTAAAGTATTTTTAATTTAATCCTTGGTTTCTTCTTTCTCCATATAAATCTTGAAATTTGAAGATTTAAATAATCAAAAAACGTTCTATCAATTTTTATGGGAATCATTTGGAATAAAAACAAAAGCTTTGGTAATATATTCATTTTAACTACTGCTATTCTTCCCAGCAAGGATAATTGCAAATTAGCCCATTTTTCCAGATCACTCTTAATATCCTTCAAGAGTTTATCATAATTGTCTTCTTTCAGAGTAGTACACTTAACTGTAAGATAAATTCCCAGTTACTTAACCTTTTTAACAATCTGCAAATCTACTTGTTCCTGCAGGGTTTTTCTCTGGTCTTGTGTAAAATTTTTTTACTAACAGTTTCATCTTTTCTCTATTTATTTTCATCCCAGTAACCTCACCATATTCTTCAATCCTTTGTAGGAGTTTAGGCATTGTTGCAAAGGGTTCCTCCATTATGAAAACCAGGTCATCTGCAAATGCTTGCAATTTGTAGCTTTCATCTCTAATTCTGGTACCTTTAATGTCCGCATCATCCCTGATATTTCTATTCAACACTTCTAAAATCAGTATGAACAACAGAGGTGATAACAGGCATCCTTGTCTGGTACCCTTTTGTATCTCTATAATCTTTGTAAATTCTCCATTAATTATAATCCTAGCTGACTGCTTTTGATAAATGCTTGATATCGCATTAATAAAAGTTTCACCAAACTCCATTTGAACCATCTGTTGCTTCATAAATTGCCAGTTGACATTATCAAAGGCCTTCTGTGCGTCCATGAATAATAAAGCCATTGGTTTTTCCATATGTATCTTATAATACTCTAGGATAGCCAAGATAATTCTCAAGTTATTCCTCATTTGTCTTTTAGGCAAAAAACCATTTTGGTCTGAGTGAATAAAGTCTATTAAAAACTTATTTAATCTTTCTGCCATTATGGAGGCAAACATTTTGTAATTCACATTTAATAATGATATAGGTCTATAATTTTGAATCTGTGTTAGACTTTTGGTCCATTTTCCTTCACAAATATAGGGATTAAACTTTTTGCCATTTAAAAAAGCATTTTTCTGCAAGTTTAATTGGTGTTGTTTGAACTAGAAGTGCACCATACTTTTGCCTTTTATGCTTATTTGCCTCTGGAGAGAAAAATGTCCAAACACGTAAACATGTGGATTTCTGTAAGTGAAGCTGTGCCCTTATGCAGTTGATCTTCCTCTTGTTTGGACAATTCTATACAGAGAGCCTCAGCTTTACTGAAATTAATTTTTATCCAGGTCCACACACAAGGTCAGAGTGATGCAACTCCTTATTCTACCTCCAGGTCTCTTGGGCTCTTCTTGTTTCTCTCCCTGAAACTATGGAAAGTTCCTGATGAATTCCACAAGGGTGTCCATCCAGCAGGTCAATAACAAAGAAATCCCTGAGAAAACCTGCTGAATACGAATGTGCTCTGAGCTCATTGGTGTGGGGCTGCAGCTGCATCTGATGTCTGGCTGCCTGCACATCTCTTCCAGAGACTCTCTCCTCCTGGTGAGGCTGCAGAGATAGCTCTTCCCCTGCTTCTGGCTAACCAAGAAGGGATAGACTCCCTCTTCCAGGGATGATTGTCCTGCTCTTGCTGCTGCTTTGTCTCCTGCCTCAGGCCACTCAGAGGATGTGTCCTTTGATCCCATGGCTTATACAGCCAAAGGACTATTACAGACCGGGTGACCTGATTGTTGGTGCGAATTTACTGCTTGGCAGACATTCCTATAGAGTTCAGGAAGAGTTTCATACATCACCACGAATGAGAGTCATTGGTGTTGCAGTGTAAGTTTCCCTCCAAGGGATCTGGGATGCATTTGTGCATGTTTTCTTTCACATCAAGGTGCTAATTCCAGGGAATGGTGTCAGGAATGCTGTTCAATAGGGCATGTTGAATATGAGAGGGGAGCGCCCTCGACCAGAAGGGAGAGCCAGACTTGGGGTTTCTTCATGGGCCTTGTCCTGAGGGGTGCTGGGCAAGCAACAGAGTGAGAGGAAAGCAGCTGCTTATTCCCATGTTGGCAGTCCATGTAAGATGAAAGGCTGTCCTGGCATCCCTGTCCAAGCAGACTCCTTCGCAGGCATGGATGGGAAGGTGGGGCTCTGCTCTAAGTTCTTCATGTTTTTAAATCTGTTGAATCTACTGGCAGATTGTGTGAGCTCCAAGAGTGGCTCAGCAAGCCTTTCTGACTACTGGCTCTTTTAAAATAGCAAAAAATGCTTTTGATCCCACACCAAGGATGCACCTCAAAAGAAGAAAACTGTGGGACAGGACCTGCTCGCCCCCATCAGTGAACCCCTTGAGGTTCTTTGGCACACAAATTCCAGCATTCTCATGGAAACCTTGGGCACATCTGGAGATCCCCAATTCATTGAGTGATTCCAGTCTGCAGATGGGAACGTTTTGCATGCAGGAATTTCTGGGTGGGTGTCACAGCTGCACAAAGAGGGGATCTGATAATTAATGGGGCTGAGATGATTAATTGTCATCCAGTACTTTATTTCCTGCCTGAAACAACCCTTGTGCAACACTCATCAAATACTCTGAAATAGAGAGTATGTTCAAGAATGACACAGTCACATCATTTTTGAGGAAGATAAGCCAAAATTAGAAACAAGGAGAAGCTGTGTCCTCAGTTACCCTTTCTGTTCTTCTCCTTCAGTAAGCAAAGGTCCTTTCACTCCCCATGGAGAAAACTTTCCTCCCACTCTAAAAATTGATGTTGCTTTTGTCCACGTAGGTTTATTTATTTATTTATTAGAAAAATTTCTATGCTGCCCCTTGCCAACTAGCCTCGAGGCGGCTCACAGCAGGTCCGTACAAAATGAAATACAACATAAAATTAAAACACAAATCGACCTACCGATTACAAGTTAAAGACTAAAATTCTGACCTGATTCTCAATTTTAAAGGTGGCAGGAAGGATCAACCGTTAACCACAGCCTGCCCACAGTCGATTTGGGAGGCTCCCCAGTCAAAAACTAACATCAGGTTTTTCTGGCAGAATTTGTTCTTGAGATATCCATTCTTGCTTCTAGAAACAGTGCATTTTCTTCTAGGTGCTTGCAGACAGATTTTTTCAATAATTTTCTCTGGAAGCATTCAAAAGATTGACATCAGACTGCCTCATCTGCAGCTCCTAGTGACTTTTTGAGCTTTCCTGAAGATACAGAAAATATTAGCCCATCTCCAGTCATCTGGCACTACCTCGTTCTCTCTGATTTCTCAAGGTAATACACAGTGGTTCTCCAGGTTCCTTTGTTAGTTATTTTATGAATCTATGATGGATTTCATTGGGTCATTGAGATCTTAACTCATTTTGAACTCAATGAGAGAAACATGTTGCTGTCCTGAATGGACATTTTCCCCTGATCTGGCAGTCATTCATTTGTAATCTTCTATTTCCATTGACAAGAAAAGTGTGTTCAGGATGAGCTAACCTGGGTAAGTAACCTTGGAAAAAGAGATCCTGACAATCATCTGTGTGATGAAAAAGTGTCACCTGTTCTCTTCTTATCCACATCATGTCCTAATAATGCTCTCTCCATGACAGGTCTGTCCTCATGAACTACCAGCACATCCTGGCTTTTGTGTTTGGCATCACTGAGCTCAGCAAGGATCCAGCCCTCCGTCTGATCACGACGCTCGGTTTTTGCATCTATGAACATAAGGGTCTGGTCAGATCCCTACATAAGACCAACGTGCTCCTGCTGTCTAGACGGGGGAGAGCAAATCCCAATTATCAATGTGACAAGCAAGGGCAACTAATCTCTGTCATACAGGATTTTAAGTCGAAGTCTTCATCAGACATCGCGCCCTTAATGAGCATCCTCAAGATTCCAGAGGTAAATCAATTAATCTGGAGATAGGTAAGAGTGACCTGCAGAGAAACAGGCCTTTTTTGAGAACAGGGTCATCCCTGCAATGGGTATTTTTCATCAGTTTGGAATTGCAGGGTGGGTCAGTCTTACCAAAAAAAAAAAAAATGTTGAGAGAAGAATCATTCATTCTTGTAACATTTTATTGAGACAGAAGCAGTCTGGTGTGACAAGATCCTTGCAGTTCTTCCTGTTATCAACAGATGAGCTGCGTCAGAGGTTGTTCAGGTCAGAATCCCTCACAATGACAAGCACTGAACTCCTTGGAAGGGAAAAATGTTGTAAATACAAGAGTAAATAAAGCAAAGAAATGGTGTGAGGCTACCTCTAGCAAAATCAAACTTGGCATGTCCAGGGAAATCAAGGGTTTGACAAACAGGTTCTGGCAGACGTTCTCCACATGGGCTGCTGTGGGCAGATACTTGGCTTCAGTGTGAGAAGTTCCTCAGTGGATCTGTGACTTCTTTTCATTCCAAGTTCTTGCCTCGATTCCACAATGCCAGCCACATGCTTTTAGAGCCAAGCAGAAAAGGTTTCAAGTGAGGCACTTTCTGATTCTGATGCAGCCTCAGTAACATTTCTATTCTATGCAGTGTGCCCTGTTTAATTTGGACATGGAATGGACCTTGTCCACCAAATCTTGCCATTGGAGAACAACCAGAAAGCCCCAAAGCTCTGTGCATACACACAGTGAGAATCAGCCTTGGAATGTGAAATGATCTCTTTCTTGCCATGTTTAGGGCTCAGTCCATTTCATTCCAGACATTGGTAGACACATCTGCACTAGGAGAGGAAATTTGCTTGTGGATCTGGTTGAAGATACACGTGATACATGGGGGTGGAGTGAGGGGAAACTGAGAGTTTCCCTTCATACTTCCATATCCCAGCCTTAAGGGGATGCCTTACTTGGGACAGTACTCATGGCTACAAGAGGACCAAAGCTTGGTCCACAAAAGAAGCATCCCTGTTTTCAAAATTCAAGTATTGTTCTGAAGCACAATCAGGATTTCCTTTCTTCATCTCTCAGACCTCTTCCTGCAGGGCTTTCAGGTTGAAAAGGGGGTATTTATTTATTATTCATTTATTTATTTAAAACATTTTTATGCCGCCCCATCGCAACAAAGCCCCGGGGCAGCTCACAACATAACAACAATATAAAAATTTCATTAAAACTCCCCCAGTCCATCTCGGCTAAAAACTTTAAAATTCAATAAATAATTTAACAGTTAAAATAAATTTTAAATAAAAAGGTCTTAGCCTGGCGCCAAAAAACAAATAACGATTGCGCCAGGCAGACCTCTCTGGGGAGCGCATTCCATAAATGGGGCGCCACTGCAGAGAAAGCCCTCCAGGTACTTACCCTCCAAATCTCATTCACAGAGGGTTCCCGGAGGAGGGCCTCTGTTGCTGATCTCAAGGGACGGGAGGGCATATATGGGCGTAAGCGTTCTGTCAGGTATCCAGGTCCCAAGCCGTTTAGGGCTTTATAGGTCATAACCAACACCTTAAATTGGGCCCGGACTTCAATCGGGAACCAGTGGAGCTGACGGAGAACTGGGGTTATATGTGAATAATGCCCAGTCCCCATCAGCAGCCTGGCAGCTCTACTCTGCACCAACTGAAGTATCCGGACAGTCTTCAAGGATAGCCCCACGTAGAGCGCATTACAGAAATCTAATCGGGAAGTCACCAACGCGTGTGTCACTGTCGCCAGGCAGTCATATTCTAGGAAGGGATGCAGCTGATGTATCAGCCGAAGCTGCAGGAAGGCACTCCTCGCCGCCGCCATCACCTGAGCTTCTAACGACAGCTCTGGGTCGAGGAGCACTCCCAAGCTGTGGACCCTGTCCTTTAGAGGGAGTGCAACCCCATCCAGGACAAGGCCCAAATCCCCAATCCCGAGAACCGAACCGCCTACCAACAGGACCTCCATCTTGTCTGGATTGAGCTTCAGTTTATTGGCCCTCATCCAGCCCATCACCTCGGCCAGGCACCGGTTCAGCACAGCCACTGCCTCACCTGGATCGGTAGAGAACGAGAGGTAGAGCTGGGTATCATCAGCGTATTGATGATTCCACAGCCCACGCCATGTCACGCGGTGCCTCCAACTCCCAATCCTGCTAGCCTATCCAGAAGGATACCATGGTCGATGGTATCGAAAGCCGCTGAGAGGTCCAGGAGAACCAACAGGGATGCACTCCCCCTGTCTCTCTCCCTGCGCAGGTCATTGTACAGGGTGACCAAAGCAGATTCAGTGCTGTACCCGGGTCTGAAGCCGAACTGAAATGGGTCCAGATAATCCATTTCATCCAAGAGTACTTGGAGTTGTCCCGCCACCACCTGCTCTAATACCATGCCCAGGAATGGGATGTTGGCCACCAGTCTATAACTGGCGGCCACCTCTGGATTCAGGGATGCCTTCTTTAGGACTGGCTGGACTACCACCTCCTTTAAAGGGGCAGGTACCTGGCCATCTCTTAAAGAGGCATTGGCCACCTCCAGGATCCAGGTTCCAATCCCGTCCTTGGCTTTCTTAAGTAGCCAAGAAGGGCATGGGTCTAGTAAGCAAGTGGTAGGGCATACTTGTCCAAGCACCTTGTCCACATCATCAGGCTGCAACAACTGAAATTCATCCATTAATTGTGGATTCGACGGCATTGATGGCAGCTCCCCAGTAGACTCTGGTTCAATAGTAGAGTCAAGTTCGTGGTGAATCTGAGCGATTTTCTCCCTGAAATGCTCAGCAAATTCGTCACAGCGGGCCTTCGAGGGTGGCACCAGATCTTTCTTTCTTTAGGTCTGGGTGTACTAGCCCCTGCACCACTCGAAAAAGCTCTGCCAGACAGCATTGTGAGGAGGCAATGGAAAAGGAGAAGAATTTCTTCTTCGCCATCCTCACCGCCGCAGCATAAGCCCGATAATGGGCTCTTAAGTGTGTTCGGTCAGAATCACCCCGTGATCGCCTCCACCTATGCTCTAGATGTCTCCCAACCTGCTTCATCACCGGTAATTTGGTTGTATACCACGGAGATGAATGGGCTCCACCAGGCGGGAGAGGACGCTTGGGAGCAATCGAGTCAATAGCCCTGGTCATCTCCTCATTCCACAGTTCAACCAGGGCATCAACAGGAGCACCAGCCTTGTCAACCGGAAAATCCCCCAAAGCTTCCAGGAATCCATCAGGATCCATCCTGCTCTGGGGGCGGACCCATACAATCGGGTCTGCACCCTTACAGAGGGAGAGACCACTCTCGAGCTCAAACCTTATGAGGAAGTGATCTGACCATGACAATGGTGTCAAACTTAAATTCCTCACCCTCAGGTCACCCTCTTCCTGCCCCGTCAAGAAAACCAAGTCCAGAGTGTGTCCACGTTCATGAGTTGGGCCGGTGACATGCTGAGACAGCCCCATGGCCGCCATGGAGGCCATGAAGTCCTGAGCCGCCCTGGTTAGAACCATCTTGGCATGGAGATTGAAGTCCCCCAGGACCAACATCCTGGGAGTCTTCAACACCAGGTCTGAGACGACCTCCATCAGCTCAGGCAGGGAGTCCATTGGGCAGAAGGGTGCACGGTACACCAACAGAATCCCCAATCTGTCTCGGTCGCCCAACACCAAGTGGAGGTACTCCAGCCCCGGCCTCGAGAGAACAGGAAGCTCCACAAGGGGAATGGAAGCTCAATAAACCAGAAAGACACCCCCTCCCCTCCCCTCCCCTCCCCTCCAGGCATGGCTGGTGCTGGACCAGATACCCGGGTGGGCACAGCTGTGAGAAGGAAACATCCCTCCCCCCTCACCTGCCCAGGTCTCGGTAATGCAAGCCAGGTCGACCCCCTCATCCACAATCAGGTCATGGATGAGGGCAGATTTATTGTGGACCGACCTGGCATTAAGCAGCAGCACCGACAGGCCCGGGGGGCAGTTGACAAGTCTACCAAGAACCCGCCAGCTGGAGGAATAACCAGAAAGAGGGACTGGAGTTAACCATCTGTCCCTCCTTCTTCTATGCTGACCCGTTAGATCCCCAATGCCCTAACGCCCCTTGCCCATCACCACCCCAATGGTGGTGCCCCCACGCTCCCCAGGCAACGTCATGGTATAGCACAAGATGCACCAATTAAAATAATCTAAAACCAACCATTAAAAACCCATTTAAACCCATCCTACCTACAGCTACCATCTTAATCCTTAATCCACCGCCAGCCCACAAGTAAAGCCAACCCACGGCCAGAACCCCTGGCCAGCCCAGCCCCCAGCTCAGCCCCCAGCTCAGCCCCCGAACGGCTCCCAAACGGCGACTGCCCTTAGGCCGTCGCCCTTCGGCGACCGGCACTTTCTGGGCCGCAGGGCTTCTCTCCTTGCCTCGCCCCACCCGGCACACCTCTCACACGTCCCGGGGGAGGCAGGCTGGAGACGGGTCCTGGGCTGGTGGTCCTGGCCCTTGTGGCAGGGCTGCGGCAGCAGCGAGTGAATGATTTCCATCATTCTTACAGATTAATCCCTCAGAAATTCCTCGGTATGAAGGCCTAATCCAGTTACTGCTACATTTCCACTGGAACTGAATCGGGCTGTATGTTCAAAGTGATGACGATGGTGAGCATTTCCTCCAGGCACTGATCCCCCTGCTGCAGCAGAAGGATCTCTGTGTGGCCTTCACTGAAATGTTCTCAACAACTGATCTTGCCTGCTGGCATGAAAATGAAATTGGATACATTCCTCGTACGTGGTTGGGAGCAGAAGTCACAGTTGTCTTTGGAGGCATTGCTGGAATTTTTGGATTAGCATGTCGGTTAAATGAGCATAAAATAAAAACAAAACTTCCATTTTGGAAGGTTTGGATCCTGACCTCCCATTCAGAAGTTGAATCTAGCACACAACCTTTGGGAAGAAACCTTTTAAAGTATCTTCATGGAGCTTTGCGCTTGGGAGCCCACAAAAGAGAAGTTCCAGGATTCAGTAATTTTTTCCTGGGTTTAGATCCTTTACATCCTCAAGGAGACATCTTTCTTCATCAGTGGTGGGAACAGGCATTTCAGTGTCAGTTTCTGAGACGAGGAGAACCCCCTTCAAAGTCATCTCCAGTGTGTACAGGGAGGGAGATGCAGATGGATCCAAGGAACTTCCAGTTCGAATTGGGCATGTCTAGGCACAGCAACCGCATCTACAATGCCGTCTATTCTGTAGCACATGCACTGCATGCCCTGTTCTCTTCAGGACTGAAATATTCACCAACGGGGGAAAGGAAGCAGCTTCTGACTATTCAGCCATGGCAGGTAATATCCAAATCCAGAGATCATGAACTTAACCAAGGAGCCCTGGTGGTTTCTCAGTCAGCAGATCCTAGAGGGAAAGGTTGGTCTGCAAGGAAGCTTGCTAGTCCAGCACAGGGAAATCACAAAATATAATTTTGGCAGATTTCTCTCCATGGATGCAGTTTCTCTGAATGGGCATCCAAAAGTGAATGAAGCTTTACAGTGATTTGTGGGGCTTCCGAGTACTGATCCTTTTATGATTGTGCTCATCAAAAAGGGAGACAGAAGCAGGCCTCACCCCAATACGTAGCTCTTATCTAGTATAAGCGCACAGCAAAGGGGAGGTGGTCTGCCCTACTCAGAAACTTTCTTCTTGCTCACACGTGAAGAACCTCCATGCTGGACTCCTGGTTGATATGGACAACTGTTTTCCAGCTCTTGTGTTACGATCCTGGGCAGGAAGGAGACAACACAGAAAGATGCCCAAAACTGTGCTAAATCTTACATGAGCAGATATCACCAAAGGGGGCAGCATGGAACAATCAAGGTAGACAATGGAATAGGAAGAAAAAGAGGTCCTTTAACTTGATGGGAGTCAGAGTCCTTTGAAGACAGATCCATTTAATGTCCTCTGTTTGACTATTCCTGCATGTTCAGATTCTGGATCCTCTTAGGAATGTCTGGTCTAACAATAGTGCCAGAGAAGAAGTCTCTTTCACTGAATATGGGAAAAGATATGATCTCCTGAACTGGGTGTTCTTTCCAAATAGATCTCTCTACCCTGTGAAAGTTGGATGGATTCATGTGGGAGCTCCACCAGGCCAAGATTTCTACATCCACTCTGCAGCAATCATGTGGGCCACAAAGGTGGGTTTGAAGTGAGCCAGACACATTAGCAAGCAGAAGGCCTTCCCTTGGAGAAAAGATGCAATGCTTATTTTTGAGACCACCATCCTATGGAATGCTGGGAAGTGGGGTGTGATTGTCCAGTTTTAAAACCCCTGCTCATCAAAAATCCCAACATTTTCCCCTCAACTTACCATGGAGCTCCAATAAATTTCCTATGCTTGAGTACCAGGAAAACTACTGCCAGTAGTAAGCAATAGCAGGCATGAGGCACCTATGGATGGACACAGTGGAAGGCAGACTCCAGGGGTTCCACGTCTTCCTCTGAATGGATTTAATAGGAGCCTCTGTCCCAGTGTTGCTAAGGAAACTGCATGCATCCAGAAAATGTTAATTCTGGGAAGAATGTTGTCACCATCTGCCAAGCAATGCAAAACTCATGTTGGGGAATGTCTGTTGAGTAGTTCTTCATTGCATTTCTCTCTTCCAAGTATCTTGAAGTCTTTCTTTTTTTCAATTTTAGACAATGCCCATTGTGAGGTGTGTGGAGAGGTGCAACCCAGGTCACTGGAGGAGAGTTCCGGAGGGGAAGCCAGTCTGCTTCTACACATGTGAACGTTGCACAGCAGGGATGTTTTCCACCTCTACAGGTACCACAAACTTTATATGTCATGAAAAAATGCAAACTTTCCTGTGCAGAATATTTTCCATCATCCCATTTCCTTAATCTTTTGAAGACCCTGTCCATAACCTGGTTGGGTTTACATAGGATGTAAAGCTGTTTGGACAGACTGCCTATCAGGTTAGCTGGTGGGTCCTCCATGTTACATTGGAGAGCTTCATCCTAGGTGAAAGAGATCACTCCTGGACTCCAGCCTCATCCATAAGAGCTCTCAGGAGATAGGTTAAGAAAAATTGCAATTAGTGCCTTTGTTTTATTTTGTTGTGGTCATTCAGAGTATGCTACTAGGGAAAGGCTAAAATACTTTCCCAGCTTTGTCAAGTTGAGTTGCATCATTTTCTCCTGTTCACCATCTTGAACACGAGTCTTGTACATGAGGAGGTCATTTTGTGAGGAAGGGACACATTTTTCATCTTGTATACTAACCCTGACTGTTCTTTAGAAGGCCAGATCCTGAAGATGAAACTCAAATACTTTGCCCACCTAATGAGAAGGAAGGACTCCCTGGAGAAGAGTCTAATGCTGGGAACAATAGATGGCAAAAGAAGAAGGGGACGGCAGAGAATGAGGTGGTTAAATGGAGTCACTGAAACAGTTGGTGTGAGCTTGAGTGGACTCCGGGGGATGGTGGAGGACAGGAAGGTCTGGAGGAATGTTGTCCATGGGGTCACGATGGGTCGGACATGACTTCGCGACTAACAGCAACAGCATACTTAGTCTAATTTCCAAAGATGAAGTATAAGAAATCAAATGTGCAAGCTAAGCTAAGAAAAAGGGGATTCTACAACTTCCTTTGTGGGCTTGACTAGCCTCAGTGAACTAAATTGTACGCCTGGGTGGAGATGATTCAGTTGCTTTGGCTCATTCCAGATGCAGCGCACTGTGCTCCATGCCCACAAGATCAGCACCCAAACAAAAACCACAACTGGTGCATCCCGAAGAAGATCCACTTCCTCTCCCATGAAGAGATAATTGGCATCCTTTTAGTTTCTCTGGTTCTTTTCCTCTTGCTTGGCACATCTGCTGCATTGGCAACATTCATTAAATATCATGACACACCGATTGTCAAAGTGAACAACCGAGACCTCGCCTATGCCCTCATCATCGCTCTCCTGCTCTGCATCCTCTGCTCCTTCCTCTTCATTGGTCGACCCACAATGCTCACCTGTCTTCTCCGGCAAGCTGCCTTTGGCATCACATTCTCTGTGGCAGTTTTCTGTGTTTTGGCAAAACCATCATGGAGGTCTTGGTCTTTATGGCCACCAAGCCAGGAAATATGGCAGGGAAGCTGTTGGGGAGACCACTGACAACCTCCATTGTGCTGGTGTGTTCCCTCATTCAGGTTGTGATCTGTGCTGTCTGGTTGCTGACCAACCCCCCTTTCTCCAATTTGGACTTCCTTTCCCTGTCTGGGGAAATCATTGTGGAATGCAATGAAGGCTCCGTCACCATGTTTTACACTGTTCTGGCTTACATGGGCTTCCTGGCTGTCCTCAGCTTCAGCATGGCTTTCCTGGCCAGGAAGCTGCCTGACAGCTTCAATGAAGCCAAGTTCATCACCTTCAGCATGCTGGTCTTCTGCAGCATGTGGGTCTCCTTTGTGCCCATGTACCTGAGCACCAAGTGGAAGTATGCGGTGGCTGTGGAGGTCTTCTCCATCTTGGCATCTGAGGCTGGTCTCCTGGGATGCATCTTTCTTTCCAAATGCTACATCATTCTTTTAAAGCCCACCCTCAATAGCAGAGATCATCTCATGAGAAGAAGGTAATATATACCTTTCATGATTTAGAGAAACCAGTTTTTAAAAAACAGCCCAATCAATCAGTTTTATACATCATTTCATTGCTGGAGTTAATTGGGTATGTTATATTGTCATATCAAGTAAAAGAAGTCATTCAGCTTCAGTAATCTGGAGATAGATCACTATTTTTACTCACTTCTTTATTCAACAAATAACCTAGAATAGCTGTGGTGCATCGTACGCATCTTTTATTGTTCTGAGGGCTGCATTTGATTCAATATCCTGCACTAAACTCTGGGTCAAAGTCAATCTTCTCAGTATACAGATATGTCTTCTCTTTCTGATCATATTTTTATATCGTAATCCCTGCCTGAAACTGCTATTGGCCAACGTATAACTCGCTGAACACGTGCTTGTTGCAAAGGGAGTGAAGCAAAGCTGCATCCTCACTCCTGCATTGCTTAATTGATGTATAAATGACAGTCTTAGGAGCCTAACTTCCCCATCATCCCTCCCCCTACATTGCCTACAGACCCAATATTCCATTCTTCTCTATGCAGATGTTGCTGTACTTTATCCCAACCAAAGAAGGACTAAGTAGATTGCTGGCCACATTTATCAAGTATGGCCAAGAAGAACACCTGGCTATTAACTACAGCAAATCCCAAGTCATGGTGTTCTCTAGAAGTTATGGGGTGCACAGAGTTCTTACTTCTACAGGTCCTGAGAGGCAACACATACTAAACAATCCAATAATTTGGATAAATTAAGAAATGTTTTCAGGAAATTTTTGCTTTGCACAACTTATCTGTTTTTATTTAGATATATTAAATTTTCTAAAATTTCAATGTTATATGTTAAGGCGTATGGCTAATGTAAAAAAAAGTGACCTGACTTGACTTTGTGTGATGTGTTTGTGTGTGCTCTGATTCCTTATTTATTTATTTATTTTATTTATTAACAGATTTATAGGCCGCCCCTTGCCACAAGCCTCGGGGCGGCTCACAACCTCAAAAACCTTGTAGGCTAGACGCTATACAAAAATTAAAAAGCCTACACAATATTAAAACCTTAAAATTAAACCTTAAGGTTTAATTCCTTAATTTATGTGCATCTACTGTAACTATCCAGATATGCTTATTTTGTTTCCTCTGCTCATTTGTGCACTGAAACTCTGCAGGAGAGTCTAATGAGTCAGAATGTTGGCTATTTCAAAAGATCTTGAATGACATTCACTGCTACCACATTTGCCTTTCTCCACTCCAGGGGCATTATATAGATGCTTTTTCTTTACTTTTTTTCATTTTGAAAAGGAAATTCTAGCTCTTCAGCTTGCATGAACCTTCACCACTTAATGCAAGCAATGATCTCACTGAACTGGGAAGGGTGATTGGTTTCTGCCACTACTTGGAGGTGCAGCTCTATCAATTCTAACCCCTATTAGTTGGTGCCAAAATACATGAAGGATTAGAATCTTTTACAGAATTTATTTATTTATTTATTTATTTATTTATTAAAACATTTATTTGAACCTTTTTTTATACTAACCTTTACTGTGGTCTCAGGATGGTTGAACAATAAGACAAAATAGAAGAAAACAAAGCCTGCCAGTCCAATTTTTAAGCAATCAACCATCAAAACCATATTAAACCAGTCAACCCTTAAAGCACCAGGCTGCAAATTCAGAAACGAGAATCCAGGGAGTTGGAGTGTTTATTTTGCTCAAGCATCAATGGATGGCCAGCTTTTGCCAAAGCTTTCTTCCCATAACTAGCTTTTTGGAGATTTCTGCTAAATCCTGGCAGAAAAGAGTTGCTTATGTGCCTTTGTGTTGTGGAATGCCTGCACCCCTTTCTCAAGGAAGCTGCCAAAGACTCCAAGCCAGGTTACTATTTGGCATTTGCAGTTACTTCAAGAAGTGGGACTTGTTGGCTTCCCCAAGAAGCTGCCAGGTCTATTGTTTTGCTGATCTGTAAGAACTGATAAGGCTGCCAAGTTAACGGCATTTCAATCATCCCTATTTCCATGCCAAGACTCACAATAATCCCATGATGTTTGTTAATCTGCTTCAATCAAATTTCATTGCATTGGGCCCCCTCTGCAGACCCCTCACTTTTATCTGACTCTGTTCAGCTTATTTCATCATCAACTGCCCAACCTCTGGGCCCATGTGACCCAGAAACTATTAAATACTCTTTATATGATCTAAAAGCTTGCAGTTGGTGGTGCAGACCACTGGCCGGTATCATGCTGCCTTAAGTTACTGCAGGGGGACTGGGTGATCTGCCCAGTAGAAACGCTGGAGTTCAAGGAGATTAAATCCTCCCAGCAACTCCTGGAAATTCATTCTTTCCATTAATAAAGAGGACCTGACACAGCCCAGGCATGTTGTGCAAAGAACAGGTTGAAAAGCTGTCAAGTTTGATGGCACCAAATTATCCCTTAAAATAGCCTAGTGTTGGCTGTTGTGTGAACACCTCTTTGTCAGGCCAAGGATGTTGGTAGATTAAAAGAGAGAGAAGGGCAAAGCACCTCCTCCTGGAATTCTTTTTCATGGAGGCATTCATCTCATCCATAGGCCCAAGAGCTGGTTGCTTGGTGGAAATGCGTGTGAGTCGAGGCTTGCATGTATTCAAGATGCGATGAGGCACTCTTGTTCCTAGGTGTGTGGACCTAAACCATTGCTTCAGACAAGGAAGTGTTGGAAACTGTGATTCTGACTGTGCATAAATTCCATCAGAGGACACATTTTTATTTAGACAAGGCAAGCATCAGGTCTTTGGAGCACCCAAGTTCAGCAAAAGGCACTCTAGCCCAGTTGCCTGCACTTTGCGTTGACTGGAGTGATACAGCAACAGAGACACTTTGAGATGGTGCTAAGGCAACCTGTGCTGGGACAGAGAGTGGGCAGGGTCCTTCCATTTCTTTTTCCAACATTCTGCTACTTCCTCCCCAACTAATGTGAGACTTCAGAACATTCTGTAGAAAGGAGACACATTCCTCTGTGTATGGAAGCTACTGTGAAGTGTGTAAAGGCATTTTAGTCACCTGTTTTAAGCTGCACTCTTCTAGACCCCAGATGAAATGTGACATCCTTTACAGATGAGAGACTAAGCAAGTGTACAAACACATGTGTGGAAAAACTCTTCCCTTCAGCCCAGGGAGACAGGTCCATGCTGCATCCTCATGCTACAAATTGAGTATCAGGGACTACAGTGGAAGTGATGGAAGGAGCTGGGAGCTAGCATCTCCCCTTAATCCTGTTATCATCAGAAGATGCTCTGAAGAACACATGCACAGTAGAGTAGAAATGAGTATTCTCAAGTTATAGCCACCCTTGTAAGGTGCCACATTAACTTTTGTGGTGAAAATTTGATTCAGAATATTATTTATTCAGGTGAAAATAATGAACAAAACTTCACTAAATCATGAAATGTTTAGATCACGTTTTTCTCATGAGAAGGCCTCTGCTATTGAGACTGGGCCTCAAGACAATGATGTAGCATTTGGAGAGAAAGATGCATCCCAGGAGACCATCCCAGGGTTTATCTCACTACATGCATATGCAGAGCTGTGGGGCTTCAGGGCTGATCTCCAATTTCAATTTTTGGTGAAATTGTCCAAATAAAACAGGACACATAAAGTAGGAAAAAAGTGTTACTGGGGTTTCTGCAGAATGAGAAAGTGCCTCACTTCAAACCTTCTGTGTTTGGCTCTGAATGTGTGTGGCTGAGAATGTTGAATGGAAACCAAGCTTAGGATGAGCCCTGCAGGAGAAGACCCACGTCCACTGAGGACCTTTTTACACACAGGCCTACTAATTTCCCAAAGCAAGCCCATGTGGGGGACACCTACCAGAACATGAGTGCCATAGGGTTGGACTCCATTAGCATACAAATTTTTATTGGTCCAGAGGTAACCTCAGACTATTTGTTTATTTTATTTACATCCCATTTTTTCCTTGCAAGCAACTCAAAGGAATTTATATAATTCTCCTCCTCTGAGGCAGAGCCCCCAACCAACCACCCTGTGAGGTAGGTTTGGCTGAGCATCTGTGACTGGCCCAAAGTCACCCAGGACTGAGTGGGGATCAGGACCCGGAGTCCCAGTCCTACCCTCTTAACTCTCCTAACCACAACAGGCCATTGGCTCGTCTGAGGTCACATAGGCTGTGATGGCCCAGTATATCCCATTGTGAGATGATGCATGGGATTCTGGCTTGCAATCTTCCTTGTGTGGCAGTTCATTTGCTGAAGCCAGGAAGAATGTCTAGCATCTTTAGCACCCTATTTATTTCTGATTCTATAAGGTATCACATGAATGCCTGATATTTCCCTCAACTGGTCATCTCAGTTAGACAGAAACATTGTGCACTGGGATTTGTCACCCTAGACTGTCCTGGGTTTCATACCTGGCTTCTTCTAAGATGGTTGCAAGGCAGCCTCACCAGGTGAGAATGGCCCCTGACCTGTCATCCAGAATCAAAGAAAAGCACCCACTGCAGGGATGAATCTGCACTAAGAATTGGCCCTTCCTTTTGCAGGTCCATTACAGCCATCTCTAGATCAATGCATTCACCTCTGGGATCTTGAAGATGTCTAGTAATTCAATTGTGTCTGATCTGGAGTCAAAATCCTTTATGGCAGAGATGAGCTGATCCTGCTTATCACATTTATAATTGGGAATTGGTCTCCTCTGTGTAGACAGCAGGTCAAGGTTGGTCTTATGCATTATTATGAGCTGATCCATGTGCTCATATATGCGGAAGCCGAGTGTCATGTTGGGAAGGAGGGCCTGATCCTTATTGAGCTTAGTGATGGCAAATGCCAAAGCCAGGATTTGCTGGTAATTCCTGAGTATTAATCTGTCATGGCGGGAGCAATATCAGGACATGCGTGAAGAGAAGCACAGAACCAGTAACATTTTAATCTTCAAGAAAAATTTTCCAGGATCCTTTCCCCAAGGGTGACTTTCCAAGGACATCTCTGGCTGAACACCCTTTATTGAATATATCTCCTTGAAAGATTTTTCAAAGGAAAACACAGGAGATAGAAGACTACAGAGGAAATTGTTTCTATCCAGGACAGCAACAGGCTTCTCCATTGATTGATTGATTGATTGATTGATTTATATCCTGCCTTTTTCCTCAAAGGGCTCAAGGCAGCTTACATCATTCTCCTCCTCCATCTTATCCCCACAACAACAACCCTGTGAGGTAGGTTGGGCTGAGAGTCTGTGACTGGCCCAAAGTCACCCAGTTGGCTCCATGG
The DNA here is from genome assembly GCA_023646645.1 of Varanus salvator macromaculatus. Taxonomy (NCBI): domain Eukaryota; kingdom Metazoa; phylum Chordata; class Lepidosauria; order Squamata; family Varanidae; genus Varanus; species Varanus salvator. The sequence goes on along the minus strand of JAIXND010000715.1, from coordinate 1,822,028 downwards.
CTGAGCGGGGACTAGAACCCAGATTGTCTGAGTCCCAGTCCCACGCTCTTAACCACTACACCACACTGGCTCTCCTGGTCAGCCAAACAGGCTATGGGGAACCCCACAAGGAAGAAGTGAATGCCAGAGCCTCCCTTCCTATCCCCCTTCCCCACATAGCTAGAATGTCTCCTAGAATGGAGAGCAGTCTGTTTACATAGGGGCCAAGTGACTGCACACAGGTGGCCCATGTGGAGGTCATGTGCCTTAGTCCTGGGGCCGTGGCTTCGGAGTGTGTCGGCATTGCAATTCTGCTCTTGCTAGTGGCCATCCATGACTGTCAGGACAATCAGATTGAGCATGTGAGGGTGGCTTTCAGCCATTCCTGGAGGCAGCACATTCACAGAAGCAAGGAAGGACAAAACGGTTCCTGCATCACCTTCTGTGTTCCAGCCACAGAAAGATAGCAGAAGAAGGCTTGGCTTTGCTCTCAATTATGGAATGCGCTCCCTGGAGAGGTTCGCCTGGCACCGTCGTTATCTGTTTTTTGGCACCAGGTGAAGACCTTTTTATTCAAGTCATATTTTAATTGTTAGTTAGGTTTGTTTATAAGTTTTGCTATGTATTTATGTATTTATGTTGTTGATTTTTTTTTTTTTTTTTTAGTTGCCGAGATGCACCGAGGGTGGGGAGGGATATATTGTTTATAGTTATAGTTTTACTGTATTTTACTTATTGTATTTTAAATTGTTGTAAGCCGCCCTGAGGCTTTGGTGCGATGGGGCGGCCTATAAATGTTTTAATAAATAAATAAATAAATTTGTGTATCACAGGAAGAGAGACCCATGGCTACCTGGGATTTATCGCCCAAGAATCTCCTGACATTCAGCACCTGCACGTCATTTCTGATGTGGCACTTCACCCATTTCCAAAGATGTCCCTGCCACTGCTGCAACCCAACAATTAAACACAATGCCCTCTGCTGGGAACAATTCCCACTGCAGAAGGGGCAACTGAGCAAGAGACTTTGTTGTTCTTGAACTGACTCTCAGTTTCAGAATACTTTGAGTGCATTGCACAAGTGTGACGCCATGCAAGAAATGTACCACACAATTGACTTTTACAGCCTCATTTAGGGCAGTCACTCTTTGTGCAGCTGTGACACCCACCCAGAGACTCATGCATGCAAAAGTCTCCCATCCGCAGACTGGAATTGCACAATGCATGCAGCGGTGGGGATCCCCAGATTGCCCAGGATCTCAAAAGGGATGCGAGGAGCTGTGGGTCAAATGACCTTTGGGGTTCAAGGATGGGAAGGAGCAGATCTCCTGCTCATCTGCTTCAATTGAATCAGCTGCTTGAGGTCTTCCATCTGGAGACTGCATATTACCTGCAAGTCATGAACATTAATCCAATGGAGTCTGAACTAAGGAGAATCTCCTGAGCAAGAAAATCAAATTGGGCCCAGAGGTCTTCAGATTAGAACCTCAGCCAAGCTCATGAAGTGGATATATGATCCCCTTGATCCCCTGCCTTGTTAGTCCTGCAGTTCCTCACTCTGTTTCTATGTTTCTATATATCAGGGTGTGGGGGAGTGGATTTTGATGCTATTTTGACAGAGCGGCTTGTCAGAAAGACTTTCTGAGTCACTTTTGGTGCTCAAGCAATCTGCCAGTAGATTTAGCAGATCTTAAGGGGTGAAGATCTCAAATCAGAGACCCACCTTCCCATCCCTGCCTCGAATGGAGTCGGCCTGGGGCATGGATGGCAGGGGAGCCGTTCCTCTTAGAGGGATTTTCAACATAAGAGCAAACACTGAAACATAGAAACAGAGAGAGTCAGAAGGGGCCTCCTGGGCCATCTAGTCTGACCCCCGGCTCCAGCCGGCTCCTCTCACCACATGCCCACCATGGGCATGTCTAGCGTATCTTTGAACACCCTCACCGATGGGGCCTCAACCACCCCCCATGGAAGCCCATTCCACACCCTCGGGGTCCTAACTGTCAGGAAGTGCTTCCTGGCATCTAAATGGAACCTTGGTCCCCTGAGCTTTGCTCGATTGGAACACGTCCTGCCTTCCTCTGCAGAGGAGAACAGGTCTCTACCCACCTCTGTGTGACACCCCCTCACATACCACTGGTTCTCTCTCACTCTGCTGCATGCCAAGCTACCTTTGGGATGAGACCATTGAAGAAATCACAGGTCTGGCTCTCCCTTTTGTTCGAGGCCCTCCTGCCAAGAATCTTAAGCTCTCATACTCACATTGTCCTCCTGAGCAGCATCCCTGACACACACCCCTGGAATGAGCCCCTGGTGTGAAAGCAAACACACACACATGCATCACGGAGGGACACCTACATTGTATTAACACAGCAATGTAATTTTGGCACTTTATGAAAATCTTCCCAGTTTGCATAGGATTCGTTGCCACCAACAATCAGGTCTCCAGATCTGTAATAGTCATTTTGCTGCATAAACTGCGGGAACAAAGTACACATCCTCTGGGTGGCCTGAGGCAACAGCCAAAGCGGCAGTGAGAGCAAGATGATCATCACTGGAAGAAGGATGCTGTCCCTCCTCGGAGAAGCAGGGGAGCTGTCTTTGCAGCCTCAACAGGAGGAATGAATCTCTGGATTGATGCCATAATTCCAGTGGAGGGAAATAAGAGCCCTAGAGGCCTGGAGAAAGTATAACAAGTTTTCCACACTCTTACTTTCTGTGTGGACCTTTGGGAATTGAGAGATTGAGAGATGGCTTGGGCCAAAGTTCTTAGCAGCATCATTGGCCCAGAAAGGGACGGCTGGCTTCAGGTTCTAGCAGTGCAAGGATGGGATTGCTGTGATATCTGAAGGACATTTGACCTGTAGGACCCATCAGCATGTTCCACCTGATGTGGCCACTGAGAAACGATCAGTGTCTTTTGTCAGGCTCTTCAATCAACTGTTCCATGTATGCACAGTTGCATTTAGAGATACAGTCCCCTATCATGTACTGGCAAAGTGGTTAATGTGATGCAGCCTGGCCAATGCTGCCGCTCTGGGGGTACCCACATCTAGATCCTCCCCTCAGTGTCTTCTCCAGATATGCAAACAGAGGAAGGAGCCTCCTGTAACTGCAGCAAAAAAGTGGTGTCAGATAGAGTGCAACATCACTAGTAGTTTAGAAGCATAGAACCATAGAAACAGAGCAAGTCAGAAGGGACCTCCCGGGCCATCTAGTCTGACTCCTAGCTCCAGCCGGCTCCGCTCATGACATGCCCCCTATATGCATGTCCAGCCTATCCTTGAATGCACTCACCGATGGGGCCTCAACCACCTCCCATGGAAGCCCATTCCACACCCAAGGAGTCCTAACCGTCAGGAAGTGCTTCCTGGCATCCAAATTCAACCTTGGTTCCCTGAGCTTTGCTCTGTTGGAGCGCGTCCTGTCTTTCTCTGCAGGGGCAAACAGGTCTCTACCCACCTCCGTGTGACACCCCCTCACATACCTGCATGTTGCCAACACATCCCCTCTGAGTCTCCTCTTCTCCAGGCTGATGAGACCCAGTTCCCTCAGTCTCACTTCATACGGCATCCCCTGCAAACCAGCCACCAACCTTGTGGCCCTACTCTGCACTTACTCTAACCTGGCTATATTCTTCCTGTAATGAGGGGTCCAAAACTGAACACAAGACTCCAACTGGGGGCACACCAGAGTCATATGGAGTGTTAGTAATGCCTCTCTCGATCTAGAAGACTTAGGAGAAGGACCCTCTTGCAATCGAATGGAGAAGCTTGGTCCCAATGGCTGGCGTGGGGCTCTGTCTATAGGCCTGGCTAAGATCCCTGGTGCTGCCCTTTTCTGTCCTTCCTCAGGATCAGGGTGGTGCCACAGCTTTGCACAGACTTTTCCATACTCCCTGTGCTGCTCCTGGAGCTGCAACAAGCCCAGGAAGTTGCAGGGGTGAGGCTTTTGCTCCCAGGGTTATGGTAATCACACCCACGAGAATGTCAACAGCAGCATCTCAGGCCACATGCAAAACACGTTCATGGAGGCTGCAGAAGTCCAGGGATGGGTGGTGCCTGGCTTGCTACTGTACCCCTGAAGGCCTGGACGATCCACAGGGGAGCTGGGCAGGAGGGGAGGGCTCTACTATGGTGGGGTTTCCACCCTTTTCCTTGAGATGGAAAGCTGTGGCTTGCCCCCCTGTGCATTGGTGAACCCCCTACCACCATCCAGAGGGAAGGTGAGAGTTGGCTGATCAGTTGTGAATTCCATATCTCCAGGAAAGCTGGAAGCACTGTGGATATGCCCTTTCCATGTTGGTCTCAAACAGTGATAAAATTTACTGATGGCTGCAGCATAAGGAAAGGGGTTGATCTCTCCTGCTCCACCAAAATAACCATGGCTGGCCTCATATCCTTTGTCATGCTGACTGGGAGTGTGTCCCCTTAGGAGCCCAGATACTTCCTCTCCCATCAGTAAATTTCAATCTGAATTCCTGGAATTTCAAAAAGGCAGGTGAGAGAATTGAAAGCGTCTTCCCTCACCCAAGATGACAGGGTCCTCTGACAGACATTGCAGTGCAGCCAAATAGTGGAACCGCATGTTTTCAGCCAGGGGAAGCCGGCTCATGGATGCCATGCTTTCCGCAGAATGGTTCAGATCACCAAATGACTCCGGGGATTTCTGCGCAGGGCTCAGTGAGGCCCGTTGGAAGAAACCTGGAAATGCAATGTCAGCAAAGTTGGTAATGCCATGTCTCTTGCGGCCAAAGCAGAGTAGTGCAGGGAAATTGCTGTAATGTTCAATGCTGCTTTGTTTGCCTGGTCCAGGGGAGCTGTTCTGGGAGCCAGTGCTCAAAGACCGAAAGACTTCCCCGTGGTTTGTGGGTCTCCATCTCACCCAGGGTTTCCTCAGCTCTGCAGCACAACACTGTGGCTGGGCTCAGACTGCACAACAAGGAACCATGTGAGGTTGCCACAGGCCAGGAATTGCAGCCTCTGGATTGGGGGAGAAGACATGCAAGGCCCAAAACATTTGGTGGTCTGGGAGGAAATGGATTGGTCGGGAGCAGGAAAAGGCCACAGGCAAGGTGGGTTTAAGAGAGAATGAAGCCTGTGTGAGAGAGAAAAAGGCAGGCAGGCACACAAACAAGAACAACAAAGAAACACAGAAGAAATCCTGGGTGTGCAAGAATGTAACATTGTGATGTTGAATAGAAACATAGAAACAGAGCAAGTCAGAAGGCGTCTCCCAGGCAATCAAGTCTGACCCCCGGCTCCAGCCAGCTTCGCTCACCACATGACCACCATATGCATGTCTTTGAACACCCTCACCGATGGAGCCTCAACAACCTCTCATGGAAGCCCATTCCATGCCCTCGGGGTCCTAACTGTCAGGAAGTGCTTCCTGGCATCTAAATGGAACCTTGGTTCTCTGAGCTTTGCTTGGTTGGAGTGTGTCCTGCCTTCCTCGGCAGGGAAGAAGAGGTCTCTACCCATCTCCATGTTACATCCCCTCACAAACCTGCATGTTGCCGACAGATCCCCTCTGAGTCTCCTCTTCTCCAGGCTGAGGAGACACAGTTGCCTCAGTATCACCTCATACACCATCCACTGCAAACTGTCCACCAACCTTGTGGCCCTGTGCTGCACTGACTCTAACCTGGATATATCCTTTCTGTAATGAGGGTCACCTCCTACATGGATCACTGCCTTGTCGTGGCAAAGGGACTTGCGTAGCTCAATGAAGCTTTGAGCTATGCCGTGCAGGGTCACCCAAGACGGACAGGTCATAGCAGAGAGCTCTGACAAAAAGTGATCCACTGGAGAAGGAAATGGCAATCCACTCCAGTATCTTTGCCATGAAAACCCCATGGACAGTACCAAAAGGCAAAAAGATATGACCTCGGAAGATGAGCCCCTCAGATCAGAAGGTGTCCAATATGCTACTGGGGAAGAGCAGAGGGCTAGTACTAGTAGCGCCAGAAAGAATGAAGCGACTGGGTCAAAGCCGAAAGGACACTCAGTTGCTGATGTATCTGGTGGTGAAAGGAGAGTCCGATGCTGCAAAGATCTATACTCCATAGGAACCTGGAATGTAAGATCCATGAATCAAGGCAAGCTGGACGTGGTCAAACAAAAGATGACAAGACTGAACAGCGACATTTTAGGAATCACTGAACTAAAATGGACAGGCATGGGTGAATTTAGTTCAGATGACCATCAGGAATACTACTGAGGCAAGAATCCCTCAGAAGAAATGGAGTAGCCTTCATAGTCAATAAAAGAGTAGGAAAAGCAGTACTGGGATACAATCTCCAAAATGACAGAATGATCTCAGTTCGAATCCAAGGCAAACCATTCAACATCACAATAGTCCAAGTCTATGCCCCAACCACTGGTGCTGAAGAGGCTGAAGTTGACCAGTGCTATGAAGACTTACAACAACTTCTAGAATTAACTCCAAAAAATGATGTCCTTATCATCATGGGGGATTGGAATGCTAAAGTAGGAAGCCAAAAGATAACTGGAATAACAGGCAAGTTTGGCCTTGGAGTACAAAATGAAGCAGGGCATAGGCTGGTAGAATTTTGTCAAGAGATTATGATGGTCATAGCAAACACTCTTTTCCAACAACCCAAGAGACAACTCTACACATGGACATCACCAGACGGTCAACACAGAAATCAGATTGACTATGTGCTCCGCAGCCAAAGATGGAGAAGCTGTATACAGTCAGTAAAAACTAGACCAGGAGCTCAAAATTCTACAGGCTAGGCTCCAGAAGTATGTGGACCAAGAACTACCAGATGTACAGGCAGGATTTCAAAGAGGGAGAGAAACTAGAGATCAAATTGCCAACATACGCTGGATGATGCAGAAAGCTAGGGAGTTGCAGAAAAACATCTACTTCTGCTTCATTGACTATGCTAAAGCCTTTGATTGTGTGGATCACAACAAATTGTGGCAAGTTCTTAAAGAGATGGGAGTACCAGGCCATCTTATTTGTTTCTTGAGAAACCTATATGCGGGTCAAGAAGCAACAGTGAGAACAGAACATGGAATCACTGATTGGTTCAAAATTGAGAAAGGAGTTCGGCAAGGCTGTATACTGTCACCCAGTCTAACTTATATGCAGAGCACATCATGAGAAAGGCAGGGCTAGATGAATCACCAGTTGGAATTAAGATTGCTGGGAGAAATATCAACAACCTCAGATATGCAGATGATACCACTCTCATGACAGAAAGTGAAGAGGAACTAAAGATCCTCTTGATGCAGGTAAAGGAGGAGAGTGCAAAAGTTCGCTTGAAACTCAACATTAAGAAAACTAAGATCATGGCATCTGGTCCTCTCACTTCCTGGCAAATAGATGGGGAAGAAAAGGAGGTAGTGACAGATTTTATTTTCCTGGGCTCCAAGATCACCGCAGACGGGGACTGCAGCCAAGAAATTAAAAGATGCTTGCTCCTGGGGAGGAAAGCTATGGCAAATCTAGACAGCATACTAAAAAGCAGAGACATCACCCTGCCAACAAAAGTGCGTATAGTCAAGGCTATGGTTTCCCAGTTGCAATGTATGGCTGTGAAAGCTGGACCATAAGGAAGGCTGAGCGCCGAAGGATTGAGGCCTTTGAATTGTGGTGCTAGAAGAGACTCCTGCGAGTCCCTTGGTCCGCAAGGCGATCAAACCAGTCAGTCCTAGAGGAGATCAACCCTGACTGCTCTTTAGAAGGCCAGATCCTGAAGATGAAACTCAAATACTTTGGCCACCTAATGAGAAGGAAGGACTCCCAGGAGAAGATCCTAATGCTGGGAACAATAGATGGCAAAAGAAGAAGGGGACGGCAGAGGATGAGGTAGCTAGATGGAGTCACTGAAGCAGTTGGTGTGAGCTTGGGTGGACTCCGGGAGATGGTGGAGGACAGGAAGGCCTGCAGGAATGTTGTCCATGGGGTCGCGATGGGTCAGACATGACTTCGTGACTAACAACAACAATGAGGGTCACAAAACAGTGCACAAAGCTCCAGTTGCGCGCGCACCAGAGTCGTGTAGAGTGGTAGTAATACCTCTCTCGATCTAGAAGCCACACTTCTGGCTATGCAACCAAGGGTGGCATTCGCCCTCTTGACCACCGCATCACACTGCTGACTCATGTTTAGCCTGCGGTCAACCAGTACCCCGAGGTCCCTTTCACAAGTGCTGCTCTCCAGCCACTTGTCCCCTAACCTGTACTTATGACAGCTATTCCTATGCCCCAAGTGCAAGACCTTGCACTTCTCCACATTGAACGCCATCCCGACGATTCCCCGCTAATGGTTACCTTCTGCTTTCGGTCAGTCAACCATGCCCTAATCCACCGGACAGTGCTTTGGTGTATCCCAAAACTCCTCAGTTTCTCCACCAGGATATCATGGGGCACTTTGTCAAAGGCCTTGCTGAAATCCAGGTATACCATATCCACTGCATCCCCTCCATCTAGCCATCTTGAAACCTTGTCATAGAATTCCACAAGGTTTGTCTGGCAGGACCTGTTTCAGCGGAAGCCGTGTTGTGTGGCTGTCAGCCTCCCTTCCCTATCTAGCATCACTAGATCTCTCTCTATTATGAGCCTTTCCATTGTTTTTCCTACAATGGACGTAAGGCTAACCGGTCTATAATTCCCTATGTCCTTCCTATTGCCCTTTTTGAAAATTGGGACCACTGATGCTACCCTCCAGTCCTCTGGAACTTCACCTGTTCTCCACGAGGTCTCTCCCTGCACAGGTCATCGTATAGGGCAACCAAGGCAGATTCAGTACCGTACCCGGGTCTGAAGCCGGACTGAAATGGGTCCAGATAATCAGTTTCATGCAAGAGTGCCTGGATTTGTCCCGCCACCACCCGCTCTAGCACCTTAGAAACAGAAACATGGAAACGGAGTGAGTCAGAAGGGGCCTCCTGGGCCATCTAGTCTGACCTCCGGCACCAGCTGGCTCCGCTCATGACATCCCCACCATGTGCATGTCCAGCCTGTCTTTGAACACCCTCACCGATGGGGCCTCAACGACCTCCCATGGAAGCCCATTCCACACCCTCGGGGTCCTAACTGTCAGGAAGTGTTCCTGGCATCCAACTTGAATCTTGACTCCTTCAGCTTTGCTCCATTGGAGCGCGTCCTGCCTTCCTCTGCAGGGGAGAACAGGTCTCTACCCATCTCCGTGTGACATCCCCTCACATACCTGTATGTTGCCAACATATCCCCTCTGAGTCTCCTCTTCTCCAAGCTGAAGAGACCCAGTTCCCTCAGTCTTGCCTCATACGGCATCCCCTGCAAACCAGCCACCATCCTTGTGGCCCTACGCTGCACTGACTCCAACCTGGCTATATCCTTTCTGTAATGAGGGGCCCAAAACTGAACACAATACTCCAGTTGCGGGCACACCAGAGTCGTGTAGAGGGGTAGTAATACCTCTCTTGATCTAGAAGCCACACTTCTGGCTATGCAACCAAGGGTGGTGTTCACCCTCTTGGCCACCGCATCACACTGCTGACCCATGTTTAGCCTGTAGTCAAACAGTACCAGGAGGTCCCTTTCACAAGTGCTGCTCTCCATCCACTTGTCCCCTAACCTGTACTTATGGCACCTATTCCTATGCCCCAAATGCAAGACCTTGCAGTTATCCACAGTGAATGCTATCCTGTTGTCTCCTGCCCGCTTTCATAGTCTGCCCAGATCCTTTTTGATCTGGAGTACCTGCTCCTCACTTGTGGCCACTGCTAGAGTTTTAGTATCATCTGCAAATTTGATCAGCAGACTGTTCACCCCTTCTTCCATGTCATTTATGAAAATATTGAACAGGATTGGCCCCAGGACAGAGCCCTGGGGGACCCTGCTTGTCACTGGCTGCCATCCCGATGATTCCCCACTAATGGGTACCCTCTGCTTTTGTCAGTCAACCATCACCTAATCCACCGGACAGTGCTTTGGTGTATCCCAAAACTCCTCAGTTTCTCCAACAGGATATGATGGGGCACTTTGTCAAGGGTCTTGCTGGAATCCAGGTAAACCACATCCACTGCATACCCTCCATCTAGCCATCTCAAAAACTTGTCATAGAATTCCACAAGTTTTAAATGGCATGACCTGTTTTTGCAGAAGCCATGTTGTGTGGCAGTCAGCCTCCCTTCCCTATCTAGCATCACTAGATCTCTCTCAATTATGAGCCTTTCCATTGTATTTCATACAATGGATGTAAGGCTAACTGGTCTGTAATTCCTCATGTCCCTTCTACTACCCTTTTTGAAAATTGGGATCACTGATGCCACCCTCCAGTCCTCTGGAATTGCACCCGTTCTCCACAAGGCCTCAAAAATGGAGGCCAGCGGGCGTGAGAAACCCTCTGCCAATTCTCTAAGTACTCTCGAGTGTAACCCGTCAGGGCCTGGTGCCTTTGTAATGTCCAATGCCCTGAGGAGCCCCTCGACTTCAAGGGGGGGTGACTCTAATTCCTCCCACCCCTTGAGATCAGCAACAGAGGCCCTCCTCTGGGAACCCTCTGTGAATGAGATCAGGAGGGTGAGTACCCGGAGGAGTGCTTTCTCAGCGGTGGCACCCCATTTATGGAATGCGCTCCCCAGAGAGGTCCGCCTGGCGCGGTCGCGATTTGTTTTTCGGTGCCAGGCCAAGACCTTTTTATTTAAAACCTATTTTAACTGCTAAATTATTTATCGAATTTTAAAGATCTTAGCCGAGATGCACTGGGGGGGGGGGGCAGGTTAAATGAAATTTTAATGAATTTTTGTATTGGTTGTTATGTTGTGAGCTGCCCCGAGGCTTTGTTGTGATGGGGCGGCATAGAAATGTTTTAAATAAATAAATAAATAAATAATCTGTGCCCCTAAGTCCCCGGCCTCATCTAATCTTCTTTGCAGATCTCCCTCCTCCTGCTTTGGGGAGAACACAGAGGCAAAATAGTCATTTAGCATCTGTGCCTGTTCCCTCATATCAGGCACTGGATCTCCTTCCTCCTTATTTAGTGGTCCCACCTTTTGTCTCCCCTTCCTCTATTTACATGCAGGAAGAAGCCCTTTTTGTTGCTCTTGATATTCTTGGCAAGTCTCAGCTCATAATCAGCCTTAGCCTTGTAAAGAATCCTTCTGCAAAGGACCTCCTCCTTCCGGTATATGCTTTTGTCTATTTGCCCCAGTACTCATTTCCTAAAGAGGTTCCTCCTTTGGCTAATCCCTCTAGATCTTTCTGTTAAAAGTGATGACACAGAAATTTTGCATTGTTTCTGCAGAAGCCACAGCAACAAACTACCTGCGGATCATTGATAGATCACCACTCACCATACTGGTGTTGTGGTGAAGTTCAGCCCTCTTCAGTCCATGAAAAGCAACCCCCTCCTGCTCAGGCCCTTGGAGAAAGCGATGAGCAGCATCCTCCTTCTGTCCTCCTCCTGATAGACTGTCTTGTATGAGTGTTTGCAGACTTCCTCTCAGCTTGGATCACTTTCCAGGACTTGCCTAGCCATGGCAGAAGCCCATTCTGGCTGGAGGGGTTGATTCCACTAAACTTCAGCCCAGCCCTAGTCATGTCCTCAACAACCCACAGCACATGGCTTATCATGCTGGGAGAGGAGAGGGGGAGAGCCACATTTACCAACATGGGAAATCAACATGGCTGTCAATTTAAACAAAGAGGAAATCTGCAGAGGGCCACATGTTGCCCACAGTTTGAATATCCAAGGATCTTCCTTATCTGGGCTCCTTTGCAGGTGGGTCACTGACAGAGGTCTGGCCATGCTCCCATTTCCACACCCTCTGCTTGCAAAAGATGCAGCCTCATCAAAGAGGAATAACAACATGTTTTTCTCCCTCTGTGCACCTGTGGGTCCAGCTGCAGAGAGGCTCCCTCACCCCCGTTGGATGATCCAGCACAGAGTGATTATTGTTGATTCTGTCCAAGGCTCTAGAGAACCCCTTCAGATTTCTCTTGAGACAAATAAACCAAGTGGCAAAATCAAGGGGAATGCCAGGAGACCCCATGGCTTGTGCTTCAGCAAGGTCTGAGCAGGCGTAGAGGTGCAGGGACTGTGTCCACATCAAGTCCAGAAAAGCCTTCATTGGCACAGATGTGAGTGCATCCATGGTACTGCAGGGTCAGAGCATTCTGGGTGAACTGGATCTGCAGGAGAGAAGAGCAGGCACAAAGGGCATGTGGGAACCAAGGTCAGGTATCCCAATGACACTTCCTCTGCTGCTTCTGCTGCTGCCAATTGAAGTTTCTGAGATGCGCAAGAAAAAGTGTACTGGGGAGATAAGTATGGCGTTGGGACGGGACAGATGTGATTAACGGAGCTCCGTTATCATGCTGGTAGCTGTCTGGTGGTGAGAACAGGTATTCTAGTGTCAGTTCCTGAGATCAGGAAAACCCCTTCCACCATCAACCACAAAGTGCACAGGGAGGGAGACGCAGAAGGATGCAGATCAGTCCATGTTCGAATTGGGGATGTCCAGTCACAGCTACCGCATCCACAATGCCATCTAGTCTGTGGCACCTGCACTGCATGCCCTCTTCTCACCTGGACTGAAAGATTCACCAAAGGGGGAAAGGATGCAGCTTCTGAATATTCAGCCTTGGCTGGTATTGTCTGCATCCAAATGCCATGAAGTTATGCCAGGAGCCCTGGTGGTTGCTCGGTCAATTATCCAGGAAAGAATAGATAGTCTGTGAAGAAGACTAATTTAGGGAAATAACGAGAAACGTTCCCCATGAAATTTATTTATTTATTTATTTAAAACTTTTGCACACTGTCCCATCACTGACATCTCAGGACGGTTTACAAAAAAAACCCCAATAAAATAAGAAAATGAAATAAAAGTAGTACAACATCCAATAATAAATATAAAAACCACGAATTGAGACAATTAACAATTACAATAGTGGGGAAATTAAAAAAAGTTTTCACCTGGCAATGAAAGGAAAAAGTCACTGGTGCCAGGAAAAACCCTCTGGGGAGCATGTTCCACATTCAGGGTGCTACCACAGAGAAGGCCCTCCTCTGGGTAGTCACCCTCCTAAGCTCCTTCAAGGAGGGCTTCAGAAGAAGGACCATCAGATCTCAAGGGGAGGGAGTGCACATAGGGAAGAAGGCACTCCTTCAGGTATCCTGGTCCCAAGCCCTTTAGGGCATTATAGCTCATTATGAGCAACTGAAATTGGGCCTGGACTTCAATTGGCAGGCAGTGTAAGCGATAGAGGACTGGCGTAATATGTCCTCTATCAGTCCCTGTTAATATCCAGGGACTGTTAATACCAGTCCCTGTTAATATCCTAGCAGCTCCATTCTGAATAAACTGAAGTATCCAGATGCATTGCTCTGAATGGACAGGCTAAGGCAAGGAATGTTTAGCAGGGATTCATGGATGCTTCCAGAATGCTGATGCTTTTAAGATTGTACATATTAGGAAAGGAAGAAGCATTCAAGGTCCAGCCTCACATAGGTCATTCTGGTTTAATAGACTTATTATTTATTTATTTATTTATTAAAACATTTCTATGCCGCCCCATCGCAATAAAGCCTCGGGGTGGCTTACAACAGTAATTATAAACAAAACATATAAAACTTCAGTCAAATCATCCCCCCCCCCCGGTGCGTCTCGGCAAAAACCCTTTAAAATCCAACTCATAACAAAAACTATTAACAATTAAAATACGATTTAAATAAAAATATGCGGAATGGGCTGTGGGCCTGCCCCACTCAGAATGATCCTTCTGGGAAGCAGGGTGAGAACCAACCTGCTAGACTGCTGGCTGCTTCAGGAAAATGTTTTCCAGCTCCCTTCCCATGGTCTGAGCGCCTTGGTAGGAAGTTGACACCAAAGATGCCCAAACCAGTTGGCATGCTAACCTGTGCAGATGTGAACAAAAGGAGCTGCATCTACTGAGCAAACTTCACATTAGAATAATGGGGAGGGGGGTAGGTCTCTGAACTGGGTGGGATTAAGAGAGGAATGGAAAATAACTTCAACTAAGTGTCACCCTGCACTGAATATTTCTGCATTTTCAGATCCTGGCACCTCTGGGGAATGTTCGGTTTACCAACAGTGCTGGGGAGGAAATCTTTTTCAGTGATACAGAGAGAAGATACGAGATCCGGAACTGGAGGTGGTCTCCAAATGGAACCTTGTGCCCTGTGAAGATTGGATGGGTTGATCATGGTGCGCCCCCAGGCCAAGACTTCTCCATCCACTCCGAAGCAATCATGTGGGCCATGAAGGTGGGGCTGGGGTGAATTGTATAAGCCATGGAGGCAGAGGTATGGCACAATTCCACTCTTTCAGAAAAGAGAATGTGCTTCCTTTGGAGACCCAAGTCCCATTAACTGTGGGGAAGCTGGTTGCCATTGTCCACTTGTATAAGAGAAACTTTGCTCATCGGAACCCATGTTCTGTCTCGGAACAGTCCAGGGAGGGCCAAAAGATGTCCCATGCCTGTACTCCTGGACAAGTATACCAGTGAAAGGCAAGGATTGGGCAAGATGGGCCTAGGGTTGGACCCAGGAAAAAGGCAGGCTCCAAAGATGATGGTTCAGCCTCAGAAGGGATTTAATAGGAACTCATGTCATAGCTTTGCTGAGAAAGTTAGAAGCATCCGGATTTTTTTTTTTTTTTTAACTCTTAGATTATTGACCCCATCTGCCTGGCAATGCAAAACTCCTCTGGGTGGAATTTATGTTCAGCAACTCTTCAGTTCATTTCAATTTTCCAAGAAGTGTTTCTTTCTGTTTAGACACAGCCCCATGCAAGGTGTGTGGAGAGGTGCTCTCTAGGACACTGGAGAAGAGTCCCAGAGTGGAAGTCGGTTTGCTGCTACATGTGTGAATACTGCGCAGCAGGGATGTTTTCCTCCGCTACAGGTACTTCAAACTTTAAGAGTCATTCAAAAATGCAGAACGTAATGACATAAGGTTTTCTGGGGTTCAAAAATGCTGGAGGTTTTATAGTTTTGGAAGGTTACATCCTCTCTATATATTGCAGACCTCTCTGCTTTTCAGGTTAATAAGGTGTTCAATATTTCCAAAAGATAAGTTTCTATAAAAAATTTCCAGTCGCTTCTGAATGTTCTCATATGCAGATGCTTTTCCATTTCTGCATGCTTCTGAAGCTCCTGTTTCTCACTGGCTGGATTGCCATGAAATAACGTTTTTTGTACAAAACACTGACTGGGGCAGCTGTTGGGTCCCCAGCCTCAGCACAAAGAGATCCACAAATCAGTGTGCAACATGGAATTTGCTGATCAAATTCACAGATGATACTAAAACCAGGGCAGTGACCACAACTGAGGAGTAGGTTCTCCAGTTTGAAAAGGATCTAGAAAGACTATGGAAGTGGGCAGGAGACAACAGGATGGTGTTCAATGTGGATAAGTGCAAGATCTTGCACTTGGGACATAGGAATGGGTGTCATAAGTACAGGTTTGGGGACAAGTGGCTGGAGAGCAGCACTTTTGAAAGCGATCTTGCGGTGCTGGATGACTGCAGGCTAAACATGAGTCAGCAGTGTGATGTGGTGGTCAAGAGGGCGAACGCCACCCTTGGTTGCAAATCCAGAAGCATGGCTTCTAGATCAAGAGAAGTATTACTACCACTCCATATGACTCTGGTGCGCCCACAACTGGAGTATTGTGCTCAGTTCTGGGACCCTTGTTACAGGAAGGATATAGCCAGGCTAGAGTCAATGCAGTGTAGGGCTACAAGGATGGTGGCCGGATTGCATGGAAAGCTGTATGAGGCGCGAATGAGGGAACTCGGTCTTTTCAGCCGGGAGAAGAGGAGACTCAGAGGAGATCTGTTGGCGACATACAAGTATGTGAGGGGGTGTCACTTGGAGGTAGGTAGAGACCTGTTCTCCTCTGCAGAGCACTGCAGGAAGTGCTGCAACAGAGTGAAGCTCAGGGAACCCAGGTTCCATTTAGATGCCAGGAAGTACTTCCTGACAGTCAGGACCCTGAGGGTATGCAATGGGCTTCCAAGGGAGGTGGTTGAGGCCCCATCGGTGAGGTTGTTCAAGGAGACGCTAGACATGCACATGGTGGGCATGTTGTGAGTGGAGCTGGCTGGAAACGGGGGTCAGACTAGAAGGCCCAGGAGGCCCCTTCTGACTCGCTCTGTTTCTATGTTTCTATGGAAAGAAATTGTCTTTAATATGCTTCCTTTAGCTTGTACACAAGTGAAGGTAAGGCCAGGTGACAGATGTTACAACTTCCAGGTTTTCATTTCCATATAAAGACCGGTCTTCCTGATAAAAGACTGAACATGAACCATATAAGAGTGTTTGAGAAGGGGACATTTTCATTTTCTTTTATACTTATAGCCTATTTCCTAAAGGTTAAATGAAGGTGAAGATTAACAGTGCAGAGTTCCACATCTTCCTTTGAGGGCACATCTTGCCCACAGAGAAAGAGTTTGAGTGTTTAGGTTGAGATGGTTCCACAGCTATTGCTCATTTCAGATGCAGCTCACTGTGCTCTGTGCCCACAAGATCAGCACCCGAACAAGAACCACAACCAGTGCATCCCCAAGACAATCCACTTCCTTGCCCATGAAGAGACACTTGGTATCCTTTTAGATTCTCTGGTTCTTTTCCTCTTTCTCAGCACATCCACTCGGCTGGCGACTTTCATTAAATATCACGACACACCCATTGTAAAAGCCAACAACTGAGACCTCAGCTACGCCTTCCTTATCTCTCTCCTGCTCTGCTTCCTCTGTTCCTTCTTCTTCATTGGTCAACCCACAAAGGTCACCTGTCTTCTCCAACAAGCTACTTTTGGCATCACTTTCTCTCTTGCTGTTTCATGTGTGTTGGCAAAAACTGTTATGGTTGTCATGGTCTTCATGGCCTCCAGGCCAGGAAACATGGCAAGTCGGCTCTTGGGGAGACCCCTGACAAGCTCCATTGTTCTTGTCTGTCCCCTCATCCGAGCTATGATCTGTGTTGCCTGGCTGCTGACCTCTCCCCCTTTCACAAACTTGGACTTCCATTCCCTGGCTGGGGAGATCATCATGAAATGCAATGAAGGCTCCGTCACCATGTTTCATGCTGTCCTGGCTTTCATGAGCTTCCTGGCTCTTCTCAGCTTCCTGGTGGCTTTCCTGGCCCGGAAATTACCTGACAGCTTCAATGAAGCCAAGTTCATCACCTTCAGCATGCTGGTCTTCTGCAGTGTGTGGGTCTCTTTGTGCCCACCTACCTGAGCACCAAGGGGAAGTATGCAGTGGCTGTGGAGATCTTCTCCATCCTTGCCTCTGGGGCTGGACTCCTGGGATGCATCTTTCTCCCCAAATGCTACACCATTCTCTTGAGGCCCAGTCTCAACAGCAGAGACAATCTCATACGAAAAATGTAGTCTAAAGTATTCCTGATTTGGTGAAATTTTGTTCATCATTTTGCCCCGCAATAAAAAAAAAATAATAATAGGAGACAAGTATGGTGTTGGGACGAGACAGATGTGATTAACGAAGCTCCGTTATCACACTGGTAACTGTCCGGTGGTGGGCCGTGGGGGCCCAATCTAAGCCCTGTAGGGGTGGAGATAGATTGCTTGGCAAAGTTCCCAGCAGGTGTCTGAATGGCAATTCTGTGCTTACTGGGAGAAAATCAAGCTTTTCTCAGCTGGATGGTACAGGAGAGAATCTCAGCTCTCTGTAAGTCTTTGGCATACTTTTTTTGTTTAGTCTACTTTAGCTATTAGCATCAGATCTACTGGGAACTATTTTTCTTTCTTTCTTTCTTTCTTTCTTTCTTTCTTTCTTTCTTTCTTTCTGCAATGATACCCGTGGAAAAAGCCTCATCATTTGCTAATTGATATTAAAAAAAGAAACAGAAAGCTCTTTGGATGGAGGAGGGAAAGAATTCTCCCCCCCCCCCCCAAATGGAACTGAAAGGCGGCAAATTACATGAGAGAGAGAGAGAGAGCTCTTTGTAAGTAAGGAAAAGATCTTTTTTTTCTTTAATCTCTCCAAGGGCAAAGAACTAAAATAACAAATTAATGTTTAATTGAACGGTAGATGTATCTTTCTTGTGTGTTGGACTACTTCCAAGAAATAACAGCCATCTTTGCTCCTTTGTTCCTGGGACTCTTGGACCCCTGCCAAGGCTGCGAAATCACTGCCAATATGGAAGAAATTAAAGAAATACAGAAGACACTCTCGGCAATACAGACCTCTTTAGTAGCCTTGCAACTATCCCAACAGGTGATAATAATATAACAGAAGACTGTTTTAATTAAGCAACTTGACTCTTTCCTAATTGAGCAAAAAGCTGGGTTTGATAAGTTAGATTTTTCTATTGATCAGGCTTTGATCAAACGATTTGTACCTGAGCAGAATATGCAAAATATCCAGCAAGCAGAAGAAAAATTTGAAACTGAGAAGATAACAAGTGAATTATTATGGGATGGGCCTATAAACAGACAACAAGCAGATGGATATTTGGAAGCATCAGGAAAGTCAATGCAACCAGTAAATTTAATAAATAAGCCTCCACGTGATCTTCTTGTTATGCTGGAAAAAGAGAAGATAGTGGGGCTACAGTCTAAGACACATGATCTACTGCAGACACCACATCATTCTGATCTAAACAAAGAAGCAACGGGCGGACATGATTTATTACATGATTTATTACAGGCATCTTTTTTTGTACGAGTGGAAAAGTTGGCACAATCTGTGGAGCTAATGAGCAAGAGTAACCATCTAAGAGTGGCTTTGTTCATGTGGCCACATTTGAAAATTCTATTACAGGTATTACGACGTTATAATGTAAAAAAAAACAGAAAGGTTTGGTAGAGGTGTAAAAAAAAAAGAAAAAGAAAAAAAAGGAGAAAGGAATCAGAGGGAAGATAAGAAGAACTTTCTTTCTTGTTATTTCAAAAAGGGAGGACGTATATAGGTTGGTATGCTTATATGTAATGTAGAAAAGCTAAGCTATTGTGGTTGGTGAAGCATTAGTAATTTAGTTTAATGAAATTTTGGCTAAAAGATATTATAGATATTAGTTATCATCAAATAGACCAATTAATGATGCTTTTAAAGATGTTAAGTGGGTATTTCTGATTTTATTTGTATCTGAAAATAAGAGAATTTATGTAGGTATTAATAATCACCAAATAGAGTTGCTAAGCCGCTTTTAGAGATAAAAACGGATGATTAGGCTAATTCAATATGGTTGGTGAAAACTTAACAATCTAGTTTAATGAAACATTGTTAAATGGATATCTCTGACTATATCTGTAATTGAAAATAGGAGAATCTACTATCTTAAAAAGCAATGACTTATATGGGTTGGCAAGTCTATATGTGATATTGTATGGAGTTAACTATATTTGATTAAATGGTGTGTAAGTTTAGATGCAACATTAGTAAGTGAGCTTAAAGAAAATTGGCTTAAAGTTATTACCAAACAGAGTAGTTAGGATGCCTTTTGAGATGTCAAATAGGTTTGTTTGTTTGTTTGTTTTGATGTTACTTGTAATCGTGGGTTTGGATGAACTTATCACTGAAGAAGAAAGAAGATGTTGTAATTTCACTCAACTTAGAGAAGTTGAGTGAAAAAAAAATGGTCAAGAGAAACAGGACTTTGTAAGAAAGGATGGGGTTGATTTCACTGAAGACGAAGAAGAAGACGAAGAAGAAATCATCATCATCATCAAATTTGGATTTACTTTTTTATTTGGCTGGAGAAACGGGACTTGGTTTTGATCTAAAGATGCTTTCATGTTTTTATAAATGGATTTTTGTATGATCATAGAATGTTAAAAGATATCTTGTAGGGGATTGACCCAGTAAATCTGATGTGTGTGATGATTGATGTTCGTAGTTTTAGTTTAAAATCTTAATAACAAATTCAAAAAAAAATAAGTGTACTGGGAATCTGTTGGAAGATGGAGTATCCAACTCTTATTGGCCAGGAGAATACCTGATCAGCGGGGTTATCTCTTCACAACATTTTGAGTCCCAGCAACCCTATGCATTTTCTGAGTCACCAGTAAAGCAGAAGGAGAGGTGAGTCATGAGGTTTTAGTACTCCCCATCCTGCACTCTGGTTGTGCCTTTCTCCTGGATGCAGCCCATAGTTCTGGATCCTGCTCATACTCTTGGAATTTTTACTCTGCATTTTCCCCTCTTGTGCTTTTTGAAGAAAGATTGGGAGCATCAGGCTTAGAAAAAGCTGGTTGCTTTAACCTGCATGGCAAGATCCAGGGTGGCTCAAAGGGGGAGGGGGTTGGTCTCCTCTAGGTTGCCAGAAACATTCCACCCATCTTACCACTCCCCTGACAGCCTCACAATGCTGCCTATCACACAGTTGCAATGGAAGTATATGTCTGTGAGTTTCAGCTCTTCTCAAGGAATAGAATCCAATCCATTGTGGACCATCTTTGGAGAAGTCAGGGAGGGTGAAGGAAAGGCAACCTTCCTTGGTGTGAGGATGAGGATGTACAGTATGCTTTGAGTATTTCCACCAGGCATCATGAGGACGAGAGATCTCACTTCCCGAGAACATCTTTGACATCACCTATTGGAAAAAATCAGGCAGGTGAATGTTCTGTCTCTGTCATGCCCATGCTAATGAGAAAAACTCTGTCATTAGTGTGGCAAGGATGAGAAAAATCAAACATTTCTGCTGGGGAAGTAGGGAGTCACAGCCTTTTTACTTCTCAGGTGCTAGGCAGGTCTTTCCTCCACACTCTTGTGCAACAGTAGTTTGAAATGGCTGTGTGGGGGCATATTCTTGGTCCAAAGTGTCTCTGTGACTCCTTCAGGGATTGTGGCACACCACCAATTGGGACTTCTCACCCAGTCTTCAGCATCCCAAGAAGACATGAATATAAAGAGAGCCATGATGCACCATAACAGTGGTCCATCTAGGCCAGCATTTGATGTACACAGTAGCCAAGAGGGGGCCAGTGAGAAGCCCAAAATAGGAATGAGAGAAATAAACCTCTCCATTTGCATTTCCAGCATGGGATGTACATATGATCCTTCCTGTGCTTGGGTTTGTGTGAGCAATCCATCGGGGGTTGAAATCCATTACATTCCTTGGGGTCGGCTCCCTGCACTCCGACTAGCTTTGTTCCTGGTGTGTGCACCCAGCATTTGTGAGCAGCTCTCCAGGAAGTGAGCCACAAAGACACATTGAGCAAGCAGCACTGCATCACAAACAAATTGCAGCTGCCCTCGGAGTTGCTGCAAAAGATGCTGATGAAGCCAGGTGGTGAGGGGCTCACAGGGAATGCCACCCCGTGACTGCTGGCAGCATCACCCTCACAGGCCAGGAGTAGCTCCCATTTAAGTGGTCGCATCTGAGCTGGAAGCTTGCCTAAGTGGTGGTTTGCAAGCATTCACAGGTTCCTCCCAGGACAGCAAGTTTGGAAGAACAGGATGAGAAGAAAAGGAAGCCTGCAAGTGCCCAGAGGATGGATTCTGATTAGTTTCATCCCAGCCTCAGCCCTTGACAGCAGAGGCAACACAGAGCCATCAGAACTGGCCTTAGAAACATAGAAGCATAGCAAGTCAGAAGGGGCCTCCTGGGCCATCTAGTCTGACCTCTGGCACCCGCTGGCTCCGCTCATGACATGCCCACCATGTGCATGTCCAGCCTATCATTGATCACCCTCACTGATGCGGCCTCAACGACCTCTCGTGGAAGCCTATTCCACACACTCGGGGTCCTAACTGTCAGGAAGTGCTTCTTGGCATCTAAATGGAACCTTGGTTCCCTGAGCTTTGCCCCATTGGAGTGAGTCCTGCCTTCTACTCCATGAATTTGTCCTGTTAAAGTCATCAGAGTTAGTGGCCCTGAATAGGGTAGGTACGAACACTCTTGGAATCTACCACTCTAGAATCTGTAGATTTCCTCTCATGCTTGGCCCAGCCATGCATGGAAGGTGAGACAAGAGGAAATCCACCCGGAATATTTCCCCAGTCACTGCTGCCAGTTTCAGTGGTGGGCACGGAAGTACGGCACTCATTGTGCAGCACGAGGGGCTAATTCCTGTGGAACATCTTGTGAATTTTGGGTG